>OZ025295.1:50952951-51552951 GCA_964019185.1 Maratus speculifer | reverse complement strand
TCATGAGAAAACTTTTTTGTTTGTAGTATACTAATTATAAATTATATGATTGTTATAGGAATTCACTTTTTGTATATATTTTAATGCGTGTTCTTTTATTTGGCATAGAGAGAAACGTTCCTATACTCATGAATAGCGAAATATATGCTTCGAAATGAAAAAATCATAAACTTGATAACACTAATCGGAAACTTTTTGCCAAGGGTTGTATAAAGTGAAAATGGAACCAGTATAAGATCACTACCGTGTCTGTCTGTTTGTCTGTCACAGCCATTTTACTCATAAACTATGTGGAAAGCTCAAATTGGGAGAAGTAATAAAGACTATTGACCCACATATTTACAGATTAATAAACATTTATGAATATATTCATTAGGAGCGTAGGGGGGGGGGGAATTAAGTTACTTGAAGAAAAAATCTTTTCTTTGTATACCGTATCTTGTGAAAGCTTTCGTTACGCTGAACTCATCAACATATTTCTTTTAATTTTAGGCATTATATTTTCAGAGATATCATCGAAATATAGATATCGTCGAAAATATAATGCAAAAATATGTTCTTCTTTCATCTAATTCCAAATCTACTGAAACTAAAATGATAAAAAAAAAATAAAAATAAAGATGATAGATGTTACTTTAAACCTTGCAGAAAAACTATAGCAATTAATCTAGATTGCATAGTTTTTGAAAAAAGCGTATTTCTCTGTTACACAGAAATTTCGATTTTTGGGTATTTGAACAAAGGTGATGAGGAACGTTGGAGGTACTTATCATAGCAGAAGTATAAAAGCTATGTTGACAGTGATTAAAAATATATATATACATATATATCGGTAATTAGCTGAGGTATTAATTCATAAAGACAGGGAAGGTTTGGACATAAATAATGACGGGGGGGGGGGGGCGGCGTATCCTGCATACTGTCGGTTTTTAAAGCTTAGATAACAACTCCTAATTATATATTTGTGCAATGCAATATACTTCATACTGTGTACTTCATATAAGTAATAAACTTCATATTGTGTACTTCATGAAAGCAATAAACTTCACATTGTTGCAAACATACTAATTTAATTAGAATAAATCAGAGTTTGTACGCAAAAGAAATTAAAAGAAAATATTTATTTTAGTACAAAGCTTTTTTTTTTAATTACTATTTGCCTTATTTGATGCAAAACGCTGCTTACTTCGGATATAGCGGCCACTACGATACGAAATTTTTGGTAATAAATGTTTATTATTTTTTTAAATTTTCTTATACATTCGAACCCTTTATAAATGCTATGGCGTTCGCAATTAGTTTGAATTGAGTGGGTCTCTCATTATAATTCTTATGTATGTAAAAGTTAATAAAACCTATCTGGAAAAATGTTTCACAGACCAAAGCGGGGGTTAGCTTCTTTCTACACAAACTCCTTTAGCACAATGCCAGGTTTAAACATTGAACAACGGTTTTGTGTTAGCTACACTGGAAAAAAAAGGTTATTACAACGCTGAACTTAGTTTTATGAAATGCCAAATGAAGTTTCAATATATACTACCTTTTATTCTCAGTACCGAGTTAAGTTCCTTATAAATAGATAAGGATAAGTTAAAAAAGAGTTGTGCAGAATATCAATGTTTGATATTATTTAGGCTTTATATTTCTTTGAACTTTTATGGTATACCCATTCATGCTTTTCTAGTCTAAACAACTGTAACCAACCTGAGTTTGTATGTTTTTTTTTTTTTTTTTTTTTTTTACAAAGTCTTATTATTTTTTAAGCAACGATTTGCTTTTAATAATACAGTAACTCCTTTTCGATCGGAGCACTGTGCTTAATTTTTAACCTTTAACTACCGGTTTTTCAAAACTGAAAATCTTATGTATTTGCATCGCGAAAATGCTCCCATTAAATAAGGCAAACTTTATAATTAAAACTAACTGGTGAGAACAATGACGAATTCTGAGAATTATAAGTGGTGTGTATATCAGTCGCTCGTCCCCAAGAGGTTAATGGGTCATTTTCAAAAAACTTGTACATTCTATGTCCCCCAACTTTAAGAATTTTTAATAACTAAAATAAAGTTTTAAAAATAAAATTTAAGCATTTACATTACTTGTCTGACTGTTTAGAGTAAATGTGGGCTAAATATTATCAGAAATTAAAAATAATATCAGTGTAGTTATGGTTTCAATGTGTCAGCTATAGCTAAAATGCTATGTCCCCTCTTCCCTTTTTACTTTTTAGACTGCTAGAAAATTATAAATCAATTGTCAAAAGTGTTAATTTTTTCAGTTGTGACAATTGTTGTATGTCTTATCTGTAGCATAGACCATATAATATATTTTTAAAAATTTGTTCTTTTATAAAAATGGAACAATTTATTGTTGTCCCCAGATTTTTTCCCCTCTGTTACTTCCACTCTGTTACCATATTTATTGTAATAAATTATTACTACTAAGTGTTCAACACAAGGTTCTGCAGTTCTTTGAACAATCTATTCTTAGATGAGGCCACCATTTTTTAAATTATTAAGTTATTTTCACTGTGGTGTTGAACTAAATCATTTACAAGATAAGGATGTTTTATTCAGTTTCCCCTCTGTTACCAGCTTATTTATGTGAAATTAATTTTTTTGATACTTTTATAAAATTTTAATCATAAGATCAAATGGTGCTTTTTAAATAAATAGGCTTAGTTTTTCTTGTTTTTAATTCACTTTGTGCTGATAAAATTATTTGTAGTTTTTTTCCCCTCTGTTACCATTCCACTCTGTTACCATGCTTATGGTAACAGAGTGGAACAAAGTGTAACAGAGTAAGAAACTACTAAAAAAAACAAGTTTATTTAAACATTGTTCTTGAAGGCTGCACATTCTCGTTTCATGTTCTTAGAACAGAATTAAAAATATGCATTTTTCTTTTTAAATATAAAATAGTAGTTTTTGTGGTGAGCTAGTTGCCATAAACATTAGGCTTTAATTTTCGCAAACGAAATGCTTCTTTAATTGTAGTCATTTATATTTATGAATCAATACTATTTATTTATGAAAAAATAATGCAGCGTGAAATACCATTATTTTCGAATATTAATTTTTGCAAAAGCCTTTAATTCTTGCTTGGTCTGTTTCAAATTTTAGGATATCTTATAACACATGATAAAAATGCATTAAAGAAGAAAAGATAATTATTTAAGTAGAAAAGAATTTATAAAAAAGATACACCGCGTCAAATACTACTATTTTCAAATAGTAATTTTTGTAAAAATCGTTATTTCTTGGGTTAAAGCGTCATCCAGTTGGCACGCGAATTTGTTAAAATTTGAAAATCTAAGGTGAGCTGTTATAAATTGAAACACAGATTATAACATATGATAAAAATTTTAAAAAACAATGCCATGTGAAATACCAGTATTTTCTAATAGTAGTTTTTTTGCAAATATCTTAAATTCTGCCATGATCTGTTGGAAACATTGAAACTTCATGATAGCTTATAACACATAATAAAAAGTTATATAAAAAAATTGCCTGGTCTAATCCCACTATTTTTTAATAGTATTTTTTGCAAAAATCTTAAATTCTTGCTTTAAAGCACCACTACCTCGACTAATATATGATGAGATTTTTTTTTTTTTTTAAACTAAGCAGTGCGTTTGTCATAACACATGATATAAATTTACAAAAGAGAATGCCCCGCCAAATACCACTATTTTCCAATAGTAATTTTTGTAAAAATCTCAAATTCTTGCTGGATATGTTTGAAACATTAAGATCCTATATAATACATAATATAAACTTATAAAAAAATATGCCACATCAAATTTCACTCCACTATCAATCAGCATTCCCTTCGGTTACTTTTTTTCCACTCTGTTACCGTCAATTTAAGTTGGTTTATTTCACTAAAAAAATTATCAATCATCATTTTGAATAATTAAGTGTGTAACTTTAACTAATATTTATGTTATGTAATATTTTTTTATAATTTAACTGAAAAAATGTGAATGCACATTTAATTAAAACTTATGATTTTTCCAAAAAAGTAACAGAGAGGAAATTCTTTGTATTTTATAAAAATAAAAATAATCATAACGGAATAAAAATAATCATAACAAAACAACAGTTAGAATTTTCTGAAAGTAGCAATCATGTAATTAAAGGAAATGTGATATTTACTGTTTTAGGTGTTTTATTTTTTTAAATAAAAATTTTTGACTGTTGGTAACAGAGGGGAACATTTTACTGTTGAAAGTTCATACTTTATTTTTTATTTGACGTTCCAAATCAAAAAGTAAACTGCTGTCTTCAGTTTTATATACAATAAATGTTTTAGTATCATCTAATATTTTTATAAGTTGCATTAAAAAAAATTTTTTTTTTTGGTGAAAAATTTCCCAAATGTACAAGTTTTTTGAAAATGACCCTAATAATATACGAGTGGAATCCCGTCGAATTCGACGAATGAAATGTTTAAAAGACCCGATCGATTTGGTTTTTAAAAAAAGCAAAAGTAATTACATTATTGAATCAATATATAATAAATATATTTACAAACGATATGTCAAGTTTGCCAGTTACAATTTTGCATGCAAATATTCGCACTTCTTCCGTTAAAATTGTAATCTGAGTGCCGGTGAAATACAGAAATTTTATTTTATATGCACTCACAGAAAAATAGTTTTATTAAAAGAAAAAAAAAAAAAAAAAACTAATTTCATTTTTACTGTGACATTTTCACTAACTGAAGTCATCTGAAAGTAAAATCTCAATCTCAGTGCCCATAATGAAAAGAAATATTGAAATGTAGCATCGTTATGAGTAAAAATGCGATGTTTTAAATAGTGACGTCATTTTCTCTTCATATGTTTTTTAAAAGTTACTGTTATTAGTAATATGAAAAAGGCATCCGTAATAATATTGTAATTCCCATTTATCTGGTTGCTGAATGACATCATTTTCCTCATTTGAAATTTTTCTTATTTTGATTTAGACATTAATATTTATCATAAATTATTTTCTGTTATTTTATTTATCAGTAAATATATATTTTTTTTTTACCTCAATTAGTACATAATTATACGCAATCATTTTATTGTGGTTAAATTTTACGAAAACAATTAACTTTTTTCTTTGAAATGCGAGGACATGTTCACTGATGAAATAAAGCTTCTGACTGGTGGAAAGTGATAATGGAAAATACATTTTTATTATCGAGAGAAAAGCTAAACTGAGTTGCCACCATTTTGAAGAAATATCGTAAAAAGCATTTAAAATTAAAAATAAAATATAAAAATGGAAATAAATTAAAAAATAGCTAAAATGGGCACTACTACAAATAAATAGCTTTCATTTAAAAAAATAATTATCAAAATCGGTTGAGTAGAAAATTCAGGGCTGATGACTAAAAAAACAGCCAGGCCTTTTAAATATATAGATTGGTTTATTATACAGAACCCTCTGAGCGCGAGTAATATTCGGACTTAACCATTTATTTTGATACACACGACAGAAAAAAAAATCATATTAAATGTAAAATCTCATACATCTAAAAATCCATACTCAGTTTTATGTAATATATTCTAATGAATGTGGAAAAAAATCGAAGCCAAAATATTCATATTTATAAAAATAATAAAAATTTAAAAAAAAGTAAAAATTTTTTTAGAAAAATTTAAATTTTAGTAAAATAATCTGTTTTGTACATTTTTATAAAAATTTATTTAATTTTTGTATTAACCGTTTAAACGCCAATATTCCCGAATGGGAACATTGAATTATTTGTAATACAAAACATATATTTTCCAACATAATAACAATGTCCTTATTTTTCTTATAAAATATAAGGTTGATTTCAACTTTTGAAAAAAAAATATATTTATGTTTAAGCATTTATCACAGGTATGAAGAAAATGTAAATTCATTAATTTGCATAAAAATATATTATTTGCTTTTATCATTTTCTTTATACTGCTTACATATGTTTTTTTAAATGTGTCTGTAAATCTAAATGTTTTTCGGATTCGAGAAAATATTCAAGAACAATATACAATAGCATATAGCGGAAAATAATTTGTTATATTTGCATAGGTTGTCAATCAATAATCAATATCCAAAATGCGAATTTTGAAATGAAAACATCCAAAAAACTACAAAAATGTTTGTTTTTGTTATTTTCTAAATCTGCATGCATAAATTAAAACATTTGAAGCTGTAATATAGGAAAAACGAAATTATTATTACATTGCGATATTAATTCGGCATGTAAACGGTTAAGTACTGTGCTACCACATATATTACAATATTATTCAAAATTGAAGAGATGGTTTCAAAGGTAGTGTCCACTTAATTCAGAGTGAAATTTCAAAGCATGTTGTTCCGAAAACGTGACATTATCAACTTTCATCTGATTGAAATCTATTTATCCACTCTAATTTAGATATCCATAAGTATTTCGAATTTTATGTAGTAACTTTGCGCCGGAATCTATAAACGCCGTGACCTAGTGAAGTTTAGTACGAGAATAAGAGGTATCATCGATTCAAGGGCTGCGCTATGATGTAGGATAAAGAAAGATAAAACCGCATATAAATGCTTTTCATTAGTTGCTTCTTGAAGCCAGAATTTTCAACAGAACTTAACGAAACTTTGTGTAAATACTCTGCACTTATCCTTGTAGAATAATCATTATAAGTATATGTTTTTGTTTATCACATTTTTATTAAAGGGACCTTTGAAACCATCTCTTCAAGCTTGAATAATACTGTTATATGGTAGCACAATACTTAGTACTAAAAATTAAATTAAAAAAAAATCTTGTAAAACAGCCTATTTGTCTAAAATTTAAAATTTTTAAAGGAATTTAACTTAAAAAAAAAAAAAAACCCTACTACTTTTGTAGATATGAATATTTTTGCTGTGGTTATTTTCGCCCATTCATTAGGATACACTACATGAAATTGTGTATGGATTTTAGATGTATGGAATTTTACATTAAATATGATTTTTTTCCTCTCATGTACATAAAAAAATGAAGTAAATTCAATTAACTCTCATTTTAAATATTTTTTTAAAAATAACTATCAACTTGAATGTTAAATTCATACACAAAAATATTAAGTACACCATGGAAAAGAAGTAAAAAAAAAAAAATCTTTATCTAAATTAGCAAAAAAGCCTTAGTATTTTTCGAACAAGCAATTTATAAAAACATGAACAGGAAGAAAATCGGTTTACAGTTTTAATTTGTATGAGTAAAAGCCGCTGAATCTAGTAACAAAATTTAGATTATCTCGCGATACAATTGTCATATAGGCAAAAATGAGGTGTCAAAATATTCCCAATTAAAGAAACTCTCAGTTAATATTTTTTAAAAAAAGAAAGAAAATCATCATTTTGACCAATTTCAATGTACTGTGTCCCCTTAATGTTACATGGAACATAAAATGGTTAAAATTTTTGAGTTTTAAATTACCGTCATAAAACAGAGCTAAAAGAATATCACGCTGCTGAATGATTATGGACCTAAAAGATTATGATGCTGGAAGGTTTTAAAATGATGTATTTTATGTAGTGTAGCTGTGTATATATATTTCTTTGCTTTTTTTCGAAATGTGTTGTTTTTATGCTTTGATACAATTTTCTAAAATTTTACTGAAAGTAAACAGTTGAAACTTTTCAAAATTGTGTAATTAACTTGTTGCGTTAAAAATGTTAAATACTTTAAATCTGAGTGATTTTTTTTAATAATGAAAAATATGTTTTTAAAGTTTTTAGAATTTTCAAAAATTTTCCGTAGAATAATTTTATTTATTTTAAGCTAAAATGAAAATCGCTTTTTATTATTCTCAAATATTATGTTTTCTGACACCACAACAAATTTTAAGATGATATATTCAATAGTTTTTTAGAAAAGTGTACCAAACAGGCATATTGTTAACAAGTGGGTAAGTGTGATCGCAGATCGCACAGAGGGTTTCGTTTACTACCTCCTTCAAAAAATTTTTCATTAAATTAACAAACAGAAAAGTGGTTTTTCGGCGCTATTTTGGATTTATTCGCTAATTGCGCCAACCAGAACAGAATAAGGAACTCTTCCCCTAAAGGCTGCCACGATCGCATAGAGTTTTTGATTTCTCTATCAGAATATACAGATTTAGTGAAGGTACGCAAGTAAATTAAGTTATGTATAAAAGTAAAATGTTACAAAGCTTAGCATAAGTTTAAGAGAGACCAAACCGGTAACCAGAGGCAGCTAGTAATTTAAATGAAGAGGAATTTAATAAATAAATAAAAAAAATATTTCACTTCGCATGTCAAAATAGAGGATAAATATGATGTAATATGATGAAATAAAAACGTTTTTCACGTGATTTATTTAATCAATTAATTTATGTTGCATATGTAATAATTTTATTCAAACTTGCGTGCAACAATTAGAAGAAATGAAATTTAAAATTTGAAATTTACGCTATTGCAAATGTTTAAACTTCTAAATATTGCACATTTTCAATTTTTACACTATCGTATAGGGAAAAAAATGTATTTTTAAATGCAATTTGTTTAAAAACTGTGCTCTCGATTTATTTTTGAGATATTAATTTTTTTGTAGTTTTTAAATACCAATTTTGTAATTGTGGCAACAGAAATACTCCATTTCGTTTTAAAGCATAAAAAAGAAATAATTTTGAAGAAATACTCTGCATTTATCCTTAACTTATATTCTGCACTTATCAATTTGAACTTGCATGCAACAATGAAAAGGAAAAAAAAACTTAAAAAAATGACATAAAAAAAAATTAATTAAACTAATAGTCTTTTCCAAAATTTTATGATTTGTTGTGTGACAAGAGGTATTCAGCTATAAATACACAAAGTCTGAACGCTCTGACTTGTATAGTTTTTGTGTACTGATTCTGTGACAGACAGACAGCGGACAGAGACGAATTGGATTGATGATGAACATCAGATGAACGAAACCCTAAAAAGAACCTATAAAAGTTAATTAGTTCTCGAAAACTAATTTATGCATAAAACTGATTTGTTTTGATTTATATATGGGCTATAATGTTTATATTTACTGATTATATATATATATATATATTATTATTATTATTCAATTCAATTCTAATTCTACGTTTTGGTTTATTGTTTTATTGATAAAATCCATTGGTGAATCTTGTCTACTTTTAATGGTATTATATATATATATTATATATAAAATAAATATATATAAAATATATATAAAATAAAATACGAGATGTTAAACATTTCGCAAAACCTGTTTCATTTTACTTCTCGAGGGGTTTCCCATGTCCTTATTAAATGATTATTCACAAAAGATCAAATCACCTCGTCTTACTCCTCCTCGATTGGTTAAAACCGCATGAGAATGTTAATCTTACAGGAAATGAAAAACTTTATGCTTCCTTTTTTTAAAAAACGATGTTTTATGTTACAGCTTCATGTAAGGAATTAAGTTGATAATATTTTAACAATAAATGTCATTATTTAATATTTAAAGACAAATGGATAATTATCTTTATTACAATTGGAGAAATTGCAAGGAAAAAGTTCTGTTATTTAGTAAGTTTTAAAAAGATCATTACCACTATTGTCCTTTTAGTTTTCTTCAAACATTGTTTATGAGCTTTTTTGTTGTTTACAGTATTTTTTTTTCTGTTCCATGTAAGATATCCGGCTTTATCTTTAGAGAATGAGGGTCCCAAAATTAACCTATAAGTTACAGTTTCATTGTGGAGAATAAATTTTATTACATAATCTTCATATATTTTAAAAATAGATTTTCTTTATAAAATATGATTGAGATTCTACAGTTTTAAGTGAATTGTATTTTAACCATCATGTCAAGATTTTTCTCGAATCATAAATTGCAGAGTTAAAACTAGTCGTTTGGGGGGGGGGGGGGCACCGTAATACTTATCCATCATGGATATGCATAATGTAACATATGAAAATAAAACATGTGTAACCTATTTATAAAATGCATCGCCATTCCAAAACAAAATTTAAACATTTTTAATATACATAGTAATGCTCTATAATGCTCTATTAATGAATTGCTGATAAACTCATTTCGACAAATTACATAAAACGCCAAACTGAATTGCGTAAAAGAAACATCCTTATAACTACAAAAATAATAATCCTATTAACTAACAATTTACTGCGTCGGATTAAGCGTCTCATTTTCCATTAATATATATCTTTGAATTGAAATTCGAATGAAATACAAGGTCATGAAAAAAGAAAGAATGTGAAAAACAGTATTACAAATATTTCGGCAACTAATAAACCGATCAATTTTTTCTTTATGCAAAAATTGTGTTATTTTATTGCTTTTTACGTCCACGCCTTAAAATAAAAAATGTCGAAAATTTTTAGAACAGAACGAATCATCAGAACGAATTTTTCGAGAGTCCGAAAAAAATAGTTCCGGATAATCGAGGTTACTGATTTTCAATAGGCTTCGTCTCATTTTTTACATACTAAGTACATACAAAATTTCAAGTCTCTATCTCCATTTGTTCGGGAGATAGAACGTTTACAGATACACAGACGGATGGACTGCAAATTACTTTTTCTAAAAATATGTTTTTCGGAATCTCCAGTATCTAAACCATGTAACCGTAAACCGTCTTTTTTTTTTTTCCTCAAAACGATTACAAGACTTACCCTATAGTACGCATGATAGGTAAGTAAAATAGCGAAAATCTGATGTACTATAAAACAGACTTTTGAATTCAGTTTTATTTAATTCAATAATTTATTCAGTTTTTGTCTTATACTGAATTTTTACTCTAAAAGTTCAAGAGTTCGATGAGGTGACGGGGGGGGGGGGGGGGGTAATTTTAACTTTGAAATTTACGATTTGCGAAAAATCCTGACATGATAATTAAAAATGAAAATCATTTTCAAGTTCAGGGGCAAAAAAATATATAAATCTATTATTAACAGTTAAAAACACAACAATCAGATTTATTTTGCAGTATCAGATTTTCGAATTTTTAAAAACTTTTTAATGATTTGCAAAAAATTTTCACGTGATGATTAAAAAAAAAAAAAAAAAAAAAAAAAAAAAAAAAAAAAGTGAAAGGCAATTTTGGATTTAACATTATAAAATACTTATGAATCCATTATCAAAAGCTAAAAGAGAAAAAAATGACACAGCTCTAATTTTGTTGGCAAGTGTAATTTAATAGCATTTAAAAAAATCTATCATTATGTAAAAAACTGGGTCTGTCCCTTTTCATTATTTTATTTGACAAAAATTCTGCTATTTTTTCCTTATCTTTTTATCAACTGTTTTTTGTAATATATGTGACGATTATTTATATTTCTACTAAATTTATGAATGATCCCTATTTCGCAGAAAAAAGATATGCTCTAACTTTAAACAGCTATTACTCGATCTGTTTTAATCGCAGAATAATAGAGCTTTTTTGTCATACTTGTCAATGTAGTAGGAAATTTTTACTAAATATAAATTATAGGAGCAAAGGACCGTATAAAAATTAAATTTCGCAATTTCTTAAGAAATGTTTTATGTGTGAATGTAGGCCAAGATTATTAGTTTTAATATTACTATTTAGTAATAAAATTTTAAAATTTCGCTCCCCCTCCTCTTCATATACTGCAAACGTCTTTTTAGTGTGATGATACGTCTGTTTGACAGCCTGGATGTACTTTATTGCAAAAACAATATCGTAAGTTTAGTCTTTGACAGATCACTGGTGAACAATAAGGCTCATCAATTTAATTCTTTTCCCTTTATATGACCTTAAACTTTCCAGACTCCACTACTATTTAAAATTTGAAAATGATCACTAAAAAAACTTTTGTATGACCCATTAAATTTTAATACATAATACATAATTTAATAAATTTCTAATTTTGTAGAATAAAGTTTTTTTGAACAAAAAGATTTAACATTTTCTATAAATGTTTTCCTAACCAAGCGTTGTTTATTTATAAGTTTGCCATTTCCCCCCCCCCCCTCTAATATATTTGTGAATATAAAATTCATAACTCTCAACATTTTATTATGAAAGTAAATACATTTTCTGCGTCATGGTAAATCATTTTTTGGTGAAAATCAACCAAAATATATACCTAACTCGCTCATATAGTCAGTGTCAGCCTCTTTTGCTGAAAAGATATCTTTATCTTCTGTATTTTCTTCTTTTAAGTTGTTGTTAAAATGCTGAATCATATTATTTTGAGTGTCTTCTAACCAAGGCGTATTGGTGTAGATAGGATTGTTGAAATGAGGAGTGCCTGTAAAAACAAAAATCAACTTGAATATTTAAACATGAATTAAATTATATAATCTAAACGAATTCTATAAAGTTATAGAGAATGTTTCCCATCAACGTTTTTATGGGAGGCCATAGATGGGAAGCCTCTTCCGGATTTTTTTTCTTGGGGGGGTTGGAGGAGGATTTATATCATCGAAGTCCGAGCCCGAAACCGAAAGTACGTAGTAGAAAATTATTAATAATATTTTTAAATTGTTACAAGAATAATTGTCTCATCTAAAAATATTTTCTTACATAGAAATAAATATTCATCCTAAATACTCCTTCATAATAATGTTTCGTGATTTTGATATTCTTGAATCAATCTGTTTCAAATATAATATTTATTACACACAGCAACTATTGTTAAAAATCTGCAAAATTCACATTTCTTATTCTTTTAAAATACAATTCTTCAACTAGGGTAGAAAGACAGTTCAATTTTTCTGTAATTCTGGAATTCATCAATCAAAAAACAAAAAATGAGGATACAATACAAAATGAGGACATCAAACAAAAAATGAGAAAGGGATTTCCCACGAGTTTTTTGTGTTACTAACACTGACCGAGCAAAGGCTTCAAAACCAAGTAGACTATTTATCTTTATATCTCATAAATAACAATTTAATTCCCCTTCACACTGATTTTTAAAACGCTTTGAACATAGACTACATTTTTGTTACGCAAGTAGCAACTTTTCCCGCTTCGAATTTTACGAATAAATAAAAGTTTCCAATAAAAAGCCGGATTCAGCCATGGAACACAAATTTGAAATATTTAGTTTATCACACAGTTTTATCTATTTAGGTTTAAAATGGTACGATAATATAAACGTTATATGTTCCGGGATGTAAAATTCCAAGGGAAAAAACAGATTCTCAAAGAATATATGTATATATTCATTATGAATTTTTTCCTATTAGTGTATCATATATATATATTTTAATATATAACAACAGTCGCTAAATTAGCAACTTTATGTATATATATATATAAAGCTTAAATACTGCAGAAATTTCAGAATAAAATGTTGTAACCAACGTGTAAATGCGATAAATAGGCTAAAAGACATAACGCTTTTTATATAATATAGCGAGCTACGCCCGCTAGCTGGGCCACTTTTTCCGAACGAACCTCGATATTAAGCAGTACATAATAAGCAAAAAAATTCATTTAATAAGCAAGTCTTGGTGTTCGAATCCTGAAGCACAAAAAAAGTAAATTAAAGAGCTATGGTTGTTATGCGCCCATTATCCCGTTAAAAATATGTGATCTCGCACTTTGGGTGCTACGCGCCCACCGGCGCCACGCGCCATGGTCGCCATCGTTCCGTTAAAAATATTTGGTTTTGCACGGTTGGCGCTGCGCCCCCATAAGACATTTTCTCGTATTTTTTGGTTCATCAGAAGCAGACTTTTACGCAGATTCTGAATATGTAATCAGTTTTTTCTACTTTAAAAACTGTCTGCATGATGGTTTAAGAAAAAACGCGCTAAAAAAGAAGTTTCGATAGTGCTGTTTTATTTCTAAGTTCAATATTTTAGCGAAAACAACGGTAAATATTCTACGGCAAGTCAAAAAAATTGATGCGGAAAAAAGCGCAATTAGCGCCGGTAGAAAAAGAGGTTTTCGGCTGTTTCTTCTTTTAGCCAAAGGGGAAAAATTCATGTCCTTCACCGCAAGGTGGCGCAGTGTTCTGCTTCGGAGCTCCGTTTGGGAATTTAGAAATTTTTCGTTCCGATTCCCAAGGGGTTTTTAATTCATAACTTTTTTAATTTTGGTCCCACGGTCTCGAAAATGCCCGAAATGACTTCCCCGGAATTTTTCCAATCTAAAGACACCTTTCGCGACTTCCAACTCGCCCGCGTTGCGAACTGTAATCGGCTACAAGCAGACAGACAGACAGAGGCGCACGGATTTTATTAGTATTACTAGCGAGCTACGCCCGCTAGCTGGGCCACTTTTTCCAAACGAACCTCGATATTAAGTAGTATATAATAAGCAAAAAAATTCATTTAATAAGCAAGTCTTGGAGTTCGAATCCTCAAGCGCAAAAAAAGTAAATTAAAGAGTTATGGTTGTTATGCGCCCATTATCCCGTTAAAAATATGTGATTTCGCACAGTGGGCGCTACGTGCCCACCGTGCAAAGGCGGCCCACCGACCTACCACCCACCGGCGCTACGCGCCATGGTCGCCATCGTCCCGTTAAAAATATTTGGTTTTGCACGGTTGGCGCTGCGCGCCCATAAGACATTTTCTCGTATTTTTTGGTTCATCAGAAGCAGACTTTTACGCAGATTCTGAATATGTAATCAGTTTTATCTACTTTAAAAACTGTCTGTATGATGGTTTAAGAAAAAACGAGCAAAAAAAGTTTCGGTATTAAAAACTGCAAAAGACTGCTATTAAAAAAAAAATAAGTAATTTCATTAATATCACAAACAACATAACTAACAAATAATTTTGGCAGCTCGTTTTCTGTTTGTACTAACAAAAATTAGTATTAATCGCGTAAATCTTAGGTTACACAATATTCGTGTATGCTACCAAAAAAAAAGTATGAAAATAAACCGTGTTTAACATTTTTTACCAATTAGTTCTTTTTCAGAGAACCGAAACGAAAAAAAAAGTCGTTTTCCCGGGAGAAAAGAAGAGGTTTTGTGCTGCTTCTTCTTAGCCAAAGGGGAAAAGTTCAGGTCGTTCACCGCAAGGTGGCGCAGTGTTCTGCCTCAGAGCTCCGTTTGGGAAATTACACGTTTTCCGTTCCGATTCCCGACAGGTTTTTAATTCATAACTTTTTTAATTTTGGTCCTACGGTCTCGAAAATGCCCGAAATGACTTTCCCGGAATTTTTCGAATCGAAAGACACCTCTCGCGACTTCCAACTCGCCCGCGTTGCGAACTGTAATCGGCTTCAAGCAGACAGACAGACAGAGGCGCACGGATTTTATTAGTATCAATTATTGCTTACGATTGTCGCATACTTCTTCCAGAATTTAAATGGAATTTCTCAATATTCTTTTCTTTTTTTTTGCCATATTAAAACAGATAAAATTACAGCACATTTTACAATGGTCTTTAGTTATATATTCTACAAACTGTTTACAGACTTTTAAATTTAGAAGAAAAAATTTATAATATGATTATTATCATTGTAAAAAACACTCAAAAAAAATTTTTTTTATATAAATTTCTGAGAAAAAATGATGTTTACTCTTTTGTGCATTCAAACACGAAAGCACTTATACAAAAAAAGAATGCAAAAGTTTTTCATAGTTGAATATTCTTATTCAAATCCTTTACAGTTTTATAAAAGAATCTATATGTAAAAAATAAATAGATAAGAGTACATGCATTTAAAGGAAATAAAAATAAAAATAAAATTTGTACTTTTCGATTACTTCAAGTTTATATATATATGTATATTCAGAATTCAAGAGGATCTTTAAAGAACAGTAATAACTAAAACATCTTTTATAATTATTGATAAAAACTTCTTTTATAATTATTGAAAATTCTATTCTAAATTACATGATTTACTGTTTTTAGCTATCAGATATTAACCCAAATTATTTATTTTATAACTTAAATTATTTATTATTTTTAACTGTCGGATATTAACTGGAATTTATATATTTATCAAAGCGGATACAACTGGAACTTCAATTCAAGCGGAAATTAAATTAATGAAACTGCTAAGATAAAATAATTTTAATTTTGATATTTTTAGATTCTTGGGGGTGCCCCTCTATGAAATACCCTCACTCCACCTCTCGACTACTCTAGAGTATAATGAAATGAACCCTTAAGGAGACGGTGGACGTTAAATTTTTTTTTCTTTAAATTTTCATTCTAGCAATAGGAAATTTTATGCATGTATACATTTCACCAAAAGCATATAGAACACCTTCAAAAAATTTTCAATGTTATTAAAATTTTCAATTTTTTTAAAAAAAAGTTAAATTTTTAAACGAAATTTTAAAATGCTCCTCGTGTCGTAATTTTTGAGATATTTTCATGCTTTTGCATTTTTATCACGTAAAACTTTATTATAAACAACTTTGTGTAAGATTTTTTAAATCGCTTAAATAGTTAATTTTTTACAGATTCTTTTCTAAATTCTATATCGATTTTCATCAAAATTTTGCCTTTTAATAAGTAAAAAAGCAAATTTGACTGTCATAATGAAGACGAATTTTAAAAAGCTTACACAATTTCGTTCTAAACAATATCAGGATACTTCCTTATCAATTTCATAAATATTCATAAAAAATTACGTAGCAAGGAGCATTTAAAAAATCTAAAGGCGCTGAAAAATTAGTCTTGAGAAAAACAGATTTAAATTATATAAATAGACTTATCTTTATTATTTACTTCTGAAAACCTTCATAAAATATATTTTACTAAGAAAAAACCTGTTTTAGTACTATTATACTACAGAAATATACCTTTTTTGCGACGATTTTGCTCAAATAAAGATCCACTGTCCCCTTAAATACAGGTTTTACCAGTCAAATATCATGAAAAGTTAGCAAGATACAGGCGATGAAATGATCGGCATTTTCATTATTTTTTACAAATAACTTGACGATAAGGCATTGTCCATGCGCTTTTGTTTATAACATAAATGTATTGTAATTAATGAAATGCAATTTAATCCAATTTAAGGCAGACATGTTTCTGCATTTATACGTGTATAAGAGCAATGTGTATAAATGCGTGTATTTGGATGGAGCATTAGGAACTTTTGTGTAAATCAATATTGCTATCCTGTGATTTATGACAAAAACGACAATTTGCGAAAAATCCGTTATTGTGCAATTATTTTTAGAATGTAACTGAAAACTCTCATTTTTCATATTTGACTGATCTTTCTGAGAGTGCAGTGAAATTTGGTTCAAAACCCACTATGTTATAAGCAATAAATATATGGGATTTAAAAAAAAAAGTTTAATATCTTAAATCCACACATCACCTGTTCACTTGTACTATGGTTAGATTATTATTTATAGCTCCTCTAAAAGGTGTTGCATACTTACTTATTAACAGAAAGTTGCATTGCAACTAGGCATCCCACCAAAACATCACCTGTTCGCGTAATATTCTTAAGTAAATTGGTACAAATGTTGTGTAAAGGTTTATGAAATAATTTATTTCAGCTACATATAATTTCGAGCTCTTTATGAGACGGTGTGACCGTAAACGTGATGTTTGATCTGTTGGTTCGTTAGCTGCCTTTATGAGTAAGTCTTCACTGAAAAATATGAATTGAAACAAAGTCTTTATTTATCCAAAATTAAAGAACAAGAAGTTCAAGAATTTCTCTAAACATTCGACAAAACGTCTGACTTTTGGCTGCATAGTGTTTTAGGCAATCATATATTGTGAAACTAAAAACATAGCTGCCGAATTTCCGAATTTTTTAAAAATCAAATAAACATACTCTAATTTTTTTTTTTCCAGAAACAAAAACGTCTGCATTGATGCCTGAATATCTGGGAAAGTTCTCAAAAATCTGATAAGAAGAGAAAAAAAATTGGCAGCTTTGTTATAAAAAAGAAAATAATAATAATGCAACAATATATGATCTTTAAAAATGCTGTACAGTTACATTCACGTTTTATTTTGTCAGGAAAACTACAACACGTAATTGCCAATTTTTATGTTCTCATGTTACCATTATTTCAGAATACACGGTAAAAAAAATTATGCAGCGTTACTTTATAAAATTGACCGCAGCTGTACAGCCTCGATTTTATTGAACCATTTAACCGATATAACTTATTTTAGATTACGCTAATATGTAATAATGCGCTTCTTATATCAGTTTACATTACACCATTATATAAGTTAAATTACTCCATAAACTTGAGAACAGCATGTTGCCACTTGTTTTATGGAATATTATACAAATTTGTCACAGTGTAGTAATTGATCTTCGCAGAGATTCTACGACTAAATAAGGTAAAGTTTACCATTAGGAAATAGAGCTACGAAAACATGATAAAAGTTGATAGCTATACATCATGCCTTTAACAACGGTTAAATACAAATGTTAACCCTTTGCAGTTTTTATTATATTAAAAAATAAGTATAACCTTTTTTTATCATCACTAATCCTAAACAAATTTTTTTGTCACAGATTTCTATTCGAAATGCATAAGAAATATACTATAAAGGTTTCGTCCTGAAATACTGGTAGTCGAAGCTTAATTCGGAAATAATGTTAGAGACATGTTCTCGGATATCTCCGATAAACGAGTGCAAAGTGTTAAGATATGTTTTTAACAATATTTGTTTAGATGATTTTTGTTTTCATGATACGTATTGAAAAAAATCTAGCAAGAAGTTGTAGAAAAATATAATATAAGCTCTTCCGAGTTAACCACGATTTTGAAAAAGCATTTTCTTATCTCCAAAAACCTCAGAAACCAATAGATTTAACGATGCATTACTGAAACAAACGAATCTTTTCATGACCTTAAGTTTCGGAAACATAACAAAGCCGTTTTTTATAGTTTATTAATCAGTGTCTAAATCCTGCATCAACACGAAATATCGGATTTTCTGATGCTACATCAAGCAAACATTTTCAGCTGCGTAATTACATGCAAAAATAATCAAATAATGTTCCTTTTACTGTTAATGTATACCGCATGTTTGCATTCTGAACATGATTGTCAAACATAAAATGTTTATTTAAGATCTATTAGCATCCGAAAAACCGATATTTCGGGTTGATACCAGGCTAAGAATATTAATTGAAGTGCTGTGTTGTAAAAAGTACTTCATAACACGTTTCCAAAAATAAAGTAAATGAAGGAGTTTTGTTTAAGTCTGCTGGTCAATCGCTTTCCTAATCCCCCTCCGTATTGTAAAGTCTATGGGCGTTTGATACATTCTTATATTTGAAATACCTCTTCAGGAAATTAATATTTTAACTTCTTCTTTCGGTGTTCTCTTCTTAAATGATGTCACCTTTTTCTTAATTTTCAAAATATTTCTACAATCTAGGCTGAATTTAATGTGTTAAAAACTGACGAACTGGAAATTAAATTTTAACACTTCCTATAAAATTAAATATAGATTTTAGAAATATTTTGAAAACTAAGAAAAAAAGTGAAATCCTTTAAGAAGAGATCATCGAAAGAAGAAGTTAAAAATATTAATTTCCTCAGGAGATATTTTGAATATAAGAATGCATCAAACGCCTATAGATAATATGCATGTGACGTCACGCACCCGAAAAAGGATGT
The DNA here is from genome assembly GCA_964019185.1 of Maratus speculifer. Taxonomy (NCBI): domain Eukaryota; kingdom Metazoa; phylum Arthropoda; class Arachnida; order Araneae; family Salticidae; genus Maratus; species Maratus speculifer. The sequence continues at coordinate 51,533,398 of OZ025295.1, read as the reverse complement.
ACTTCTCAACTTGTGATTGGCGAAAATAATAATTCTTGGAGAGTTAGTAATTTATAACGTATTATTTCCTGCTTATAATACAATGAAATGAAATTTATTATATCGACGTGAAAATTACATTTAGTTTAGAATTTTCTAATGCATTTTGATTCGAATTTTTGCCTACAGCAAGTTGAGCTGTCGCGAAAAAAACCACTTTGTTTACAAACATGCACATTATCTATACGGAGGGAAATTTGGAAGTCAGTGACCAGCAGCCAAGGCTTCTTCTTCCCTTCGGGAGAAGACACTCGTCAGATAATGCTAAACCTATGGGGAGTTTATTTGCTAATATCTCGTGTGCATTTTAACATTCTTAAATAGTTTTTTTTTCATTGGATAGTTGAGGTCTATTTCTACATCGCTCTTTTTTTTAAGTTTTCAATTTTGGTTGCAGTTATTTTTGATAATGACACTTTTATTTTCGGAACCGATTTCGAAAGTGAAAGCAACTTTACAAAAAATATCTGTAAACCGAAAAAGTAAAAAGGAAATATGTACAGATAAATTTTAGCTATCGAATGCAAAAAAAATTATTTTAAAAAGTTGAAATGTACACGAGATATTAGAAAATAACCTCCCCGTAGGTTTAGCATTAGATCATGAGTGTCTTCAATAACAGGGGCACGATATGCTTCTTTAAGTCTCGTAATGTTGGTTTCGAAACTTCTGAGGTAAAGTAATGTTTTTTTGGAAACATGGGTCGTTTGTAAGAGGTTATATATTACATTTATATAAATCTTATTGTTAGATTAGTAAATGTTCCTTTTCCCCACTCTTTTTTCTTACTGTGTAGTATCAAAAATTTTAAAGGTATTTTACAAATTGCGCTTATATTTTCGTAAGTATAAAATCCACCAATGCGTTACAAGTTAAATAAATTTGTACATACCATAATAAATAAATGACAGTAAAATCTCACCTAATGCATCTCTATTTTCAGTTTGATACCTGTGAAATGAAATAGATTAAAAAAATTATTTAAATATAAATATTATTTATTAATAAACAATTCTTAATGTATACAAGAAATAAAATTGCAATAGGCTCATGCAAAAAACGTTAATTCTGAAGCATCTTTATGAGTCATTAATTTCTACTAATTAAAGGCTTCAGTCCCTTCATTTTACGAAAATGACGAAAATGTGAATTTTTTTAACTTTTTGCTTAAAATACGTTTAGACATTCGTAGTATATTCGTATGAATTTTCATAAAAATACGAGAACTAAAAAATATGCGAAAAAGTATTTAACTCCATGCCCTTTCCTTTAAAGGATTCATATTTAAAATCTTTAAATTCACTTTTCTCAGTGATTTTTCAATGTATACACGTGAATGTGAAATTTCTATATATATATATATATATATATATATATATATATATTGCAATTGATTTTGAATGAAATTTTTATCAGGTGTGGCGGTTAAGAATTCTAATTTTTTCATAATAAATAAATAAATAAATAAAGCCGCGTATAAATTTGGAAAAAAAAGTTGAAAAATTGCATGTTAAGCGTAACAAATGAGATGCGTTCGTACTTCAACGAAATTAAAAAATATTCATATCTTGCTGTTATGGTATACAGTACTTCGGATACAGTATAATGGTCGAAATCTTTTGTGTGTTCCTGTAAATACTATCTGCTTTCTATTATACAGGAAGTAACTTGTATTAATCCGTTGCAGCGTATATTAATTTCATAAAATATGAAGTAATTTAATATACTTAAAACATGCCCCAAACAATATTTCCACGTAAACCTAATGCAATGGAATACTTTTGAGTAGCACTGTAAATTAATAATAATAAATCTTTGTATCATTGATTGTACAGAATCTATATTTTAGTATGTACTTTATAGATTCACGTTAATTCTATTATATTAGAAAGAATGTAACATCATTAAAATGTACTTTAAACTATTTTTTCCTAGTGACCACAATGCGATGGAATACTTTTGATTGTCCCTGCACTTAAACTATGCATCCGATTTTCATAAAATTTGAATTGACTCGGAAAAATTATGCAAAAATTATATATTGTAAATCTCAAACGATTTGGTTGGATAGTTTTTGTTTTGTTATATGCGGACAGACAGACGGACGGATTGAACGACAACTTTAGGTGCTACGTATTTACATAATTACGAACTCACCTAAAATATTCAGATCTGGCGCAATAGTATACAGTATTTCAGATACAGCATACTACCCGAAATCTTTTGTGTGTTCCTGTAAATACTATCTGCTTTCCATTATACAGGAAACAACTTGTAGCAATCCTCAGCAACGTATATTAATTTATTACAATATTAAATAGATTAATGTATGCCCTGTAAAGTGTGCCCTGACAATTAAAACGCCCACCAAACAATGTCTCAATATATAATTATGTAATGGAACACTTTTGTGGGGCCTGTAAGTCAATAACAAATATTCTTTGCACCACAGATTGTACAGAATGTATATTATAGCATATACTTCATATAAACATATCAATTTTATTATGTTCGAAGAATGTAAGACCATTAAAATGCACTTGAAACTTTTTCCCCCATTGACCGTAATGTATCGGAATCTTTTTGATTGTCCCTGTAATTGAACTATGCATCCAATTTTCATAAAATTTGAAACTACCCGACAAAATTCTATAATAATTATATATTTCAAATTTCAAACGATTCGGTTGGGTAGTTTTTGAGTTGTTATATGCGAACGGACGGATTGTACGACAATTATAGTTGCTACGCATTTACATAATTACGAACGCACCTAAAAATGGTTTATTCAAAGTATGGTTATACTATGGCTATCACTATGGTTGTGAACACCTCATATAGCTTATATATATATCATTTTCTTTATTTATACATTATTTTATGATTTTAATGTTTAAAATATTTCACTGTGGTAATTTCATAGTCTATTCTCTCATTTTAACGAGTTTGGTTTAGTGCATAATGAAGTAACTCTATTGTAGTTGTATCTCTTCGACAGTTGTAACAACCATAAAAAACATAAGAATTTATCATCTGCGACCGAATAAAGAAAAAATCTTATAATTAAGTTGTTAATTTGTAATTATCTTCAAACTATATCAAAATGTTGCATTATTAAAATCCTAACACATATTGATACAAATCAGGTTTTAGAAAAATTATAATAATATACAATTTAAACATTGAATCATAGCCGTTACAAGGAAGATCTCCATACGGCATACTCATAAAAATCTGAAAAAAAAATTTTAGAATGCTCTTCTCATATGGATATACTTGTTTATAAAAGAAATTTCGGCGGAACCTCCACATAGCGTTCGTAGAAAAAAAAAATTCGTTTCTTTTGGAGATTTATCACCGGTTGGCAATGAAACAGAATTTAAAAAAATACTCTATTACGCCGATTACTCTTTAACCTCTTCGCGATAAAAATCGTTTACATAATTTTCTATCTTTTATCACCGGTTTTTAAAAACAGAAAATATTTTGTAATTGAATTACGAAAATGTTTTGATTAAATAAGTTGAATTTTACAATAAAAAATAACAGGTGGGAATAATGAAAAATTCTGAGCGACAATTAACAAGCAATTTTCAGATGCTATAAAATCGTCAGCTTTTGACGAGGAAAAATTCTGCTCGCCAAATCGTGTGTCGATTTCAAATTTTCGTGCAGAATATTCTTTTTTTTTTTTTTTTTTTTTTTTTTTTTTTTTTTTTTTTTTTTTTTTAACAGGCATTTTACTAAAATTCCACCGCTAAATTTAACTAATCCTTTATTACATACTTAAGTAGTACAACTAGCATTTTTTTTCAACATATTCTGAGTATCCCAGTAAGGAGACCTTCCTTGTATTGTATGCAGTTAAACTATCTACAAAAGAAACTTTTGGTGAGAGATATATGTCCCCATAGAGGTGAAAGCATTAAACAAAAAATATTTATTGATCACAATATATTTTAAAGTATCAAAAGTGAGATATAAATATAAATCTTGTTACTGGAATCAAAGGCTTACACAGTAATTAAATCAGAACTTAGTTGCTTCATTTTCCGTCTGTAATGTATTGCCACGACAATGATGATCACGAAAATGATGATGATGATCAAGCTGACAATGATGATGAATAAAGGACTGACAGCTGATACCAGAAGATTTGCATCTACGAAAAAGGCAAATATTAATTAAATACAAAAATAATCTTGTTTTTTAGTTCAATATACTCAAAACAAATTACCGTAAGTTTTGAGAATTAGTTTTAAAGAGGGAGATTTAAAAAAACGTATTTTGTCTATCATTAAAGTATGACATGTTACCAAACTTAATATACATATATATTATGAGGTTACTCCAATTAGAACCGGCTTTATGATAAAATAAGTGGAGTGATATCGATACAAATAAAAATAAATTAATATTTTTAAAGTCATTTTTCCCAAAACAGTTATTTTTCACATTGTGCGCATGATATTTCTAAAACTAACATAGAAACTTAATGTTTTGTATTATATCGTATTTTAATAAATTTAAATTTTTGCAGTAACAGCAATGTGAGAATTGCTGAAAGATCAAGGAAGATGATAGAACAAAAATGAATTTCGTATAACTTGGAAATAAAACAAAAAATATTGTAGATAAATGTTTACAAATAACAATAAAATTAACTTTAAAGACAAATGTTATTTTTTCATAAAAGTTCTTTAATTATCATTTTCATATTGTACTTCATTAAATCAAATGAAAATGTTAGACACACATATTAAATTTACGATAAACTGTATTCGTTCCGCATTTGTCAATTTTAGAATGTTAATAAACACACGCAAATAAATCTTACCATTAATGCAACCTTGTATGTGATTACAGATTTCACCAAAAGAACACTCGCACAGTTTGGCACAGTTTTCTCCATAATATCCGCTAGGGCATGCTGAAATTTGAATGGTTAAATTAATTAAAAGTTATTTTTTTTGTATTACATAAACATGCATCATGTATACCCTTTATACAAAGTTCGTTCAAGAGATTTAGGGATTTTAGGCGTTTTAGTATCAGAAATTCGGTAAAGTGCTGGTCGCTGTATCAAAAGATAGAATTTTGTTTCATTAAAAAGGCAAATATTACTTTACAAAACTTCTGAAAAAAGGTGTTGAAATTTCCTTGAAGCGTACAGATCCTGTTATAAGACTTTATATGATTGTACCCTAAGCCTTTCTCCACACATTGTGATCTATAAGGGCAGCTCAAATGAAAAGGAGACTACAATTGTACATTAATAAATTTTAAAGCCATAGGTAAAGAAATCACTCAGTGTTTTTTTTTTTTTTCAAATAAGTTAGAAAGCGTGTGATCCAGATGCTAACATCTGAGAAATGTTCGGTTTTTCATGAATGATTTTTCATACGTCGGAAGTGTGACAAAATTTATCAGTCACACTGCCTTGCTTCAACAATCGCAGATGCATGAATCGCATAATGTTTGTATTTAGAAAAGAAATCAAATGTTAACGCCTCAGAAATGTTCAGTTTTTTTATGAATGATTTTTCACACATCAGTAGTGTGACAACTTTTATCAGTCATACTGCCTTGCTTCAACAGTCGCAGATGCTCGAATCATGCAATGTTTGTATTTGGAAAAAGTATTTGCTAATGGAGAAATCAAATGCTAACAACTCAGAAATGTTCAGTTTTTCATGAATGATTTTTCCTACATCGGTAGTGCACTGTTGAAAATTTCTGTAAAAACACAGAAAAAAAAGTGAGACTCTCTGTAAATTTATATTAGTTCCCGGTTAAATGCATTCTATTGAGTTTCTAGATCATAATTTTGCCGACATTCTCCTTATATTATATCTAATTCCCTGTAGGGATTTTGTCTTTATTAAAAAATATTTTTATCTTTGTTAAAACTTACAATTCAAAATACACATTTATAAAATTACTAGAAGATAGCCCTTCAAAATGACGTGTTTGCATTTTTAAAAGGATGCTAAAAAATTACAACAACTGTGGTCAATCATAGGCACTTTAGGCTTAAACAATTTTGAAAAATACAGCAATTAAACATGGGGAGGGGAGATCTAAAAAATTCAACAGAAATCTGCATTCAAAACTATAACAAAACTATCTGGTGGATAGGGAGATTGTAATGAACAAATGGTAAATACATAAATTTTAAAAGAATAAGGCGAAAAATCAATTATAAAAGAATATTTTATTATTATAACAGAAATGCATGTGTTTTTGTATTATTAATGTAAAAATTTATCTTTAATAAAAATGTTTTATTTATTAATATAAAGCAACCAATAATAATTTTAAAATAATCATAAACGCAGTTTTTATATGCGAAGGATTCGAACCCACAATCTCTGGTTTCGAGCTCAATGCTGTAGGCATTCGGCCATGAAGCTCACCTGTGTTGGTAACAGATTATTTTTATAATTAGAACCGTAATTAATCAAATCCATGGTATGTTCTCAATCTGTTCCTGAGCGCACAGTACCGAGTACGGAACGGTACTGAACATCCGCGATAAAGATCCACTCCATGTCCCTGGCTCCTGAGTGCGCACGTAGCTGCCGAACACGCCCAATAACTCGTTAGTCGTGATGTGACAATGGAGTCATTCTCCTCAAGAGTCATTCACGAAAAAATTAAAGCAACCCGAACATAAAAATTCTAACAATATTGCATTTAAAACGCACCTTCGCTTTCCTCAAATAAAAAGTTTTAATTAAATATTGTTTTCAAATCGTGAAAGGATTCCAAAGTAAAATGTAGTGACATCATTTACAACTCGAAATGTAGAATACCAGACCAATGAGAACGCTCCATTATGACTATAGAACGTTTTCATTGGTCAGAAAACAGATAGCCTTTAAAATGGGAGGTACCTTTTCATAATATTTTTTATAGATTTAGAATTTGTCATTCTTGAATGGCAACAGCATTAATTTGCTTACATCGTAATTTAATCGTTTGTTTTTCTCATAATTGCTGGTTGTTTTATTGAGAACTTAAACATTATAATTAGATAGTTTTTGTAGGTTTTAAAGAAAATGAGTAATGAATAAATCTTTTACATGTATATTTCCATAAATTGAACAATTAGAATATTTGTGAACGGCTCGGAATACTTAAACCTAATGTGGTCGCAATTTCTTTTTCTCGTGGATGGGTTGACCCCGGAATTGTTATACACGGAGGGGTTTTATATATATAATTTTGCAATTTTAGAAATATTAAAAAGAAAAATCTAGCTTTTTTTAATTTTATTTTTTTCCAAGTTGGAATAATTTAGAAAAAGGAAAACCATCTCCTCGGTGTTAGTGGAGATTTTTTATCAATTTTTCCCCACTGAATCATAAAAGACATATTTTGAATAACATAGCAACAGCTGCTATAACCTAGGTAGTAATGTGTTCTTTAAACTGTCAAGAGGTCTCGGGTTCAAACTCCAAAACGGCTAGAAGCAAGTTGTGTAAATAATAAATAATTCAGTAGTTCATATAATTATTAGAAATATTCAAATTTTTTCAGGCTCACTGAAGATTGAGTGATTTATTGATTGTGAAAACTAAATTAAATTATTATCATAAAAAGTAAATTTACAGAATCTTGTGTATTTTTAACGATGTTAATTCACAGAGTCTATTGTAAATTTACCAAATAACTTCTCTATTATTTAACAAAATCTCTGTAATTTTGTATAAGACTTAAAAGATAATGGCTCTTAAGGATTATACAAAGATTTTCTATAATTTCGCCGAAAATTTTTTAATAATGTGCGTCAAAATTCTTCAGCCATGCTGCTATACTTCAATAAATAAATAAATAAATAAATTTATAAATAGAAAGAAAAATCTTCAAAATATGAAACTTCTACTTTAAGAAAATTTACAAACGTTAATCTTTTCTTAAGACTATGCTTAAAGTTTACGGGGGAAAAAGGTTAAAAAATGAACTGCATCGGCATTGGTAATCTATTTTCAGATGGTGAAAATGGTATCTAGATAATTACATTAAATAATGAGTTTTCATCTGTTTAAAATTTCCCATAAGTTAATATGGGGCTTCGAGAAAGGGAGTTGATTTCTGAAGTGGTTTCTTATGTCCTTCAGGCTAAGTATTATTTTTTCTGTAATATTGTACACTAGCCGGAATTTACGAACAATTTCATTTGAAGTGAAACAAATGTTATTATGCGTCTATATTTATATCTTGGCTTTCACGTAAACTATAAAATAAACGTTTCATCCAAAGATTCTGATACAAAATTTGCTAAGAAATAAGTAGTTTAGATAATAACCAGTGCCTTTCAAAGGGTTAATGTAAATATTAAAAACAAAAAAATTCATTACCATCGGTACATCGTGGACCCATCCAGCCTCTTGTGCAGTGGCATAATCCATTATTTGCCTGGCAAGATGCGCCGTTCTGACAGTTGCATGATTGTTGGCAGTAGAAACCATACGTTCCATTCATGCAAGCTAAAAACAGTGTTCAAATGATGCAATTTACTGTCGCCAATTTTAATTGCAAGAAACATAAAAACAAAAATAATTAAAAACAATCATTTTCGGAGGATAAACGAGTCTAACTTAAACGAATATAAGTGTGAACGAGAAAAATTAATTTTAATCAGTACTGAACACCAATTTTAACCAGAAAACTTATGTTGTGAATGCTTCACGAGAATGGCCCAAAAGGAATAAATATCCTGCGATTTCTTTCATGCAGATGAAACAACACCAAAAACTGACGATAAATCACAATTAGACAATAAAACTTTGTTGGTATCACTATAGAAAGAACGCACAGGCGCGTTTCAGAATTGGAAATTTTAATAGCCCGTCACTAGGAATGTAAGCACGTATCCGTTAGGAAACAAGGTCTCGAATAAACAAAAAAGCACAGAGGACAGAAGAGGCTTACAAAGAATGCGAAAAGTGATATTACGTGAAAGATAAACACCAATTACAGTGGAGCACACGCAGAAGAGAAAGGTGTTGCCAAAATGATAGGAAAAATTAACAGCAACAACAACAAAAAAAGTGCAAAGGAAATGAAAAAAATAAACAAATAATAATAATAATAAAAAAATAAATAAAGTAGAAGAAGAAAATTAAAAAATAAAACGAAAAGAGAAAACGCAAAAAAGCCATAATAAGAAAAGAACTTTTTTAAAATAATGGAATGAAAAGACACAGGAAAAGAGGTGAAAGAACTACAGAAGTAATTTCCCCGAAGAAGAGAGAACAGGAGATGATGAGAGATCATTTACAAGTTTATCGGGATTTTTAGAAATAAAAAAAATGCTTCTTGAAAATACACGGGTTTTTATGTTTCAGCTACAAGAAATGTGTGGTTCAAGAGATTATCAGAGATTTGAAAAAGAACTAGTTTACATACCAATGGAACAATCGTCTCCCATCCAACCAGGGAGGCAGTGGCAGAATCCATCTGTTTGGTTGCAGGAAGCGCCATGTCGGCAAACGCACCGCTCTTTGCACTCGTAGCCCCAACGACCTTTTGGACATCCTGAATAAATAAGTAGTTTAAGTTGCATGCTCTAGAGATTCACTCTCAGGATTACATGACAAAAATTCCCTTACATTTGAATAACCAATATGGGGGCTTCATAATTAAAAAATATATATATTACATGAAATTAATTTTTAAAGTAACAGGAAATATCCCTTATGATGAAGTTTTTAACAGATATCAAGTTTTTAGAGGCATCAAATGTAAGAATTCAAACTAAAGCCGCTATTAGATTCACCAACATTCTGTAAGACTTTTGAGCCAACACTTGATTTCCTCCAACTTTTCGCGAAATGTCCTCCCAACACCCCGTGTAATAGCAAACAGCAATGTCTCCCCAACTTTTTTCGGCAGTTGCAAAAAAGTCTGGGCTAGCCCAGATTTTTCATCCAACATCGAACATTTCAACGAATCAGAGATAAGCGATTGCTACGAATAGGTGATAAATATTAACGGCTGGCACTAGTAGGACTGGTTTTTCGGCTTTTCCTCCAAAATTTTCCAAGACAATTGTAACCTTTTTCTCTCTTTGAACGGGAAAATGTTGGTGTTAAAATCGGCTGAAAAGTTTGTCGCGCCTAAAATCCATGAATCTAATAGCAGCTTTACAGCGCATACCGCCAGGGAAGTTTTGAAAAATAATTCTAAAGAAAAAAAAACTTGTTTGCACAAAAGTATTTTTATAACGATTGAAAATGAATTTAATATAAAAAGTTACAAACTTTATACCGGCTTAATGCCTGAGGAACTTTCCAATTAGTATTTGAAGACAATATTATGTTCAGGAAACAAAAATTCTCTTAAAGGCTCGCATACATGCATTCAAATAAAAGGTAGAAGGTTTTTATAAAGTATTAATAATATAAAAGTTTTTTTATTGATTTATATGTTTACAGTAATTTAATATAAAAATTAATATAAAAAATTCTATGAAACTTTCTTTTTGACGCGTCACTGTCGATCTACGATTCCAAGACATTAAAAATCCTTTTGGTCTGATCAAGGAAGCCAATCATAGGGAACCTTGTCCTTTTGCTATCTCAAAAGTTCACGGGATAAAATCTCTCAAAAGCTATTCGTTGTTGATTATTCTATGAATATTTAAAAACATCTGGCTTTGATTCTTCACAGAATATATTTTATCGTTTGAATTTTTTATAACACTCACAGTTACAAAGATTAAAGCAGTAGAATCAGTTTTTAGAAAAACGAAAACGACATTTATTGAAAAACAAAACAGCTGGAATAATGAAAGCTGGTTAGAATACTGAAAATGAAATGGGGGAAAAATGTGTTTTTATTCTAGAGTACGTGAAGTTAGTTAGTGACGCTTGTAGATTATTAAAAAGCAAGCAGGTGATGTCGGCCATCTTTGGTCATATTTTTAATGGGAAGGAATCTTTGTCTGAAAAATGGAATTAAAGAGATTTACGGATTTAATTGTTGATAGAAAGCTATTTTATCGCTTGGGCACGGGACATAATCTTTCGTTGATGCAGTTAGATGGGTAAAACGGTGGCAATCTTTGAGTTTGAATATTTAAAAGGGATATTACTATGTACTCATGGTATTTGGGAAGGGGGGGGGTATTCTGGCGCTATGATTTTTATTTAATAAAATGTTTATTACTGTTTTTTTATCATTGTTATTTTGTCAATATTGCGTCGTTAGAAAATACGAACTGGAAAACATTACTTTTGTAATTGTATTTTACTGAAAAAAAAAGAAGAAAATAGCCTGGTGAGGACACAGCCATTCGAAAAGGGATGGGAGGGGTTCGAAGGGGGGGTGGGGGCGGTCCCGACGGACGCGGAAATTTATAGGGCGCCAATTTTATACTACCAACGTCATTTTTTGGTCTGTCACAAGTTTTGGGGAGGGGATTTTAAATACGTACTTGCAGATACGAAATTTGTGGGATGAATGACATTTGATTAAAAATATACAAGTAATGTTTCGTGCTCTTGTGGGATAAGCTTTGAATATGCGTTGACAGATATTGATTCGGGGATGTCAAAATTCGAACTTCAAATCAAGGTGCTAACGAATGAAGATCAATTTTGTTTTTTTGAACAAATCGCACTGTTAAAACGGTGTTGTTTTTATGGAGGATATTTCTGATCGTTTAGAAAAAATTAATTTCGAAACCGTCAGTTTTGGAGTCATTGTAACAATTTCAAAAATGCTTTAAACTTTCTTCTGCATCATATAAATATTAATTTAGATTAAAATAATTATTTTTTAAATTGTTAAGAAACTACATATTTTATACAGTGTTCAGTAAGTTTCCTATAACTTTTATTTAGAAAAAGTTTTTATGTGTTTAACAAGTAAATCAGCAAAAAGAAAAAAAAAAAAAATGTTTTATGGGGTTATGATATTTATAAATTTTCAACGAGGAAAAATGCATTTTTAGTGCAAGAAAACGATAATAATACGTGAAATGTAAAGTATCACAGCTAACTAAGTTTTTGTCTTGCAAAAATTAAAATTTTAACTCTATGTTGATTTTAAAGGCGCAGGTTTATCTGCACTAAAACACCGTCTATACTTATGTATCAAAATTATTCAAGATACCTTAATTAACGACCCTCTAACTAAAATGTCTGTTGACAGGATAGTTTCATCGATTAGTTATACGTTACAAAAATAACAGGTTGTTGAAACCTGTAACCTGTGAATGTGTGGAACGATGTAACATGTTAACCAAAAATAACTATATTTCCCATCTCTACAAAACACTCTACATTCGGGCTATAATTTCCATGACTTACTATTTTATTTATCACGTAAAACTTATATTAAACAAAAACACATATCTTTAACTATACAAAGCCACAGAACAATCATCTGAATTCGAAACTTTTTTTTCCGGGTATATGATGGGCGAAAAATAGCCCTTATTGACCCACCTCCATTTGTTCTGTGTGGAACTTTAATACTATCATCAGAGACTTTTGAACAGATGAATTTTAATTATAAGAGTCTTGTACAAAATGTTAAGTATAAAACCACTATCTCACGAGTCAATCTCGTCTTTTATCCTCCTCAGTCCTGATAGTCCAAGAGCCTACCGCACAAAAATCTAAGGTATCGAATACAAGAAAACAACAACAACAACAACAAAAAAACTCTATTTTATGGAAGAGTAGGAATATAGGGATCAAATGATCCGTGTCAATTAAAAGTATGAAATGATTGTACTACAAACATAATGATAAATCTACGAGGCAACCACTGGTGCTATTATTTTTTTTATTTATGCATCACTTCACTTTCGGCAGACTTGCATTAGATTCCCCTATTACTACTCTTCCTTAAAATAAAAGTTTTTTTTTCTTGTGCTCGATAACTTAGGTTTTTATGCTGGCGGCACTTGGACTATAATGTCGGCGTCGGCTGTAGACGACACTAAACAATACCCTTTAAATGACTTTAAATACTTCATGCAATGTTAAAATTAGTTCTAGACATTTTTAATAAAAGCGTGCATATCATACGCATTGATATATAGGTTGATAAATTTTTGAAGATGTTTTATAAGAATTTTAAACAGGTTTTCGTGGTCCCTCGTGATATTTATTTAAGGACTGAGGAGGTTATTATTCATCTTTCGATGGAGCGGTCTGACAAACCGCTTCACAGTAGTTATGTAACAATTTCGAATCAGTTAACGATTAACCCGACTTGATAAAAATCATGTCTAACAATTTTTGATTATAGTGATCAGTATGGGGCAGGATTGTCATGTAGGAGGATGACATCATTACATGACAACGTATTTGTGTTGAACGCTTTCACGTAACTCTGTCAAAATGGCTCAAGTGAGATCTTTTTCTAAACGTCTTGCCATTTCAAATAATTTGACACGCCTACGAATTTACAGTACCTACTCAAACAAAGCTTTGTAAGACAACTAGCATCATCAGTCTCTAACGTGGGAAAAAAGATTAACTTTGCATTTTTTTTTTTCAAACGCTCTGCTTCTAAGCTTTTTTTCCCCTCCATGATCGTATTTTACAAGCACAGTTATTAAATACTTATTTATGCAATATTACACTACGCAATAATTCTATGAAGGAAAAGTAGATAATCTATGTACTTTTCCAGGATGTTTTGATCCAAATAAAGTGTCAAAAGGGGATGCTATCATTTGAAACATAAAATTGATAAAATTTTTAATCCGTAAAAACACCTCCTTAAGAAAAAACACGGAATTATAAAAAATTAATGCAAATTAAAATTACTTTTCCTCATTTTTTTATTATTTTAAACTAAAGTTATAGGTAGAATTTTTTTTGACTTATTTTAAATACTATTCTTCATTCTTTGATTAATTTAATCTAAAGTTATAGTTAGGATTATTTTTGACAAGTTTTAAATGCTAAGGTGTCTGCTAATCGCAAAACTTCTACTGTTAAAGAAGATGAAGACTATTTCGAAATACCTGTACTTAAAAGAAAAGAAAATAATGGACGCTCTTTTTGAACGTAATAAACGACGTGCAAATGACTGATCACTGTATTTTAATAAACTTTAGACAGACAATTCAGCCTCTCTCATCACTTACCAGGCTACGCATATAGATGCAATTGAAAAACAATAAAATTAGATAATTAAACAAATTAAACTGATTACTTTTTTCACATCGGCTTCCAGTGTAACCAGGTAAGCAATTGCACTGACCGCTGACGGGATTGCAAGTTCCATCTCCATAACTGCAATAGGGACATTGTTCTGTACAAGATGGACCAAAAGTGCCAGGCGTGCATTCTGTTGCATAAGAATAAGTTTAAACATATATATGTCACTAAACGATATTACAGATAATACAATAATGAAACAGACGAGAGAAAGATACAAAGGGAAAATAAAAGTTAAAATTTTGAGATTAAAAAGAAAAATATTTTTTGACATTTAATAATTTGACGTGTATAGCAACACAGCAAAATTTGAGTGAGTCCATAGAAACAATGAACGAGTAGTAGAACGAGTCCGTAGAGATGTGTAGGTTTCCAATAACTGCTTAGCGTGATTTTTGCTGACAACACTCTGATGTTGAACATCCTACCGATGAGGCCCCACTAGGGGCTGAGAGATTCAGCTCCCGAAGCTGGTAGACGGTAAGTGCTGAGTTCGAACCCATTTGCTCTCATTGGCTTAATTGTTTGGAGATTTTCCGTGATTTTCTTCAAACTTCGGGAAACTTTGCCTAAATATCGGTTAGGCTCCTTTAGAAAGATCACCACGGAGGACACTCCCCTTAGGACCTATATCCCTTGTGCTTTCATAAATAGCACCAATACCTACCGCTGATAGCATTAGGATGATACAGACCTTGCCTGTCCACTTTTGAGTAAACAGGGGAGCTCTATCACCCAGTTACAAACAATGAAGAGCGCCATTATTTATGTGACTTAAATCATGCAATAATAGTCATATTATCTTAGGGTAGTATTCTGCCGAGTCTGATTATCGTAGAAGTTATTTTCCACCAGTATTTTTGTATAGCAATTGTCACTTTATTTAAATGAAGAATTTCTATGATAAATATGGTTAATATTTACTATTCGGAAATACTGATCATTTGGAAAACAGATAACACATTTAAAAACTGAATAATATCACGGACCCATGCAACGTCGGGTAGGTCAACTGGCATTAAATATTTTGGAATGAAGTGATTTTGAAACTTTTTAACGGTTTGAATGAAAACTGCTTGTTTTTTAAAATAGACAACAGACTTAAAGGAAAAAAAAAAAAAACAAATAAAGAAAAATTTTATTGGATGAAAATAATGATATCAGAACATTTCACCTTCCTTGCAGAGATATCTTATGATATCAAGTGCTTGACCTCCTCTCCTCTCTCGAAAAGTGATAAAGTTATATATGTATACCCGCTGAATGAAGATGTAGAAAAATCCAGGCGCTCATGATGTTTTAACCACAAATTTAAATCTAATCGTGAATGTCGTTTCACCAAATGAATATTTCATCAAGGAAGGGAGTATTTCAATCGTTATCGTAGTGCACTTTAACACTAATCGAATACTAAATACAGGCTCTTTGGTTTGTGCTGTTTCAGTTAATGCAGTAATTTTTTTTTAACTAGAAGGCTCTGCTCCCTACAAGCCACGCTAGCCAACTCCCGTTCATACACCGCAAATTCTAAAAGTACGCTAACTTGATCAACTTTAAAAAGATTGAATTATAATTTATAAAAATAGAGGCAATCTTCCTGTAAACGGGTTTCCATTTATTTTCCTATGATAGGGGATTTTTAAGGCCAAATCAGCTAATCTTAAGAGATTCAATGATTGATTTGTCTTTGATATAAAAAAAATGTTAAAAATATAAAATAAGCTAATATAAAATGATTTAAGTAAACAAAGTCTTTGTTTCTCGGTATTTTTTTATCAACGACATATGAAAGTTACTTTAAATCTGACGTAATTTTCACCAGTTTTCTTTTTCTTCTTAATATTTAGGTGAAAATAGTTTTAACGTTAGAAATGTAAGTATAATTTGCACTATCTAAGAATTCACAATAATAGTTCAAAAGATTATACCTCTAAATATGAAATAAATGTCCTACGCAAATATATATTTTAATTTAAGTGTTTTGCATTATTAGTTTAAAAATAGTGGCTTTTGCATTTTGGTTATTTTAAATCTGACGTAATTTCCTCCATTTATGATTGTTAACGCATAATAATGTATTTAATATTTTAAAATGTTCTTTCTTTTTTTTAGTTCATATGTAAATGTAGTTTTTAGGCGTAATTTTCATTTTCAATCGGGATTAACACGTTAATCATTTTAATCTAATTTGAAAGTTTTTTTTTCGCACATAATAGCCATATGGCAATAAATTTTTAATTTGAAAAAAAGAAAATTAAACTTTGCATTTTTTTTTTTTTAATTTGGCAACAATTTAAAATTATACCCTTCTCTAAAATATGCAAAAAAAATCTTTCGAAATGCTGAAAGTTTGAATTTAAAATGAAAATAAATCCTCAAAAAATGAGTCAAATAAAGAAAAAACGAATGCAGTCTGCACACCGGGAATTTCTAATGCATAAAATGTTCTAAAAATCTGCTATGTATAGTTTTTGCGCCTATAAAACATTTTCAGCGGAACGATATTGATAACTTTAACATTAAATATCTTTTAAAATAATTATTCGATTTAAAATTTGTCTGCATGACCGTGTTTATCAAACATTTTTCAATAATACCACCGACTTTCATATTTTTGCAGACAACAATTTTTTTAATCCGGGGGTCTTAATGAAAAAAGACACCCGGTCACAAAACATTCATTGTCAGAAATAGTGAAGGCGTTAGTTACTTTTTTATTTTTTATTTTTTTTAGAATAACAGATTTTTTGTCAATTAGTGCAAGGGTAAATCTTTGCATGCAGCAAGATGGCGTCAATTTAAACAATATATATAATTTGCAGAAAAAATCCGAAAAGGGGAAAAAATTAGAAGAAATTAGAAAAGTTATACAAAATTTAGAATTCTTTACACAGCATTATTTATGTGATATGGACTTAGACATCAGTGGAAGTATGCAAGTACATCGAGGATTAAAAATCAAATTTCTTATTACTGCAAAATGTATTATAAAAAATGCGCAACTGGAAATTGATAAGGTTTCGCTTACATATAAAATTAAGTGCATACGTTTCAAGTAATCATATCACATTGCGTTAATTTTAAGTCAAATTATCTAAAAAATTATTAAAAAAAGTAATATTAAGTAAATTAAAATAAATAATCTAAAGAATTTTAGTAATGCAAAGTTAAAATTAAAATTGTCTTATCAATATTTCTTGATTAAATTAGTATATTATTAATTATTGTTAATATTATTATGATTACTATTAGTAATATAACCACTGTGGGAGCGGACAAATTTCGTCCTCGACACTACTTACGTGCCGGATATACCGACTTTCTAGAAGAATGGAAAAAAAAAATCAAAAATTGATACCGGATACATTTAAAAGCAAAATTGCACAAATTAAAAACATTGAAAAGTTTGAACTTGGTATATGTTGTAATTCAAACTGAAAGTTTATTTTTATGTACACGGGATATTATGTGTCTTGTTAAATTAATTAACGCATCATGTTAAGGAAAGGTCACGAAAATTCGATAAATTATTTTTTTAAATTTTCAAACTAAGCTGCAATATATACTTCCAAACATACAAAAAAAATCTATGTACTATAATACATCAAAAATCAACATCATAGTACATTATTACATTATCAGTTTATGTGTATTGAGATTGGATTATTGAAAAAGTTGGCTATGGATCTGTAACAATTTTTCTCATTTTATGTATATTTGTTTAGTACCGTGATATTATAGGTTTAATTAACCACATTAATTGAGGGAAACCTTTATATATCTATGACAATACGCTATAATTCATTTTCCATTACTTTGTCATTTATGAGGTTTCTGAATAAAAATATCGAACTAAGTTTCTTAGAAGTTTTTTATATTTCCACGAAACAATTCTTGAAATGTTTAAATTAGTATTATTAATTATTGTTATGATTACTATTATTAGTAGTGTTAGTATTGTTATACTTGTTAAATTAGTTGGTACTTACGTATTAACACCACTGCAGCAGAAGTCGCGCTAATGCGCCAATAAAGAGCAATCTTGTTGTTCTCACGGGCACGCAGTTATCGTTTGGATGCCTTTTTACCTTGGTTTTTTGCTGATTTTTGACGCCATTTTTTTGCACTACGAAGATGCGTATTTGGGATTTTCCAAAAGCAGAACAAGATGCAATTTTATTTTTTCAGGAGCTATGACACAAGTGTTAAATCTACATCGGCCCATTTCACACCGAAATCCGATTGACTACTTTATTTTTAAATAAAGTGTTCTGAATTTTGAAAGTGTTTTGATTTTAAATAATGTGTTTTTCTTTATGATTTGTTGTAAAAAATTTAGGTGTAGATTGGTGGTACTTAAAAACCGCCAAATCTGTAGCTGCTGTGGCGTTAATACGTAAGTACCGATTAGTTAATACACTATGTTAATGAAAAGTCACGAAAATTCGATAAACTTTTTTTTTTTTTAAATTTTCAAATCAAGTTGCAATATATATATTTTCTAACAATGATACATCAAAGACAATATCATAGTACATTATTACATTATCAGTTTAAGTGTGTTGGGATTGGGTTTTTGAAAAAGTTGGTAGCGGATCTCTTGCAGTTTTTTTTTTTTTTTGAATCAATGTATGTTTGATTAGTACTGTGATATCACGGAATTAATTAGCTGTACTAATTGTGGAAAATCTGTATATATCTATAAAAATACGCTTTGATTCATTTTCCATTACTTTGTCATTTAACCCTTTCCGGCACACTGTGCCCGGTCTGGGATACCTAATTTTAATTCCAAACTTGCAAACGGCACCAATAATATTTTAGTAATATTTTGCCTTTACAATAAAAGCTTAAATTAAGGATTTCAAAATATCTAAAAAATTCGTTTGTGAAATCCGGAGTTAGTCGATAATTTCTCACTTTACTAACAGATTTTGCCCGTGTCGGAAAGGGTTAATAGGTTTCTGAATAAAAATATCGAACTAAGTTTCTTTGAAGTTTTTTATACTTTCACGAAACATTTCTTCAAATGTGAATTTTTAAGAAGTGTAGTTGAAAACTAACTTTGCGAGCAGTCGCTCCCTGTCCATCCAGGACTGCACAGGCACTGTCCGGTTGTAGGGTGGCAGGTCCCATTGTTGACACACGAACATTCTCGCTTGCAGTTTTCACCCCATGTATGAGGAGTGCACTGGATATCACAACGAGAGCCTGGATCCAAACAAAGAAAAATTATATACATGGCTAAAAAAATTTTAAATTCTTGCTTATTCTTAATTAATAAAAAGAAAAATATTTTTAAATCAAATTATATATTTCTTTTTAAATTTTAAAAGCTTCATAGAAAATACAAAATACTGCTTCCAGATAATTATTTCCATAAGATATTGTTTGTTAAAATTGCTGCTATAAAAAGATTCATCAAAAGCTACTAAAGTTTATTCCACAAATGAACTATATCGGTACAAATAAGTTATTAAATTTATAAACAGAAAAGAATACTACATGATGAATATTACAGAAATCACTATTTGGTGAAGCCATTATAAGCTACAATATGTATTTCTATAGTACGTGGAAACGAACCTAACAGAGTTTAAATCCATGCATGTGGAAAAACATTTCGAATTTCTTCTATCTGCAGTCAAAGTTCATCTACATCAGTTGCGTGACGGCTGTCACGAGTAAGATGTCAAGCAAAGAAATCCCAGACATACTTATTTATCGACATATCCAATGAATATGCATACGTAGAAAAAATCTGTATTTGTTGTTCTGTAAATAGGGTTTCTCCATTATATTAATGTATCTGATAGAGCATTCGTCTGTTTGTCCACTAAGAATATGTTGAAGACATGATACGACATGGCAATTCAGAGCTTCTCTGATGTACAGTTTTATGCTGGATAACGCCGTATGGTAAGGGCTAGCATAGAATCTAAAGAAAATACGGCCATCACTGTACCCCAAGTTATATGCAATTCATCAAAAAGGACGGGGTTGTCAAATCGGCACGCCAGTGTCAATGTTGACAAGCCCATTGTAGACTTAGATGCCGATTATTTTGCGTGAGGCAACCATGCACAAAAGTACTCTTGTACCTAGTCCAAGGCTCAATAGACTCGTATTAAATATTAAAAAAAGCTATTAATCATCTGTAACAGTGTTATAACGTTCTGCCAACTGTCCAGATGAAGATATACGGTCCATCACTATTATGCAGAAGAGGTGTGTATTACCCTGTGCTGATGTAATATTTTTTCATGCACTGCCAGATTATCGACTCGCTCGATTTTCTGGAGTCGTCTGCTTTCACATTCACATCACTGTCGTAGTACTCCGTTCTATAAGAACTGCCACTGCACGATAAGAAAAATTGTTTTCAGATAGGCTATTATTAGTCCCCGTTTAAACTCAGTAACGTACTCATATGGTATCTCTGTCGTTGTTAAAGCGACTTCGCATTAAATTTTTATCACTGGAAGGTAACCATATGGTATACTTAACGTCCATATACAGTTTTCTATTATAAGGTTAAATCAGCAGTTCAGAGGCTACCGCTCAACATAATCATGGGCGGTGAATCTGAAATTTTAATCATCTGAATAGAACACTACAGTGAGAATTTACTGTCAATTTTAGCTCACTCGCGTGATTCCTTCTTTGTTTCTGAAATGGTTACAAACAAGAATTTAAAACCATTAGATAGATTGCAGTTATAATTCCTCATACACTAATGGAAATTAAATGAAAGTTGTATCCCAAACCTATATATATATATACACTCATTGCCATAAAAATTTGCGCACCAAGAAATAACTGTGGGATCGTAACGAAACTTGGCATGAAGGTGCATATCAGGCAGATATGCAACTGATTAGAAACGCAGCGTGGTTGTGCGTTGCGTAATGCCACTAGAGGGTGTTGAACTTTGTCCTCCTTGGAGTATAAAGCTGGTAAGCAGAACTTCTCTAAGTGTACCTTTTCTTTTGCAAAGGAAACGCTGAGGTAGACAAGCCGTTACGCAGACATCGAAGACAATATCAGCAGCTGTCAGAGCTGGAAAGGGGAAGAATCATCGGGCTGGGTGGTCAGCTCGGCGAGTAGGTCGTCAAGTAGGCCGTTCTGATTTTACTGTGAGGAAGTGTTGGGACCACTGGACTGAGGAGGCATCATTTACACGGCGACACGCTCGGGTTGCCCTCGACAGACCAGTCGTCGAGAAGACCGTCACATAATACGAAACGCACGCGTAGAGCCAACTGCATTATTGGCCGCTATCCAGACACTAGCAGCACCTTCACTACGGACCCCTGTGTCTTGTCGAACCATCGCAAGGCGCCTGGCTGAAGGACATCAGTTTCCCAGCGCCAATATGTGTGCTGCCAATGACACCCACCCACTGACGCCTTCGTTTGGAGTGGTGTCGTGCACGACGAGATTGGACTGCAACGGAATGGAACCAGGTCGTTTTCAGCGATGAATCTAGATTCAATCTGAACAGCGATGACAATCGTGTTCGTGTGTGGAGGCTACCCGGTGAACCTCTCAATCCTGTCTTCTCTGTACAGCGACATACCGCTGCCACAGCTGGTGTAATGGTATGGGGTGCCATTGCTTATGATTGATGGTCACCCCTAATATTGATCTGTGGCACAATGACAGAACAGTGGAACGTCCAGGCCATCCTTCAGCCGCATGTGCTGCCACTCGTAGCAGGGCTCCCAGAAGCCATTTTTCAGCAAGGAAATGCCCAAGCACACACATCAAAGAATGTCACAAGCCTCCTCCGCCACATTACCACCCTTGCCATGCCTGCTCGATCTCCAGATTTGTCACCAATCGAGCATATCTGGGATCATTTGGGACGGCAAGTTGGATACATTAGGAGTTTGTATGAAGTCGAGGCGCGTCTACAGCAACTGTGGAACGAGATGTTTCAGGACATCATACGGAAATTGTATGCCTCAACGCCCGCTCGTATCGCATTGCGCATTTGTGCTAGAGGGGGTCCAACACAGTACTAAAATTCCCGTTCATTTATATTTTTTTCTGCAATAAATGATCCTTTTACTTTGGTTTTCTAATCACTTACTTATATCACAGTAGTACTTACGCGTGTAAAATTTCATTTCATTTGGACGTCTTTTTCTTGGTGCGCAAATTTTTAATGGCAATGAGTGTATATATATATTATATATATATATATATATATATATATATATATATATATATATATATATATGTTAATGCATGTATATATAATACATACAGTAGTATGATGAGTTAAGTCTCCTCGAATAACATCACCTTGCATTTACGTCGTCTGGCCTGAAAAAAGTCTTTAAATAAGACTTTTGAACTTTTTTGAAGATTTTTAGTTCTATGAAGTGAAAGTTTCCTTCGACAATTAAATGATAGTGGCAAACAAATAAAAAAAAGTTAATAAAAAAAGTTTAAAAAACTCACTCTACGAAGCTAAAAAAGCTAAGAAAAAAAACGAATAAATTATCGATTTAGACGTTATTATTAGATTTTTTTTCAGATACTCAAAGACTTGAATGAAGCAACTACAACTTATTGATTTATTACAAATTCTTGATTTCTGAACTCATTTTTTCCCTAATGTTAAATGTATGTAACATAATCCCTAAATACAATAGAATATGTTTATTAAATTTTGTAGAATTTTTATTACTTATACCTTGTTATTATTTAAATGTAACTCTACTTACGTCGTCTTCGATTCATGTATTAGCCTTGGAACGTATTGCGGACGTAAATTGGGGTATTACTGTTTATAATACATTTTGCTGTGAGGATAGTTATCCTCATATACAGGGTGAGTCATAAATATCGAAACAATAGGCTATCTCCTTAAATATTGCTCCTAGACCCATACTTCCAATTGCAAAGTTTCATAAAAAAGGGTGAATTTTTTGATAAGATAAGTTGCAACTCCATGGGGGGTCTATTTTAAAAAATACGAAAATTAAATTTTTATACGGCCCCCAGAGGATAAAACATCCAATTAGAAAAAATTTCCTTATTCATTCCTGAACTGAACAAAAAAAATTTCATCTTGATATCTTCAAAACTCAGAGAGTTATGACAATTTTAATAAATCGTGAGGTTTCAAGGGATCAAGCACAAATTGAAATGCGTGTAATTGAAGAAACAATGTTGCTGTAATGGATCCAGGAAACATTTATTTTATTTATTTATTTATAAAGTTGGAATTTTGAATGTTTTGTGATGGTTAACCATATAATTTGTAAGCATTATCACATCATAAGACGTCTTAATATTTTTTTTCAAAAAAAAAAAAAAAAAAAAAGAGTAATCTAAAATTGTTATAACTCAAAATATTATTTGTCGCGTTGAATTTTTTCTTTTGATTAAACGAAAATGTCTAATTTTCAATTTTAATTCAGCATTTTAAATAATATGTATTTAAAAACAATAAAAGTATTTAAAATAGCAATGTTAAAAAAAAAGTGATTTTTGTAAACAAATCATATTTTTAAAAGTAAATTTTCTGAGCTGAAAAGTTACCGTAACCGACGGTTATTGACGTATGTTAGTTTAAAAATGAGAAATACTGAAATAAAAACATTTGATGCAGTAAAGTGCATTTAGTTTTATGATGGGCAGAGATGGGCTCCTAACGTTTAAATGCTGTATAGTTTCGATTTCAGATTTTGTTTAAATTTGCCATTTTCACCTTCTTTAATTACTACTTAAATGCATCAGTTGATTTAAACTTTATTTTTTTATCACGTCGATTTCAATTTTTTTCATTTTGCTGTGACTCACAGACAGACATTTCATAAAAACATGTTTTTCGGTATCTCTGAGCCCTAAAACGTGTGAATCCATCGAAAACCGGAATTCAAAATTTTCATGAATCCAATACTTTCTTCTTGTAAAAATAGAAGAAAGCAAAAATAGGTTTAAAACCTTCTTAAATTTTGAAACTGAATACAGTAAAACCTCTAAATAACGGACACCTCAGGAACGCAGAAATTTTCCGCTATTCGGAGGTGTCCGCAAATGGGAAAATCAAAGATATTCAAAAAGTACTAAGAAACGTTTAACATTTTATTAATTGACTTTTATGTGTACTAAAACCTCTTTTATATGATTAATCAGAAATTAAAATTATTTTTTAAGCAATGGGGCTAAATAAAACTGTACACACCTTTACCCACTGCTCATTTCTTGCTCGTGAAAAAACCCTGTTACAAAAGTTAACATTTGCTTGCGATTACATGTAATTTGTTTTCCAAAGTGACATCATTGGACATTATAGAGTTCCGGTCGGGGAGGGGGATTGCACTTTTTGGCTGTTAAAAGCATAAATCTCAATTTTCCGAGGGGATATTTCAATGCTCTGGAAGATGTCCCTCCTTGGCAACCCCTTCAATTCAACTTCGAACGTGTGTGGGGGGGGATATTCCCCAGCTCATTTATCCCAAAATTCCCTGATAAATTTAGAGGCCTTTTTACTTTTTTTCATTTTTTTCCTCTAAAAAATACTTTTTCATCCTTTATCGCCTTAAATAGTGTCCACCAGTAGCGGCTGGTCAGGGGGCGCTGCATCAATTTATTCACACTACTAAAATTGTATGGTTATTTCAGTTTTACTTAATCAAAATAATTCGTCGAATAAATAAAATGAAAGATTCTGTTAAATTTTCCTCGTGTGAAAAATCGGATTCAGCACTCCCTGACGAGCCGCTACTGGTGTCCACTATTCGGAATGTTCGTTATTCAGAGGTTAAACATACACAAATTTAGGTTTTAAGAATGGGGATTGGAAAATAGTCCGTTAAACAGAGGTGTCTGCTATTCGGGAGTGTCCGTTATAGCGGTTTAACTGTTGTATAAAGTAGATTTTTTAAAATATTTTTATGTAATTTATTAAAATATATTTCCATGCTAATAGAAGAGTCATTTTCGCTATTACTATATTTACTAAACTTATTGCCTGCGCCAATAAGTTTTTAAGACACTTTTAATGAGAGTTTAATTAATATCACTTAATTTGATAACACTTTTACTTAGTGTTCAATAAGACGGTCCGTTCAATGAGTCGTGCCAGTTACGAAGTTGGCGGCAAGGTCGAAATATTGCAGACATCTAGCATATTTCATCGAAGTTTAAAGCAAAAACCTATACGCTTTTATTTTATATCTAAAAGTTTAAGTGTTGTCTTGGATCGACATTTGACAATACGTAAATTTATGGTCGATCCCTTAATTGTACTTCAAATGAACTGATTTTGCTGCGCTCAGAGGCATGCTTAAGTGGTGTAAGTCAGGAATTTTGGAAAATTTTGGATATTAATATCTTTCGGGGATTTCCAGATATCGAGATGAAATTTTTTTTGTTCAATTCAGGAAGGGATAAAGAAATTTTTTCTAATTGGAAGTTTTATCCTCTGGGGGCCGTATAAAAATTTAACTTTCGTATTTTTTTAAACAGACCCCCCATGGAGTTGCAACTTATTTTATCAAAAAATTCATCTTTTTTTATGAATTTTTGCAATTGGAAGTATGGGTCTAGGGGCAATATTTAAGGAGATAGCCTATTGTTTCGATATTTATGACTCACCCTGTATATGATGTGTAGCAAATTTTTAAGAAAAATATTTCTTACCCTGCCAACCTGGACTGCAGATGCACTCTCCAGAAATATGATTGCATGATGAAGTTGTAAGTTGATTACAGTTGCAGAGGTAGCTGCAGTTATGTCCAAAATAACCAGGCTAAAAAGCATGGTAATGTTTAAATAAATATTTAAATCAGAGATACTACAAATTTAACCCTTCACTGTACCGTGCGACATATCTGACACATATCTAAAAACAGTATAATTCTCATTATGGCCACGAACTTGGCCAATATGATTGCTATAAGTGATCAAGAACAGTCCAAAGAATATTAATTTGAATGAACAAGTGTCGTTTACTGTTACTCATATTTTACAGTATTTCTTCATTAGACTAATGCTTCTGTGCTTCAACTAAAAGTATTAATGCAATACATATTTTCAGATATTCTTAATTCGTCAGCAAAGATAACTAAAGTTTACCTATAGAGTATATTAATAAGAATTCTATACAAAAACACAAATGATTCTTTCTAAATTTCTTTCTAAATAGAATCTTTTTTTTTTTTTTTTTTTTTTTTTTTTTTTTTTTTTTTTTTTTTTTAAATAAAGGGGAGGAGAGAGCTATTTAGTGTAAAAATAAAACCTTTTAATTTTCGAATATCTAAGTACTTTAAAAAATTAATATTCATATAATTAATATTCCATATGTATATATTAGTATATCATACATTATATTACATTCAATGGGCATTTTATTTTTGTATGATGTTAAATTTTCCGTAAAAATTTGCTTTTTACAATTTTGAAAATTCATAGAATGTTATGACAATCAATGTATGAAACAATCGCAGTGAAAACAAACAAGAGAATATTTATAATTAATATATATTACTACATATCTAAAAACAGTATAATTCTCATTATGGCCACGAACTTGGCCAATATGATTGCTATAAGTGATCAAGAACAGTCCAAAGAATATTAATTTGAATCAATATTTCTTTTTGCCAAAGAATATTAATGCCCAAAGAAACTTATTTTGTCCATGTCAGATGATTGCATTTCACATAAAATTAGAAATTGTTCTTCGGAAACAAAAATTTTTCGATTAAACTCGCAAGGCAAAATTTTCTTTTATTATTTTTGCTTTACACTTAAAAATATTTATGTAAAAAAGTTACAGAATGTTAAAAAGGGGAAATTAATATAATCTCTGTTAATTTCAAAATATAGCAACACAATATTTAAAACCCCCAGTTGTGTACATATGGCACGTAGCATAAAATATCAAATTTTAGCTGGAAATTTGATTTTTTCTTTTACTATATTTACCTTTATTCCGATATATCGATTTAAAATATTTTTTTGTTCATAAAAATAGAAAAAAATCGTGCAGTGAAGGGTTAAGATCAAATTTTGTGTTATTTAATACATATATAACGAAAATTTACAATTTGTGGTTTCTACTTCGGGCAGCATAAACTCTTTATCCGAGTAAAAAAAGAAAGACACGCATAACGAAGTAACAACAAGTGTCGTTTACTGTTACTCATATTTTACAGTATTTCTTCATTAGACTAATGCTTCTGTGCTTCAACTAAAAGTATTAATGCAGTACATATTTTCAGATATTCTTAATTCGTCAGCAAAGATAACTAAAGTTTACCTATAGAGTATATTAATAAGAATTCTATACAAAAACACAAATGATTCTTTCTAAATTTCTTTCTAAATAAAATCTTTTTTTTTTTTTTTTTTTTTTTTTTTTTTTTTTTTTTTTTAAATAAAGGGGAGGAGAGAGCTATTTAGTGTAAAAATAAAACCTTTTAATTTTCGAATATCTAAGTACTTTAAAAAATTAATATTCATATAATTAATATTCCATATGTATATATTAGTATATCATACATTATATTACATTCAATGGGCATTTTATTTTTGTATGATGTTAAATTTTCCGTAAAAATTTGCTTTTTACAATTTTGAAAATTCATAGAATGTTATGACAATCAATGTATGAAACAATCGCAGTGAAAACAAACAAGAGAATATTTATTATTAATATATATTACTTGTATATATTATAATACAAGAGAATATTTATCATTGATATATTTGTATACGATTTTACATGCGTAAAAATGTGTGCATTTTATTAGTCATTTTGACATAAATTGTTTTAATATTAAAGCAGCTGTTTAAAAGTTGTTTAGAAACACGAGAGAAAAATTGCATCAAGCATAAGATTAGGAAATATTTTTTAGAGAATTTAGATATTATAGCGAAACTTTACAATTTAATAATGAAAAGTACGATAAACAATTTAGAAAATGCACATCACATTTGAAACCCAAATTTAGGAATTATCATTGAATATTCGGAAAAGGACCGAATTCTTTTGTGCAACCCTGTCTATAATTCATAGATTTTAATATATGCTATATTGTATGATAAATTTAATTCAATTAGGAAACTCACACCCACAGTTGAAAATTACCTTTCAGCGTTTTTCGTCAATAAACGAAAAAGTACTTTATTTTGTTTTGTTATACAAATTGAGTGTAATCGAGCAAAAATTTAGTAAAACGTAAACACGCATATCCCAACTGAAAATGAACTTCCGGCAATATCGCTCACAGAGAGTACAATGACTGTATTTTTTCTATGTACCTGTAAGTGAGTGATAATCAGTATGAACAACGTATTCTATGGTAAGCATCGTATAGTGTACATTGGCGATGTATATCAATTTCTATATGTTTGAACTAGTGTAACATCATTAAAATACACTTTAAACACGATCTTTCTACAAAGCGGCATTCGTTTCATTGTCCCTGTAAATGAACTATAAATGCAACAGACTTAATTTTTAATTGGGAACTTGCCATAACCTCAACATCATACATCAATTACACTGTTACTGGAATATATTTACGCGAGTTAGGGAATGGTCAGATGGACAAACACACTGAAGTCATAAAGACTTTTCAGCTATATCTTAAAGTGCGAATAATTACAAGAAATGTTCAATAAAGAAGGATCATAATTATATATATCAATATATTCTTACTCATCGACTACATTTTAAGGGTGCTGTTCAACAGTGGCGCCAACTTATATGGGCCCGTGGGGCCTGAGTACATCCAATAATTTTGAATTCTAGCTTCCCAGTTTTATTACTTACCCATCATACGTAGTATAGGGTAAGTCTTGCAATCGTTTTGAAAATCGAAACATTTTTTTTGACGGATTTACACGTTTTAGATAGTGGAGATTCCGAAAAACATATTTTTAGAAAATTTTTTTTGCCATCCGTCTGTCTGTCAGTTTGTCTGTCTTTAAACGCTCTATCTCCCGAACAAATTGAGATAGAGACTTGAAATTTTGTATGTAGTTAATATGTAAGAATGGGACGAACCCTTTTTAATATCAGCAACCTCGATTATCCGAAACTATTTTTTTCGGACTCTCGAAAAATTCGTTCTGATGAAAGGTATATAAAAATTTTCGAATTTTTTTGTTCTAAGGAATGGACCTAAAAGGCAATAAAATAACACACATTTTGCATATAAAACGAAGTCGATCGGAATATTAGTTGCCGAGATATTTGTAATCTTGTTTTCCACATTCTTCGATTTTTCATGACCCTGTATTTCATTCAAATTTCAATTCAGAAGTATATTTTAATTGGAAATGAGACGCTTAATCCGACGCAGTTAATTGTTAGTTAATAGAATTATTATTTTTGGAGTTATAAGGATGTTTCTTTTACGCAGTTCGGTACTGCTTGAGTAGTTTGGCGTTTTATATAATTTGTCGAAATTGGTACATCAGCAGTTCTTTAATATAGCATTACTATGTATATTAACAATATTTAAATTTTGTTTATGAATTTCAATGCATTGTATAAATAGTTTCACATGTTTTATTTTCATATGCATATCCATGATGGGTAAGTATTAAGGTGGCCCCCAACGACTAGTTTTTTTTCTATTTCGTTATTTATTTTATGATTATTTTATTATTTATTTTTCTCCCTAGAACAAAATTTATTTTGCTAGTGACTGCGCGATTTAATTCTCCGACTGACACCCATAAATACAAAATAACTGAAATGTAAATGTTTAAATTTTTGCTGTTTCAATTTGTAATCATGTTCATGACATGATGATATTACTATGAATATTACTCTCTTTATATGGAAAAACACATAAGAATATGATTTTAAAAAAATGCAACTACCTTAAAACACGATAGCTTGACTTAGTCTCAACTTCCACCTTCTGTTCACTTTGTCAAAGAACAACAAAATGGTCATACCATTTTACCAAAATATGTTTGAGCCCACCCAATATTTTTCAAAAGTTAGCGCCACTGTTCTTCAACATAGTTCATATTCAATGTAATACACTTGTCCAATGTATTTTAACACCCCAAAGACATGCTAGAAACCACTTTTTTAAAAATATAGGCCTATCAAAATTCTTCCCATTGTCTACATCAATCTTTATAATGATGAAAAATATTTTCCCCAAAGGTGAAAGGAAATGAAATTCATGAAAGGAATTCCCCTCATCTTCCTGAAGCATCACCTACAATTTTGGACAAAGTTCCACGCGAACTTCCTATTGTTTGGGTATCAGGAGTCTCAGAAATTCGTCTCAAAATACATCACATGTTTACTTTTCTGTTATCAACTTTTGGGGACAGGCAATTATAACTGTAACATTTTTTATCAGTGCTGATACATAATGATCTTTCCTGACAACAATAGTGGCACTATTAATGTTGACTTCTATAAGCGCAGTTAGAGGAACTCCGGGTCCATCTTACTCTGAAGATTACTATTTCTCTGTTTCTTTAACATCTCCTCCAGCTGTTCCAAAAGGAGAAAAAAACTCTCCATAAGTTTCCTATAACATGTGCTTCAGTTGATGACTTCTTCAGGCGAAAGCAAAATTTCCAGCAGGCAAGAGCACATTGCTCATTGCATGTTGCCTCACATATTTCCGTAAATTACACTGAAAGTAACTGACGTACAAATGGCTAAAAAAAAAAAAAACATGCTCATTACGCAATAAGATAAAAGTGGACGATAAAAGTACTGTAATTCCCCGCGTGCACACTGCGTGTTACTTAAGTGTTTTACAATCAGGATATTGTATTGAATAAAAAAGAAGTCAAATAAGGACTAAGCAGAAATACGTCACACTTTATTTAAAATGAATTCTGGTATGAAATTGAATTAATTGAGGTGCGGCGTACTCGCACGAAATTACGGTAAAATTTGTAGGCAGCAATGTATGATAATAAAAAAAATTATGATAATTTTTTATTAAATATCTCTTGTATGTTGGAAATTCGGACCCTTTCGGGTCCGAATTTTTTTTTCCATTTTAAGAACCAAATTATTTTTACTGAAACAACGCTAATCGTAGCTATCGAAATAGACTTATTGAGGTTTCAAGGTTATCTCATTGTCAGAAATCTAACAAATGTACTTAATTTGCGTACTATTCAATTCATATTGATATGATAATAGGTTAAGAGAAACATTTTGGAGACATTTGGAAAATATCTTATTACAACGGGGTTTAACCAATATTACAACTTTTTAATTTTTTTGTGCTTTACGACACATGACTCATTCAGAAAAGTAACCTATATTTTAAATTTAAAGAGTGAAATATGTGCATAAAATAAAAGCATCGCCAACGGTGCAAAGAGAATTAAGCAAACGTTTATTATTATTGTCATTATCAAATGTCAAAACATAAATAAAGCCGTAATAAGAAAGGCATAGCCGTATACTATCATTCCTATATGAGAAAGTAACGAAAGTAATTGTTAAAACAAAATATTACTCGATGAAAGGACATGTATTATTAATGGTACACCAGACCCGAAAAGCTTAAAAATGCTGTTGAGTTCATTTATAAACCTCCTTATACACTAAAAGAAGAAACCACCTAAGTATTGTCTTCAACCACTGTAATAAAAATGTTTTTAAAAAGTAATTCAATATTAAAAATTAACGTTTACCAATGTTGTGTAAACAACGAATTAAGAAAGCATTTATATATCAGAAAACAACTGAGAAACGAAATGTATAATTATAAAATATATATATATTCTTACTTACCTTACAAATATCTTTGCATTGAGGACCAGTGTATCCAGGTAAACACAAACATTGACCAGTGACGGCATTGCATCCATGCGCATGGACACAATTGCAAATTCGAGTACAATTTTGGCCATAAAATCCTTGCTCACAAATCCTGTCACACAGTTCACCCGTATAACCTTTAAAAATGGAAATTAAATCCAGATTAACATGACGAACAATACAGATAAAAATAAGCCACTTTGGTAAGTAGTCACTGACCAGTAAATGACATTTATTTAGTAGCTAGATCTGACTGTGTACTTTAATTACTTTAATTAAGTAATCGAATGTTATTATTTAAGAATTCTAAGAATGAAAAAGCCTTCTAATATTGACATCAAAGAAGATACAACTTAAAATTTGAACAGTTTTAAGACCTTGCGATCAATATTTTAAATAAATTTTCAGAAATAAAAGTATTAAATGTACTTTCTGAAAAAAATGGATAATCAGTTACATAAAATTTGCTTTCTCTAAGAAAATGGACAATCAGTTACGTAAAATTTATGTTTGTGTAAAATTAAAAACAAGTTGGAAATTACATTTCAAATGTAGAAAATGAGGTGCGTTCGTATTATAACGAAGTTTTAAAAGCATCCAGACCTTGGTATAATACAGTACTTCGGATACTGTATTGTAACCTAAGTCTTTTGTGTGACCCTGTAAATATTATCGGTTTTCTATTACACAGATAGTAACTTGTAGTTGACCTCAGTAAATTATATCAATTTCATAAAATGTGAAGCAGATTAATATAATTAAGATGTGCCTCAAACAACATTTCCCCCTTATTATTATGTAATGGAATACTTTTGTGAGGTTCTGTAAAATAATAAAAAAAATATT
This sequence comes from Maratus speculifer, assembly GCA_964019185.1. Taxonomy (NCBI): domain Eukaryota; kingdom Metazoa; phylum Arthropoda; class Arachnida; order Araneae; family Salticidae; genus Maratus; species Maratus speculifer. Next base: position 51,500,539 of record OZ025295.1, on the reverse strand, counting down.
CTTTGTACCACAGATTGTACAGAATGCATATTTTAGCACATACTTTATGGATGCATATCAATTTTATTATATTCCAAAGAGTTTAATGGGACCGTCCATCAATGATGCCACGCCTTTTTTTCCATATTTTTGACTCCCCTTTGTCACATAGTGTCATAGTTGCCTTTATCACCTCCTCTTTTATGTGTTTACATACTTTAAATGCATTTTTCTCAGACTTTTTTTTTTTTTTTTTTGTTGATGTTAGTATTTGCTATTCTTTAAGGCTTTTTTTCTGTTGCAGGTAGAGTCTTGAAATTTTTTGTAGATACTTGTATATATATGCACTATAATAATTAGTACGGATTTATGTCTGAGGATTATAGTTATTTTTTTTTAATTCAAAATTAATATTTCCAAATTTTTTGTGTTTTTTCAGGTTTTGCGCTACATTTAAGAAAAAAATTTAATTAATGTTACATCTTTATTTTCACACTAACTTTAGTTCCCAATAATCCAATGAATATGAGTCACTTATAATAACTAAATAATATTAAAAATAAAAATTTTTTATAAATTTTTTAAAAAACTTCAAAATTTTTTTTTATTAAAAGTTATAACAGTTATAAAAAGTTTTAAGTAAAGTTAAATCTTTATTTCCATGCTAACTTTCGTCCCAATAATCCAATGAATATAAATCACTTATAAAAATTAAAAAATATTAAAAATTAAAAAAAGTATAGAAAATTTCAAAATTTAAAAATTTAAAAAAAAATTTAAATAAAAAAATGGTGATAACTAAAATGATTTTTTTTTTTTTTTTTTAACCAGAATCAATATAAACTCAAACAAAGTCCTTAATTATTTTTAATGTAACTATCTCAAAAAAAATCTTTTTGAAAAGGGGTACTGTAGCCTTAAATCAAAATTTTGCTTGATACACTTGCTTGTGACACTCTAGTGGCAAGAGTAACAAAATTTTGATTCATTATATAGACAAGCAAAATACATTTTATAACAAATTAGACATATTTTATGAGAACAGACCACAATGGTATTTAACTGGTTATATCAATATTTTTATCTTAATTGTATTTTTATATAAAATAATTAGAATTATTTATAAAAATTTTCTCGAATGATCACAACAGTAACGGTGGCCGTTCCCATATATCTCAAGATTGCAATTCATTGCATTTTTGATATTTGTATACTTATTGAGAAAAGTAAGAAATTTATTATTCTTTTTGTAATAAAGAATTTTTTAGTAAGTTTCAAATATAGGATTATTATTTCTTAAATTTTTAAAATTTAAAAAGAAATTGCATCAAAGTAATTTATTTAATAAATGAAATCATAAGCTATTACATTTGAAACAATTATTTATAATCTTTGATGCTTTAAAATAATGACTGTGAAATGTCATTCTTTGTCCCAACCCAAGAGGATTGGGAGCAGGAAAACATAATGGTAAACCTATGAATGAACCACAAAAATCGAGTTTTTAAATGTTTTCCACTAAGATATGACTTGGCAGACCGATTGCGTTTTAATATGCGAATCGAGAATTAACTAATCCTAGATTTTCATCCATGAACTCGATGAGGTGCTTGTCTGTGCTGACGCCTCCTGGTCTATAAAGACAAATCTTCAAAAGGTGTTCACGGTCTATTTATTTAAAAAAAACTAATTGCACTCAAAAACTAGACTGACTTTTTTCTTGAAAAATTATTATTGAATAAATAAATTATCTGCAATGAAAAACGAGAAAGTGTTCAAATTTTGTAGAAAAATAAAATACTCTCAGTACTTTATTAATTTTTAAACATAATGAAATTTTAGACGTTTTTACTAAAATTAATTTTTTTACAAGAATACATGAAATGGGCTTTTGGTCGTAAATATAAGCTTTTCCTCTTCTTCATATCTCTTTTCACAAAGCTGTCATACATATATTTTTAAAATTTTATAAATATTTCATCCGCTGTGTTGAGATGAAATTTTTCATATTTCCTTCAATTTTTAATCAATTGTGAAGTTCTCGCTTTTCAAAATGCGTGTCTACTCCATGTCGTGAAAAGATGACACTTTGAAGAGATCTTGTCTAGGAAAATGAAATGTAAGCTCAAACTTCCGGATAAAATATTATAAAAATTTTCTTATGCTGCCATCAGTAATAAAGTTTCGAATTAATTCTACTATATCGTTCCATTTTTGAGTTAATATCATATTTGCCTTTTTTAACAGATTATTTTAAAACACTATTAATTTTTTGAAATTTAGGTTAGTAAGTTGAGAAGCTGTTATTTAAAGTATGATTTTATTCGTAAGTAAACAGTAGAACCGAAATTTCAGATCTTTTCAGAAGAAACAATTTTCAAAGCGATGAAAAGGCTACAGAGTTCTATTACTTAATATATGATGTTTTGGATCTATACAGCTATACAATAGGCTGAAATCGCTGAAATACAGATTGGTAAAATTGTGATTTCTTTTATTCAAACTAAGAATACCCATAAACAGTTAAAAAATGTATAAAATAAAAATAACAAAAAACATTTTATAAATATTCAGTACTTATTTTAAAAATCACTCCTACGTTTCGGTTGCAGTTCACGTACTTTTTTTGGAAAATTTTTCGTTACAATATACATTAATTTGGCGTGAGTACCAAATTTGATTAGGAAAAATTCGCTGATTTTTTTATGTTTAGTTGAAAAAACAAGCAAATGAACTTATTAAAAAATGCATAAATTTTGCTCTGTTTCTTTTCAACAGGATATAAAATACGAAAAAAGATTTAAACATCTTTTTAGGATTTCTAAATTGACTTCGAATCTAATCCTAATTAACATTACACTATTGGTTGATAAAAGCACATTTTTTTATATTAAATACTTCAATTTTTCCATTGTTTCACCCCAAATCCATTGTTTTTTCCAATTTCCAAACAATTGTATGCGTTACAGATAATATTTAGCGATCAGTTATTTGATGTGGGATAATTGAAAAAGGACTTAAAATTAATGTATTAATTTATAATTAAATTGTAAAAATATTAAAATGCTGCAGTATCATCGGAAACACACGCTTATAAATATTTCTTTTCTTTTGTTTTTATTTTAATTCTAGAATGTAAAAAATCAATTTCGAAATTCCATCTCTGTATATAAAAATCATATTCAGTTAATTAAGACAATCATAAAACGCGCTGGATAAAGCAGTGTTTCTCAAACTGTGCCATGAAATACCAGTGTACCACAAGAAATCGTTAAATGTGCTGCGAAGTTTTTTGACAAATAATATAAAATTGTATTGTGTCCTAATCAACGATACGGCATTTTCTATTTATCATGAGCTTAATACTTTAAAACTTCTTTCCTTTGCTTTCAGTTGTCAAATATGAATGGTTAACGAGCCCATTTGTAATTTACAAGACACCAAATTTGACAACAACAGAAAAGAAAAAAAAAAAAAAATTGTTTATTAATTTGAGAATCGAAAAGCTTTACCGTTCAACAATCTTCGAGAAAAGTTTTTATGATTTTTAGTTTTCTGACAAAAAATTATATCCCGCAATCAGCTTGAAAGTTATTAAAATTCTTCTGCCTTTTGCACCTTTATGAATCTGTGAATTTAAATTTCCAGCATTGCCAGCAGGGATCGACTTACACATTTAGGGACCCTGGGCACAGATGTTTACGGGGGGGGGGGGGCCCTATCTCCGATGCTTAAAAGGACCTTTACCAAATACATATATATGCATCATTGAAAGCCGTACTTATTAAGTTCATTATTGATTTTAATATTTTTTTCTTAAATATCCATTTAAAAAGTAAATTTGATAATTATTAATTTGCTTTTTAATAATTATTTCATTATTATTAAATTTAATTGAATAAATGTTTTCTAATAAATTGTGTGTTTTAGATTTCTGTTTTATGTTCAATTTCATATATCTTGAATGATGCAGCATGCAACAAATGATCAATTTTCTACAGTACTATAATATTTTAAATATTAGCTATTAATCAAATAATATTTTTTTTCAACTATAAATATTCACTGAAAAAAAATAACAATATATTCTTTTCTTTTTTAATAGTTAAAACTACATCTAATTTTGGACAATAATTAAAAAATACTTCAGCAGCATTTAGGGGCCCTTGAAAATCGAGGGGCCCTGGTCCTGTGTCCCGAATGCCCTGCCGTAAATCAGGCACTGATTGCCAGAAATCAAGTCCAAAAAGCGTGTAAGATTTTAAAAAGTTGTTGATGACATTCGAGCTTGTCTGACGACTTTATAGACTCGTTTTCATTTAATTTGTTCAAAAAAAAAAAAAAAAAAAAAAAAAAAAAATGCTGAGGCTTCTCATTGAATAAATTTTATAAATATGTTATGTATATTTTTGTATCATACAACTTTGACATTTTTTATATTCAGGTATACCGCAAATAATTCCTGATATTTTTAGTGTGCTGTCAACCAAAAAATGTTGAGAAACTCTGGAATAGAGGGATACGAATGACAGCAAGGGAACGACACTAAATATATAGCGAGAAATTAAAATGTGATTAATAAAGCAATGCGTAATTACCTGGATTACAAATACAAGTTCCAGATGTATGGAGACATTTAGAGGCATGTCTGCATTTACATTTATTTCTGCATTGTCTGCCATACCAGCCTTTTGGGCAAATTCTGCTGCATCTGTGAAAATCAAATCAAGTTAAATGATTAACGTAGCATAAAAAATGTGCTTCAAGTTCATATAAAAATCATTGGCAAATTGAATGATTAAAGTAAAATAAGATCCGTTTTAAGTTCACTTAAAACCGTTGCCAAATTAAATAATTAATATAACACAAAACGGGCTTCAACTTCATATAAAAATTGATTTCTTCAAGTTCAAATAAAAATCGTTGACAAATTATGGTTACTATAACACAAAACGTGCATCAACTTCACATAAAAATTGTTGCCAAATTAAGTGATTAAAACAACATAAGATGTGCTTCAAGTTCTTATAAAAGTCGTTGATAAATTAAACGATAACTAAAATGTAAAACATGCTTTAACTTCATAATCAAATTAAATGATTAAAATAACATGTGTTTCAAGTTCATATAAAAATCATTGACAAATTAAATGTTTAATATAACACAAAACGTGCTTCAACTTCATATCAAAATTATTTCCAAATTAAATGATTAAATTAACATAAGATGTGTTTCGAGTTCATATAAAAAATCGTTGACTAATTAAATAATTAACACTATAAAATAGGAATTCCGTTTTTTCAGAATTTAGTGTCTCCTTCAATGGAAATTTTTTTTATAAATAATAATTAAAAAAAAAAAAAATAAGAATATTACAAATGTGAACAACAGTGATCATCAGAAAAAAAGTAAGCATGTTTAAAATTCATTGACTACCATTTTCACCAGAAACGTACAAAATAGCATGTTCTGTTCATTTTGCAAATAATTCAAATTGTGCTACACTTGAAAGTAAACTTGATTAGTTTAACGTTTTAAGAAGGCAGCATGGTTAATTCTATGCAAATATGCCATAATAATGAAACTGGTGGACATTTAAATTTTATCAACAGAAAAACCTAAAGCATCTTTTTAAAAATTAGTTTAAAGATTTTTTTACATTATCTAATAAAATCTAAGCATTAATTAAAGCATATGCTTAAAATAAATTGTTAAACCTATAAAATATCATCCTCTCACATGCTACTAATACCACACAAAATTATAAAAAATATAATTTCTTACTGAAATATTCATATTTATTTTGCCTGACTTTTGTCTTTTGTGTGAAAACAAAAAGATTATTCCTGAGTATTTTATTTATTTATTTATTTTTTAATCTGCACATGCAATTTTTGTTTGGCAAAAAAATTTGTAACTTATCTTTCACACCATTCCCTTACTCAATAATCATTCTGGATATTTGAGATAATAGGTACTACCGTAGACTGGAACATTGTACGTGAACGTAGCACATGGGCCTTACCTGTGTGTAATAAAAAAATAAATAAAAATAAAAATGAGCCATTTTGGAGGAATATTTTAGTATATAACGAATAAATTAATAGACAGATTGGGCCTATGTTAAGATAATTTTATCATTCACTATTAAAAAAAAGAACGATTTTAAGGAGATTGTACGGGGACGCCAATACAATTCATTGTTTTATAAAGGAAAAATTCTCGTAAATTCCAGAAAATTTAGTCCTTTAAAAAACGGTGAATTGTAGTAGCGTTCCGATTGATTGTACAATCTCCTTAAAATCGCCCGTTTTTCATTTATTTTATTTATTTAATTAATTAATTTATTTTACAGTGTTCGATGATTTAAATAACTATTTTCTAAAAAAAAAAAAAAAAAAAAAAAAAAAAAAAAAAAAAAAAAAAAAAAAAAAAACTATTGATGGAGTGGTTTAATTTTTACTGAAGGGATAGAACATGTATTGTTTTTTCAATTTACTTTATGCATGCAGATTTTAAAAGTTATTAATGTACATTTTATCATTTCTTCATGCAACAGTATAGTTCTTATGTGAGAGAATTGTTCTATTATTTTTAAAAGTAGGAAATATATTTTTGTTGAAAATTTAATAATCTTGATGCAAATAAAAGCGTATTTTTAACCAAATTGATTAAAATGTTATTTATTATGTAAAAGGTAAATAAATTCAGGAAGGAAACCAAAATGAATTTCAAGTATGTATTATTCGATGTGAACGAATTTTGTTTTGAAAAAAAAAAAAAAAAAAGAGTTAAATGTATATATTGCACAAAAATAAGTTAAAAAGCTTTAAATAAAAATTTCAGCCGACACTTATTTTTAAAAAAACTTTGAGTGCCATTTCCGGCTATTCTAGCGTTAAAAATCTAATAATTACAAAACCTCTTAATATTAAACTGGATAACATTTTTTTCCCAATAAGTATCTCTTTTAATGTCTTGTTACAAAAAATTAGAAACTTCTAAACTTGGTTTATCTTTTCTTCATCACTGTGATGAAAATGGCCTATTTGCGTAGAATCCCCGCACAATTGTTCGCGATTGTCAAAATAACAGTGCAAAATGCAATTGAAACTTACTGATCTCCAGTGTATCCAGCAGGGCAGATACATGTTCCGTTGACAGGATCGCATCTTGCTCCATTACTGCAATTACATTTGCTTTGGCAGTTTAGCCCATAAGAAAGGCTTGGACAACGAATTTCACAATGAGCACCCATGAATCCGGGACCACATTTGCATTTCCCCGTAATTTGGTCACAGCCGGCAAAATTATTGCAGGAACACGTTTGTGAGCAATTCATGCCATACATTCCAATAGGACATAAATTTTCGCAATTTGTGCCAGTATAACCTAAAAATAATTTTAATCACTTATGGTAGCATTTAAAAACTTTAAAAGTGGATTTTAAATTGTAAGTAATATGTCAATAATGATAAAAAAAAATCACCAGACACCCAGAAAAAAGGCACAATACCTATGCTATTCTTCTGTAACATGAGAAAAAATATACGTGACAAGTTTAAAACGATGTTAAAAACTCCCCGGCAGTTTCGGATAAACCACTTGGCCATTCTTAATACATTTCAATTCCTTTTTTTTTTCCTCTAAAAAAATCTCTTGTGAATGGTTAAGTGGTTTGGCCGAAATTGCCGAGAAGTTGTAACCTCGTTTTAAAGTTTTAAATGATATGTATGTTTTTTCTCATGATATTCTGATATAGCTTAGATATTGTACTGTACATATTTTAAAGCTTTTTTTTTTAACTCATTATTCGTTTACATTAATTAGATATTTGAGATAAAGAAGAAGAAATATATTTAAAACAAAAACGAAAAATAATGCATAAGACATAGGTTATCACAATTCCCATCGCTAACAGAATGTTCGTTAGAAATTTTGTTTTTCATACAATTAAATCGATCATAATCTGTCCTGTAATAGAGTTCTTTTGTACGTCTCTGTAAATGAATAACAAACGCTGCGTGCTTCTTAAACTGTGGAAAACATTGTAGTATATCTCAGGGATCTTTTTTAACTTCAATATGTTTGAAATATCACAGCACCATTAAGATGCACCTCAAGTAATTTTTTCCCATACATCATAACGCAATGGAATTCTTTTGCGCGACTCTGTAAACGAGCAGTTTTTCACATGTTACTTAATGTATACACATGTGAAAACATGTTTTATTTAACCTCAGAGATGCATATAAATTTCATTACGTTTGAAACAATGTAGCATCATTGAATGAGATCGACAGCAGGTTTTTCATGCAGACCATATTCAGGACTACCACTGGCGATCATTTGTAAATTCTGTTTGGCACTACTTTTCGAAGTCAAAAATCTGTTATACATGCTTTAACAACATTTGCAAGACAAATATAAAACAAAATTTATTTTCTAAAAATAGTGATGCATTTTTATCATATAATCTAAATATCATCTAAAAATAATGATGCATTTTTATATTCTATTAAAAACAGAATATAAAAATAGCCGCTCATGGCAGCCCTGCATATTGCAAAAAAATTATTTTGTCTGTTCTGTAAATAAACTATAAAGGCTACGTACTTCATTTTCAATACTAAACATTCTATGATAAACGTTAAAAATGTATAAAAATTGCATAATAATCTGAGTATACTAACGAGAGTTAAAGGACAGATAGACAAACCGAATTCATAAATCTTTTTCATCTGTTTAAGTGTGCTGTTAAATGTTAAAAACTGGATTCATAACACTTTTCTAGTATACGGGGAAAAGTTAAAAACTGAATTATTAATGTCTACTCAAATTTAATGTTTCAAAAATAACATCCAAAACTTGATTAACTTTAGAATTTCTCATATATATATTTTTTCATTATTAATTAAGCATATTTTATCGTGGGACACTGGTGGTCCACGAACTAAGGCACAGTGAGACGTTTTCATGATCCATGAGGACAAAATTCATTTTTCGGATTATCTCGGAATTTGAAAAAATTGCGTATACTGGTAGCTGAATGTCTCTTGTCTAAATCCCTACAAGTTTTTTTGGAAAAAATTAAAAGTGTTGATTAATTATGACCGTAAGGAGTTTCAACGGTTGCATTAGTTTTCTCGAAATTTGAAAGCATGTCGTGACTATTCTGCTTTATTTGAAAAGAAGAGTTTGCGGATATGCGTCATGGATTTGGCAAAATAAGATAATTTATCTTTGTTTGAAAATAAACGTAATTAAACTCGCTTAACCGCTTTTTTCAGAGGTTGTGGTTCTGGATGATCCTGATGTTGTTTACAGACATCCTCTTGAGCATTTTTTAAAATATTAGGAACTTTAAGAAAAAAAAAGAAAAACTCCCGGAAAAGGTTGCAAATCCTCAAGTTTTTATTAATAAACAAGCATTCTATTAACTAGCAGTATATGTATGTTTAACTCAAATCTTGCAATCAATTTCGCCCCCTTTTTCAGATATTACTTGTATGCACCATTTACTCGAAGACTCTCATCTACTTTTAAATTTCCTGCTAAATAACATTTTTCTTGACTTCAATCATGCTTGTTATAACGATGGACTACTGCATTAATTTTCGTACTCAGTTATGTAAACTAATTTAATATGGAAGTACCTATATAAATGTTTTCAACCAAATCCACTTTCAGGTTAACGGATGTGAGCATTTTTATTTAAATATATGACTCTTGCAGTTCTGACTCTTAGATGTATGATTCTCAAATCTTTAACTTAATTTTAATGCACTCTAAAAAAAAAAATATATATAGTTTTTTTTTTTTTTTTCATAGTTTAAACTATTTTGATACGATACTCTGCATAACCTGAATGGTATCTAATTATGTAATAGGTACTTTTTTGAGTATTATTAAATTGCGAATAGAGAAAAATATTTTAAGTAATCAAATACATTTAGGCATACGAAAAAACTTTATAATTTCTCTACTTATAAAAAATGAGATATTTTTTTGTAAAAAATATCTGTTAAAAAGTACACTCAAAAAGATATTTTAAGAATATTATTTTTAAACACTTACCTGGTTTACAAACACAGGCTCCTGTCGTGTGCAGGCAACTTGCAGAATTTTTACAGTTGCATCTAAAATTACAGTTTTTACCGAACCATCCTTCCGGACATGTTGTTTTGCAGCTGTTTAATAAAATGAAAAAAAAAAGTAACAATTTTCTGTACTGTAAATATAATGACTTAATGAGAAAATTCAAACACCTCGATTTCTTTAGTCTTAGGTCGCTGAAACTTAGGTTCTGAAACTTGAATATTTGTTGTTAGCGTTACAGGAAAAGTTCTTGGAATCCCAGTTTCTAGAAAATGCTTAGTACCTTTACAGATTTTTTTTACAGTGTAATAAGCATTTTCTTTTTCAAAGTAGAGTGCACATTATGCGCCGAATATTTCCGACAACCATGTGAAACTATAACATATGCTTTCCTTAAGTCACGCATAGAAAGCATATGTTTTGTGATAAAATTGTACCAATAAATAGAAAGGAAATTAATTGCATTCTTACGTATCGTAGTTGGTTTATGTTCTTGACAGACATACGGTACCGATAAATTTATTTTACAATAAAGCTTCAACGACCTAAAAATTTTCATTGTAGAAATCTTAATTTAATGGTATTTTAATAAGATGCAAAATATACGTGAGAAGAATGCGGTAACCAACCGTACGAACAATAACTGAAACAAACAACAACATGAAATTGTAAGTTTTTTTTCATGCAGATTTTTTTCATAACTTCACGGATTTTCTCTGTTAAAACAAGTGGTTATGCATTATACATCAAGTATAACTTATTTTAATTTTTGTCTGTCACAAACGCATGCACACTACATACGAGTAATTATGACAAATGTCTTTAAATATATCATTTTAACCATGTGTTAGCAGGGTTGCCTCGCTTCAGGGAATTCCAATCGAAACACCAATATCTTTTAGAGAAAATTATATCTACTAATTTGAACGCACGATTTTTCGCCTATTTTAAACAGAGATTTTTTGTAAGAAATTATTGATATCGAAGAATTTTCTGGTCTGGAAATTCCTGGTAGCGTGGCAACCCTGAGAAGGAAGAGATCACTGAACTTTTTTTCCACAGTTCCACAAAACACATGAAATTTATTTTACGTTTTCACTTAAAAAAAAGTCATTTACAGTTTTAATGAAAATTATCTATTCTTACTTATTTCCAGTATACCCTTCAGGGCAAATACATGTCCCATTAACAGGATCACACGTTGCACCATAACTGCAATTACAAATGTTTTGACAGTTCACTCCGTACGTCATGTTATTGCATGATGTTTCACAATGCAATCCCTTGAAGCCGGGTTTGCAGATGCATTTTCCAGTAATTTTGTCACAAACTGCGTCATTTAAACAATTGCAGGTGAGAGAGCAGTTGTAACCATATTTTCCAGCGGGGCAAATCTCTTCACAGTGAACTCCAGTGTAGCCTGCAATAAAAGATAAATAACTATTTGTATTACTTTGAATACTGTCTTGCATAAAGCTAATTCCCTATATTCGATGACTCTAAAATTCTAACACTACGCAAATCAATCGGAATTTCGATATGTTTAAGCATAAACTAATATAGACATTCAGTAAAAATAGATCGATAAATAAATCGCAATTTTGTATTGATTATTTGTTATTCGTATGATTGAAATCCCGCGAAAAGAATTCTTTAGATGTTGCGCTGTATTTACTTTGCGAATACAGGCGAAAAATTAGAATATCACATTGGAAGGTTTTAGATAGGTTTTTCGCTGTTAGCGAAACGAGATTGATCAATCAGAAGCTAGCATTTTACAAACCGTGCGAAGTTAGTAAAAATACAGGCTTCTGATTGGTCAGTCTCGTCACCAGGGCCGTAACTACCGCCGGGGCAGCCGGGGCACTGCCCCGGGGCCCCCAAGCATGAGGGGCCCCAAACTGATGGTTAAAAAAACTATTGATTTTAGTTTCAAGTCTAGGTTCTTATAAAATGCCCAGCACATACTTAAAAGTTAGTAATAATAATAATAATAAAAAAATCAAAGTGCTAGAATAGATGTTTTTGCTTGTCTGTCAATATACACTCCTTACGCTTCGCATGCAAAAGGAGACAGCAAAATGTCGAGTCGAATGTGTCATGTCGCACCCGCATGTTTGCTGATCCTACCGAGCTAGTATAAGGAAGAAAATATCGACTGAATAATATAAAAAGCATCTAAAAAATTCTAGAGAATCTTTCTTCTTATCTATACTAATAAGTTAACAAAACGCTCTGTTTGTGTATGTCTGCGTATGTGTGTGTGAGTGTGTGACTGCGATGGTTAGCAAAATCTACCGCACATAGAAGTCTGAAATTTTAGGTGAAGATAGTCCAAGACAGGTCCTGATGCACCTGAGGCTCAGACTTTTAATATTTTAAGGGCCAGGGCCCTGGGCCCCTTACAATTTTTATGCGCCAAATTGTTAATAGCTTGACTCCTTTTTATCTAATCTTTTCCGTTTTGAGGTATCTTTCTCCTTTTAGATATTTTCGCCTTTTTACTCTTCAGTTATGACCTTGGACTCTTGGGGCCCTTTTTAGTCTTTGTGATAGTAAATTGTTAGTAAATTGCTTTCATTAATTTCGATCTTCATTTTGGGGATACCAGTTCCATTTAGATATTTTCAAATTTTTACATTCCATATAAGACACTGGGGCCCCCTAGATAATCATAGGGCCGACCCAGGGCCCTTTGATCTTTTTGTGCGCTAAACATTTTTTACTCCCTAAATTTCTCACCTTCTTAGTGCAAATTTTTAAAGCTGAATCTTGGACTCTTATGTCAGGACCAACACCCTGATATTTTTATTCGGGCCCTGGGGCCCTTTTTTTAACGCTTACCCAAAGAATTGGTGCATTTAAAAAAATATTCTTGCAAATAATTCATACTCTATGCTTAATTTTGACTAATTAAAGGTCTAAAGCGTTATGTACTAAAACATTTTAACATGTTTTCATGTTAGGGCCCTGATTGTATTTGTCAGTTGGCCCCAATTGGGCCCTCTATCATAGCTCCCTTAAAAATGGTCGAATTCACTAGCTTTTTTTTAACAACTTTTTAAGTCCTCCAACTACGACATGAACATGAACATCAACAACAAAAAATTTTTTTTAGACTTCAGCTACCACTATTTATGAATATTAATCTCTTTCTTGGAGCCCTTGGTGCAGCTTCTTTAAAAATGATCCAAATTGCTTTCAATTTTATTCAACATAGTTTTAGGTCTTCCCATTATTTTAATAACTACACAAATATTCTTATACCCAACTACATGTAAAATAATTTCCTGGCTCTTTGGGGCCCTCTTGAAGTTTTTGTAATAATAAATTGTCAATAAATTGCTTCCTTTTAATCTGATCTTCATTTTTAGGATTCTTTATTCATTTAGATATTTTAATGTTTTGACATTCTATACAAGACACTGTGTTCCCCTGTGGAATCATATGGTCCAGCCCAGGGCCCCTCAACATTTTGTGAAATAAACATATTTCACTTCTTATATTTCTGATCTTCTTAGTGGAAAATTTTAAAGTTGCCTGGGACTCTTCTTTCAGGACCAATCCAGAAAACCTGATGTTTTTATTCGGACCCTAGGGACCCTTTCTAAACATTTGCCCAATCAATTGGTGCATTTAAAAAGTTATATCATTCCAAAGAATAGTTCCTACTATATGCTTAATTTTGACTAATTAAAGATCTAAAGCGCTATGTACTAAAATATTTTAGCATGGTTTCATATTAGGGCCCCGGTTTTAACTGTCAGTTGGTACCTACTGGACTAGTTAAGGACCCCTATCACTAGTTTTTTTTTCTTCTATCAATTTTTTATGTCCTCTCTCTACCTATTACACGAACGACAAAAGAATTTCTCAGACTTCAGCTACCATTAATTTTGTTTGTCAATTGCTTTCTTGAGGCCCTTGATGCAGCTTCTTTAAACATGAACCAAATTGCTTTCAATTTTATTTAACATAGTTATAGCGTCTTTCCATCATTTTAATAACTACAAAAAATATCTTTATACCCAACTACATGCAAAATAAATTCCTGGCCCCTTGGGGTCCGTTAAAGTTTTTGTAATAATAAATTGTTAATAAATTGTTTCCTTTTAATCCGATCTTCATTTTTAGGATTCTTTATTCATTTAGATATTTTAATGTTTTGACATTCCATATAAGACACTTTGGCCTCCTGTGGAATCATAGGGCTCAGTCTAGGGCCCCTGAACATTTTGTGCGGCAGACATAGTTCACTCTTTAAATTTATCCCTCTTCTCAGTGCAAAATTTTTAAATTTGAGTCTTGGACTCGTCTTTCAGGGACAAGATTCTTACATTTTCATCTGCGGCTAGGACCCTTTTTTCTAAACATTTTCCGAATCAATTTGTGCATTTCGATAAAATATTATTAAAATGAATAATTCATACTCTATGATTAATTTTGACTAATTGTAGATCTAAAGAGCTAAGTACTAAGATATTTTAACATGTTTTCCTGTTAGGGCCCTCTTTCTAACTGTCAATTGTCCGTTTTGGGCCCTTATTATAAATCCCTTTAAAATGGTTCAATTAACTCCTTTTTTAAAAAAACTTCTTAAATCCACCAGCTACTAAGAAACCGCCATAGTCTAGCTTCCACCAATTTTGAATATTAATCGCGTTCTTGGGGCCGTTGGTGCAATTTCTTTAAAAATGATCCGGATTGCTTGCAATTTTCTTTCACATTGCTTTAACGTCCTCCCATTACTTTTATAACTACAAAAAATATTTTATACCCAACTACATGCGAAATAAGTTCCTGGCCCCTTGAAGATTTTGTACCATAAATTGCTATTAAACTGCCCTCTCTTAATCCAATCTTCATTTTTGGAACTATTTTTTCACTTAGTTATTCCCATGTTCTTACATTCCATTTAAAAGCCTGAGACTCCCTATGGTCTCGACTCAGGCACTTTGAAATTTTTGTTCTCCATGCATATTTCACCCAGTTATTATCAAACCTTCTCAATGCATAAATTTAAAGTTGAATTTTGGACTCTTATTTCAGGGCCTACACCCTGATGTTTTTATTGAGGTCCAAAGGTCTTTTTTAAAGCATTTACTCATTTTTTTATGCATTTCTTTAAAATATTATTTAACGAATAATTCATATCCTATGCTTAATTTTGACTAATTATAGATCTAAAGTGTTAATTGTTTGCTTAAGTTTATCATAACGTGTCCCGGGCAATGCCGGATGGGTCAACTAGTCTATTAATAAATACATAAAATCGAAAAAAAATATCACAATCCATCTTTCAAAAGGTTTTTAAACAGAAACGCATGATTAGTTACATATACTCAAAAATGAACCTAAATAAAATGCTCTTTAAAGTATTCAACCAATCAGAAGTCCGTATTTTCTTCCCTATGCTAACTTCAGTGGGATCGGCAAAAATGGCGTCGCCGCCAAGTGCCTGCCGAGTAGAGTTGTCCAATTCTACATTTTTTAGTCATTTTTGGGCTTATCATACTATGTACATTTAAACAACGGTATGCCAGAAAAGAAACTATGCCCGGGGCAAAGTTTCAATTTGCCCTCCCTGGGGCCCCCCCCCGGAGGTTTTGCCCCGGGGCCCCCAAGTTTATAGTTACGGCCCTGCTCGTCACACTAACAGTGAAAAATCTGTTTGGATCTCATCCAACAGTTTGCAAAGGAGTAAATGCCTTAAACGCACAGCTAAGCAGCTATAAACAAACAGAGCAATTAAAAGGTATTTATATATTCATAAAGTATTCTAAAACTGATCTTAAAAGTGTCAACTGAGCTCCTTTGAATTCGCTATCATGAAAAATCATCAGGGTACAATTTTGTTACTTCTAAGCTTTTGCTGATATCTTTCACCAATAAATGCGCCTTTCTTCATTGATGAATTGAATTCCAGTTACATGTGAAATTTCTGAAAGACCACTGTATAATGCTCTGTGAATAAAAAGAACCTAAATCTAACACCTGCGCGAATTAGCGGAAAGAAGTCTCAATTGCCTTCTGCTCTTTTCATAAGTTGAAGAAAAACAAGTTATTCTAAGAACACCACGTTTTATATATGCAATCCTTTGACAGGGAAATCATACAATAAATTACGCACGTTTATATAAATAACAAACAATAAACACATGAAACAGTTACATACAAAATAATATAAGATTCTGATTATTTCCTACACTGCATACAAAATTTGGTCAGACAATGATCGAATTAATTAAGTTAAATTTAAATCTTAATATTGAGCTAGCCTACCATAATCTAATACCTTCAGTTTCACAGTCAATATTTCCTAATCCGAACTATGAAGTCACTCAGTTTTTTAAGATCTGTATATGGACCGTTCCAGATTGATTGAATCTTGGGGAAAGCTTTTTTCGTCAAAACGAGTTACACACCCAGACTTCGCTAAATTATTGACTTGTTGCTTTCATTTGCTACCCTGTTCTCAATTTCTCAGTTTCTGTATGGATCTTCCCCCGAGAAAATTTGTGAACATTTTAAAACTGAATTTAAAGATTTTAAACAGCGTTGAAAGCGAACAAGTAAGTATAAAATCGCGGGAAAGATGATCTTGACCGAAAAGCAATTGGGATGGTGTGTCTTCGGTAATCCCATAAACAGCATTGCGATATCCAAGCACAAACAGAAGTAAAAGATTCTTGATCGTAATATGATACACACCGAGTCACTATAAAATAATTGAAGACTGCGAGGATGTATGCTGCGAGGAGGATGCTGCCCATGGATGTCTATGAAAGAGTATCCAGGATGTTGAGGCATGGCCAACTTCATTAGAGGCCACAAAAGTTTTTGTTTGTTAAAGCGAGACTTAGGACGGAGTTCATATCGTCAGATCATGTGATCTGCGTCGTCGATTCTATCACGTGAGAAAGTTGTCCTAGCAAGAGAAGTTACAAACAAATGCTGTCTCCGCTGATTGGGTCCACGTTAAATCACGTGATATGATGTCATGAACTCCGTCCTAACAATCAAACGCTTCCTAGGCCTCTAATGAAGTTGCCCGTGGTTGAGGGCAGCTCTATGCTTATTACGATATATCGGTGAAATTTCCCTCATCTACACACTTTTGATCTTCTAAGAGTTGCAAGTTCGAAACTATTTTTTTTTCATCTTTTTTCTTCACTTTATTAAGTAATGATACTGTTTAATTTTCTGGAGTTACTTCATCCCTTTGAAATGTCCTCTTCTTAAGAAATTTAATTTCTTATTAATCTATACGAAATTTAATTATTTTTCTTTAACGCTATTTCAATTAAAAATAATTGTTATGAATAAATTCAAGAAATGTGCAAAAAGGGCTTTCAAAGGTGTGTATATTAAGTCTTGTTTTGCTTAAATAAATTGTTAATAAGTATGGGCGCGTAATACGTTTAATTTATTGTTTTATTATATAAGAATTTAAACAGTAGAGTATCACACACTAAAATAACATCATAGAATTTCTTCAGAACTTGGTATTTTGCAGCAGAAAGTTCTCATGACAATGAAGTTATAAAACTAATAACGACACTTTATCTTACCTGATAAACAAATGCATTTTCCAGTTTCTTTATCGCAGAGTGCGTTATTTTTGCACTGGCAGACATTTTCGCAATTTATTCCATATCGCCCATCTTCACATCTAAAACTGCAGCTATTGAAAAAAAAAATAAAATTTAACAGTAAAAGTTATTTTAATTTTTTTAATTACAAAGCTTGTTTTGACATTTTCTAAAGGATTTTGAAGAATTATAAATATTAAATTATACATTTTGTTTAAGATGAATTTGCATATACATGATCTCTGTTTTTGTTTCTTGAAGTAACTTATAGATTTAAATTTATACTTTTAAATTGGGTTTTCATTCACGATGGTCACTTTTTAATTTAGCGTAAGTTAATCAATTTTAAAGATAGATATATGCATTTTTTTGCAATGATTTTTTTAATAAAAGACAAGATGGACAAAACAGAATAACAACCATTAGAGAGTCAGGTTATAGTTAGGTCCAAATCCCTAATTAATTTTAGGGAATAAAAACTAGTACCGGTAAACCCAAACCTATCATGGTAAATACTTTTCGAATTAACTCTGTAGAACACATCAACAATCTAGCTTAAAATTGTTCAATCAACTTCTTTGCTCGCCTAGCTGGCAGATCAAGGCTTAATCGACAGCTTCCTAAAAAGCTTCCTTCCTTCTTAAAACTTTCAGTTTTTAGGTAGATTTCGTATGAAATACTACCTATTGCAATCGCACCAGTTTATATATATATATATATATATATATATATATATCTCACTTTTTTATGGACACGATAACTTCTATAATTCTTTACCAATCTCCACCAAACTGGTACATAAAATCAAAGGGGACAAAATCTCGGCTAAGTTCATTAATGGGCAAAATCGGACCTAGGGGGTCGGAATAGGATGCATTTTGTGAAAACCGAAAATACGCCATAACTTCTTAATTGAAGTAGATATCGCATCGGTTTAAAGTTTATATTACTTCTTAAAAATGGGCCAAAAGTTTATACATGACAGATTTTTGATAAATTTAGAAGTGGGCTCAAGGGGCGAAAAAAAACAGGGATTTTGAGAGAAAAAAATTCATAACTTCGTCAATTTTCAAGATATCAAGTCCAACTAATTTTTTTGTAAATGTTCTTAAAATTATCTAAAACTTTTGTATTTACAAGTTTTTGATAGGACCAACTTTTACCGATGAAAAAAATTAAAAACGAAAAGAAAAAGGGCGGTGAAAAAAGAGAAAACTCCATAACTCCGTCAATTTTTAAGCTATCAAATCTGATTAAATTTATTTTACATTTTCTCAAAAATATCTACAACTTTTATATTGACAAGTTTTTCATAGGACCAATTCGTATAGCAAAAAGAAATTAAACAAAAATAGGAGTTGGAGAAAAAACCTCAAATCCAAACTTCTTATATTCTGACTCATTTTTAAATTCATTTTTGATTTTAAACGCATCCAAATGGTAGAGCCTCTTATTTAGAAATTGTATAAAGTGACGCATTGGTCAGTTTTTAGATAAGGACGGAATATATTTTTTTTTAAAAAGGCTACCAATTAGGGTATTTTGAACAGAATTTCCCGAAGTCATCGTGATTTGAAAATTTAAGGAAGTTTTCACATAGCAAATTGCGTTTTTTTCTGACTCGTTTTAAAATCCATTTTCGCTCTCAAACGCATCCAATTTACAGATCCTCTTATTTAGGAACTATATAATGTGATGCATTGATCGGTTTTTTGATAAAGACAGAATATATTTCGAAAAAGGCTACCAAAAAGGGTATTTTGAACAGAATTTTCCGAAATCATCGTGATTTGAAAATTTAAGGAAGTTTTCACATAGCAAATTGCGTTTTTTATGACTCGTTTTAAAATCCATTTTCGCTCGCAAACGCATCCAATTTTGCATATCCTCTTATTTAGGAACTATATACTGTGACGCATTGGGCAGTTTTTTTGATAAAGATAGAATATATTTTTAAAAATGCCGTCAAAGTGAGTATTTCGCACAAAATTTTCCGAAGCAATCATGATTAAAGAATTAAGTATGTATTCAAACAACAAATCGGTTATTTTATGACTCATTTTTAGATTCAATTTTTTTCTCAAATGCATTCAACTGACAGTTTTTTGTTATTTAGGAACTATATAATGTACTGTTTTGGTCCATTTTTTAATAAATTCAGAATTTATTTCAAAATGGGCATTTGAGCTGAATTTTTCTTAAGATGATTCTGATAAAACCAGTTTTTGCAGAAAAATAAAATTAAAAATTTTTCATAAACGGCCAAATGAAGTTATTAAACTGGGTTTATCTGTAATCATATATATATATATTTTATATTGAAATGAGCACTCTTCGAAATCTACCTCCGCCTATAGGCCCAGCCGACAGGGATTTTTTGTAATTGATTTTGAACTTTTTAAATTAATTAACTTTTTAATTTAATCGTGGTTATTTATTTTTTGCAATTGTGTTGGCTTTTTTTTTTGGGGGGGGGGGGGGAGGGGGGTAGTTTAGCTTAAATTCTTAATGACTTATGCAGGCATGGTAGCTTCATCTGTTGCACGTTTACTAGATAGTGGAGCTTCGAATAATCACAATTTTTTTTGTTTCTACCTTTAGCAATGTCAGCAGCTTCCGTAATATGTTGGATTGTTTTCACCTGTACGTTATTATAAGAAGGATTCAATAGATCCAGACAAACATTTTATTCTCCTACCGCTACTAACTTAGTCATTAAATTACGAAATTGTATGAAGGGCATTAATGTTGTGATCGTGAGCACTATGTAATCTTACGTCTTCGAAGTACATTATTTTTTGCACTGATTGAGGGTGGTGTATGATGCCGAGAATTCTCTGTACTACTTGTTAAATCTTTTGATACTCAACCTGTTGTTTTTTCTTTATACTGTATTGCACAAAATCATATCTCAATTTTCATTTACGCATGCGCATGTTAAAGAAAAACTTTGGGGTAGCATGCCACTTAATTACATACAATAATGCATAAAAATTAATTATATTGCATGGGGCTAATTATGTATATATATATTTTGTTAAATTGTATAGAAATAGCAGGATTGAATGAAACAGTAGGATAGAACTTAAAAAAACGCACAAGAAACAAATTTATAATTTCTGCTTAGTTATAAAGTAATTATCTAATTCTTTTTATAAATATCCAGGCTAAATAAGCCATCCATACTAAGAAATATGCATACTAAAATAAAATATAATAAAGTGCAAAGAAAATCGATATAAAAAAAATCCTACTATGTAAATGCCCCTTATTATGTGCTTCATTCGCATAATACGGTACTACAATTTTCGACACATAAAATCTTTCATTAAAAAGGCCTTCTAAATTTTTAAACATAAACTGGCAAAGGCTAAGAAAATAATAAATAAATAAATGAAATAACTAAACACTTACTCTTCTCCATAGTAACCTGGTTTGCAGATACAACTGCCATTAACATGATTGCAGTTGGCACCATTTTTGCAATCGCATCTGTAAGAACAGTTTATTCCATACCTTCCACTTTCACAAGGGACATCACAATTTTTGCCAGTATAACCAGCTAAGCAACTACACTCTCCCGTGAAAGAATCACAGTCAGATGCATGGTGACAATTGCACTTCTCGGAACACAAAGGTCCATACCAACCGTCAGGACACACTTTTTCACAGAACTCTCCATAGTATCCTATAATACAATTTTTTCCAAACTCATCCTTCATAAATAAAATATTTTTTTTAATAAACATTTTTAAAATTGAGGAATTTAGGTGAAAAACAAGTTGGAAATTGCACGTGAAGCGTAGCAAATGAGGTCGTTCGTACGATAACAAAATTTTAAAAATTTCAATCGCATATATCAATATTATAAAGTTGTAAATAGTTAATTACAATTAAAATGCGCACCAAACAATGTTCTACCTATATCATTATGCAATGGAATATTTTTGTGTGGCCTTGTAAATCAATAACAAATGTTCTTTGCACCACAGATTATGCAAAATATATACTATAAAATGTACTTTATAGATGCATATCAACTTTATTATGTTCGAATGAGTGTAACACCATTAAAATGCATTTGAAGCATTTCCCCCCATTGACCGTAATGTAACGGAATACTTTTGATTGTCCTTGTAATTGAACTATGCATCCGATTTTGATAAAATTTGAAATGATTCGACAAAATTATGTAATAATTATGTATTTAAAATTTCAAACGATTAAAATGCATTTGAAACTTTTTCCCCCATTGACCGTAATATAACGGAATACTTTTGATTGTCCCTATAACTGATCTATGCATCCGATTTTCATAAAATTTGAAATGACTCGACAAAATTGTGTAATAATTATGTATTTTAAATTTCAAACGATTCGGTTGGGTAGTTTTTGCGTTGTTATATGCGGACAGACGGACGGACTGAACGACAACTATAGGTGCTACGTATTTACATAATTACGAATGTACCTAACAAGTGAGTAAATGTGATCGCAGATCGCACAGAGGGTTTCATTTAATATCTCTTTCAAAAAGACTTAAACTTTATTTAATAAGTCCAAATTGTTAATTTACAATTATTAAATTCTGAAATAGATGGTAGCACCAATAAATTTAATTTTAAAATAATTATAGAAGGAAGTTATTTGTTCTAATCAAATTATAAAAATGTTCAAATCAAATTATTCAAATAAATTTTAAAATTATAATTTTTTTGAAAAGCCGAAATAAAAAAAGAATAGCGGAGACATAAATAAAATTTTAAATTTCTAAAAATGAAAACAATGTTTAAACGAAATTTAAAATGCTGAATCATTAATAAATTGCAACATTTTTTAAAATAGAAAAAAAAAATGAATTCCAGAAAATATTATGAATGTCAGATGAACAAAAAACTAAAAATATAAATCCATAAATTCGGGGGGAAAATGAAATTTCTTTTAAATGAATCCATCTTAATATTAAAATTTCAACTTCCATCACCAGTGTTCGAACCAAGAATCGCCCTGTTTACCAACGCGATACTTTACCTCCAAACGATGATGTCTACTCAAAAAACATTAAAATTAAAGTTCTCTTTTAAAATTTAAATTGCAAAAATGAACGAATAACATCGAAAAATTAATTTAATCAAAATAATAGACTTTTTCAAAATTCGATTCAAAATTTCAAACGAGGTATTCAGCTATAAGTACACAAAATTTGAAGCCTCTGACTTATACAGTTTTTGTGTACGGACTCTGTGACGGACAAACAGAGAGGGGAGTAAGACGAATAAGGTTTCGTCAGGTTAAAAAAATCAAGACATATTTTTAAACACCATTAAAAGAAAGATAACAAAAGTATAAAGTGGTTAAGTGAGAGATTTTAAAATCTAGTTTAATACGATAAGTTAAACACATGCAAATATCCGTTTATATTCTGATTTGTGGCAAGCTGCGGAAGTAAATGATAAATAAATCAGCTAAAATTCCTGTTTGGAATGCCTGGAAAAAGCTATTTTTTTTTTAAAAATATTGCTTAAAATTTAAAATCGGTATCATTTTGCAAAGCACTAGTTAAAACTTTTAATGAACGTAAAATTCACACTCGCAACTCTTATCCACATTTATAATTCTTATAAATTTCAAGATTACAAGGAGTTTCATCTCGGGCTTCCGGGTTACAGAATACAGGAGAAAAACATTATATGTTTTTTTTTAATTGAAAATTCTAAAAGATTTTTTACATTTAATATATATATTTTCAGATTTTTTTTTTTTTTTTTTTTTTTTTTTTTTTTTTTTTTTTTTTTTTTTACTAAAATGCCAATAATTAGTTTTATATTTTAGCAATTATTTATTCAAAGATTTTTTTGAAATTTATTAAAAGCGATAGTTTTGTATTGGCTTCGTACCAGAAATTAACTGTCGAAGAGATCGCTAAAGACCGCTAAATCTTTTTTATTCTGATAACTTTAATGTTTTAGTCCTAAATTTTTGTTTTATTTATATTATTTTTTTATGGATTGAAAGAGATTAAATTTCTTTATGAAATATAACACACATGGAAACACATGCTAAACTATAATTTGTATAATTTTAATTACAAACATATTTTTCGTTTGTAATCGTCTGTCTGCAAGTGACACAAATTGATTTAATAAAATCATGGTTGAAAATTATTTAAAAAAGAATCAAAAATTGTGCAAACTGCGATGTAGTTTTCAAACGAATTGCGGCTTAGTTTTTAATAAAATTACATTTGAAAATAGAATTATTTTTCTTTATTCGACGGCGTAAAAATTGAAAATGTGTGATATTTAGAAATTTTTAAAAGCGCAATAAAATAAATAAATGCGGATCTTAATCGTTTGCTACTGCTATTTGTATACTCTTTAATTCTTTTGAGTTTAGTTTTGTTCTTTAGAGGCAATATAACAGCGATTTCCTGACGATGGTCATAGACGATAACCGAAACGTTTGTCATTTTAATTTTATTTTAATGTTTGTTTCGTTTTTGACTTTACAACATTTCTATGCACGATTTAGTAAATTTACGATTTTTATTTTCGCGATTATAACGGAATCTAATATTTAGATAATAATTAAAAATATACATACGTGAGACTATAAAAAAAAAATCTGAAGCATTATAATTAGCCTTAAGAAGTGAAACACAAGAGAAAAAAAAAGCTTTAACAAAGCATCATCACTATTACAAAAGCATACAAATCTTGTGTGTTTTTGTTAATAATATTCAAGTTAAGTGTTAATATTATTCTTACCTTTTGGACAGATGCAAGTTCCAATGGTATGCAAGCAATCAGCGTTATTTTGGCAGTTGCATTCAAATTCACAGTTTTCACCGTATTTACCAGGCGAACACACTTTTGAACACCTGCAAAATACAGCAATTTTAAAGGAAAAGGAAAAAAAAAATACAATTACATAATATTTATATTTTTACTGTCATAAAAATAATTGGATCTTAATTGTAATTAAAACTTAACTTTTTTAAATGCTCCTGAATTACTTAAAAGGGAGATCATATTTTACAATAATAATACTGGTTTTCACGGTTTATATACTTTTGCCGAAGCGTATATTTTTCATAGATTCTAGTACACTGAGTATGGGAAAAATATTATAAAAAATCTGTCACGTCTAGTTAAAAAAATATTTATTAAATACTTAAAAGAATAATAACATGAAATATAAAAAGAAAAAAAATGAAATGACTGATTTTATTTTTCTTTTTATAATTTTCTTGATCTTTTTCTTTTAAAATAGAAAGCAATAGTCTCCTAACATATCTCTGTTTCAAAAACCTTTGTGTCTGTCTTCTAAAAGTTTAAGGCCTGGTGAAAACGCTCGCCCTGCTCATCACTCACGGCGTTCAAGTTTTCAGGGGAAAAAATCAAGGTATAAATAGATAAAATTTGTCTTCAGAGACATGTTCACAACTATTGTATGATAGTTATTTAATAAAACAGCATTTTTTTTCAGAATTTTCATCTTTATATTTTTCTAAGAATCCATGAACGATCGTTTATTCCCCCAGGATATTGTTAGACAAAAGCTTTGTTCCAATCTGCCCCATGTTCCTATGTGCACCCTTCTCTCGTACCAAACTTTCGCTGTTTTTTCTTTTTTTAATTTTAAAATTAAAAATTTTAAAATAATCTTTACGTTTTGGTAAAAAATGTAGGTCAATTTCGGATTCAGCAGTATAGAATACATAAGAATCAATTCAATTATCAAAAACTATAAAGCTAGATGTAACCCCACTTTTTTAGGCTAGCGTAATCTAATAAAAATTTAAAATATATATCATTTTGTAAGGAATTGAGGCTGTTAATTTTCATTTCTTTATTTAACAATTCTTTTATAGGTTCATTACAAATTGTATATTTTGCATTAATATGTTAAAATGATAAAAGATTTCAAATTTATATTGCCATATTACTTTTACTCTCAACCCTTTTTTTAAATATATCTGACAAATTTATTTTTCTATTAAATATGTGAACGGCACTTAATTTGCAGCAAAAAATATGCTCCAACAACAGCTATTATTTGGTCAATTTTAATCGTAGAATAACGGCCTTTTTTTTTTTTTTTTTTTTTTTTTTTTTTTTTGTCTTATTTGTCAGTGTAAGAGGTAAAATGACTAAATACAATAATATTATAGGATTAATTATAGGATCGGGAGACCGTATAAGAACGTGAATTTCGTAATTTTTCAATGTTTTTATTAACTTAAATCTATTGTAAAATATTTATTTACCTCATTTAAAACACTTTTGCAACTGGAACTATATGTCTATGACTAACGGTTTAGGAATTAGCCATTGGACACCGTTGAGAATGGACATTGGAAACCCTTACCTTTTATAGAAGAAAGTAAAAAAATGTGATGTGACAGACTTTTTACAAATATCACCTCTTATTTCTAAGAGGTAGTATAAAAAGAAAATAGGTGTTTCAGAAAAGTATGTTAAAAATGTTTAAATTTGTAAGCCAGTGAATTTTTAAAGGTGCAACAAATTACTGAAACAAAACAACATTGACATAATCGTGCGAAAAAATAAACAAAATTTTTAATTGTCTTTTAAACAACTCTTCAGTTTTTAAGAAGTTACAGCTGCAATTTATAAATGCACTGCACTGAATTCATAAATGTATAACATCATTTGTGAGAATGGGATAAGTAATGCATTAAATTTGAAGAAATCCCCAATGTAAAATGCTACTTTTATGTGTACGTGAAAATCGCAATGTCTCAAAAATAAATAGGCAAATGTTGGATTAAATGGAAATTGCATAGAAAAAGTTCCAAATTAATGTATTTTTAAAATATATTGCTTAAAAACTAATATTAAGTTATTAGTATGGCACAGTTATACATAAGTATAAAATAGGAAGTATTCATATATTGGTACACAAAACAGAAAATGATACAAAATAGTTTAACAAATGTATGATGACATTAACATAAAGAGAAATTTAAAAGCATAAATATGGATCTAGCAATAAAAAAAAAAAAAAAAAAAAAAAAAAAAAAAAAAAAAAAATGTGCGTTGTTTGGATATGGTTAAAAATTCTTAAGAGGGTATGGGTTGTTTCATCGAACAGTTCAGATTGGTGCAAACCTGTGTTCCATGTATCGTATAAGTTGTAGATACAAATATAAAGATTTTTATTCTACTCTTTAATAAATAAAACCTCCAGATTATAAAAAGACACCGGAGATACCGGAGTCGTTGCAATATGTCATCTGAATATGTTCTAAATAACTTCGATCTGAATTATTATGTTAGATATTAATTAGTATGTTAGATTTGAATTAGTATGCCATATACACTGTAAAAAAAAAATTCAAGAGGTTACTAAAAATTTTTTAGTAGATTTGTATTCCACAGAATTTTTTAGTAAACATTACAAAATTTTTTTTGTAAGTGAAACAAGCATTTCTTTTGTAAACTGAACAAAAGAATTTTTTGTATAACTAACTTAAAAATTTTTAGTATGAACCACCAAGCAAAATTTAGTAATAGCTCATAAATGATTTTTAATAACCTTTACGTGCGCCCGAAGGGCAAGAGTTTCCTTCGAGCTGCATCCAGACTTCTGAAGCGATAGATTTTCAGCAAAACCGCAATAAATGGCAGCAACAAACATTTCTACCACCTCCGACAGGATTTTCATAATCCCTTAATTAACGAGCATTTACACTACATACATTCGGGGCGTAATTGGCTGTGTCCAGCATCGAACCCGGGACCTTTCAGCCTGGAGTCCGTTACTATAGCCACTATGCTATCAAGGCCACACCAAGTGAGTTTTAGTAATAGCTATTAAAAATATAAAACTATTAACTTTTATTCATTGCTAACTTTTTTCTAGTAATTCTTACAGATTTTCTAGTAACCGACTAAGATTACTAAAATTTTTTTAGTAATTACAAGGATCACTAAAGTTTTTTTAGTAGATCGACCCTTTTTTTTTTACAGTGTACACACTGAGTTGTGTCACTTCTGATTCATATTAGTTCACAATACGACAGACTTTATGAAGTTTAGCAAATTCATCTATGAAAAGAGTAGAATCGCCTTTTGCTACGGCATAAAGTACGACATAGAGTCTTAACATCGTAACTCAATAATTAAAATTTAGATATGACAGATAGCAATGAGATGAAACAGAAGACTGTCACTTCAAATAAAATGCAGATCCATATACCTAGCTATGTTGATTCCTTATAGTACTATCTATTTATCTCTATACATATCACATAAATTCTGTTCAATTACTAGAAATTCATTAGTCCAAATTGAATGACAATATCAAAACGTGAAAGATAACAGGCAGAAAACACATTCAGATCAAAACAAGTTAAAATGAAAAAAAAATCTGGAATGTTTTAGCCCATTTTCCATTATTGTTCTATTTTGACCCTTTGCACTTCAGCCTACAATGAATGCCCTATATTAAAACTACCCGTTATAACCGATAATCTTGCAAAAAAACAATTTTTATTCAATGATAATTTGCAAATAACATGGCACTTACTTTTCACCCAGATATCCTGGTTCACAAACACAAGTTCCTGTAATAGGATTGCACTCTTTTCCATAACAATCGCATCTGTTTCTGCAGTTAGGACCCCATGTAAACGGAGGACAAACATCTTCACAAGTGGGTCCTGTATGTCCCGCAGAACATTGACACTCTCCAGTGATACTGTCACAAGTTCCACTTTCAGCACATTTGCACTGCTTCGAACAATTTTCACCATACGTCCCATTTCTGCAAACATCCTCACAATATTGTCCAGTGAAACCTTTGAAAAAAATTACAAATTATTCACGTTAATGAAATCAATGTAAACTATACAATTTTAGTTTTATTTATACGAAGGGATCATGACTTACTGCTCTAAGATTCTTATTCCTATTGAATTTATTACTACTCAAATTTAATATAGTATATAGTATTTTATTCTATTTTAAGGTTTTTAGTGACCACACATTTTTTTTTCTCTTAAGGGTGCATTCTAATCCAAACTGCCTATTTTCTGATTTATTTTAAAATTCATTTTTACTCTCAAACGCTCCAAACTGGCAAATTCTCTTATTCAGAAACTATATAATGTGCCGTGCATGCCGATTGTTTGATAAAGGCTGAAAATATTACAAAAAATGCAGACAAAGTTGGCCTTTAGAACCGAATTTTCCGAAGCGGGAAATCTGGAAACAAAAGAAAACAAAATTGCTCATACTGAGAAAATAATTGTTTATAAATCAAATTCTAATGAATTGAGCGAAAAATAAAATCACACGACCTCTTATACATCTCTTCAAAAAACACCTTAACAAATTTCATCTTTTTACTTTTAAAAAATGAGTCAGAAATGCATTAGAAAATTTCGAGCTCTTGAAGGTGGAATTTTTTTTTTCGAATACTCTGTAAGGATCTAATTGCTGTAAGAATCTAATTTGGCTAATTAAAGCTAGACGATGGACTGGTACATTGAAATCTGGGGATGACGGAAGCACTTGAAAGGATTAAGGTCTTTTTTCTTCCTGTCGACAGTAAGTCTAGCGCGGCCTTTTTCATGTGACATTAGCATATTAGTTACGGCTACCATTGACTAATCGCCTGGACCTCCCTGGTCACCGATCGTCG
Organism: Maratus speculifer; assembly: GCA_964019185.1. Lineage (NCBI taxonomy): Eukaryota > Metazoa > Arthropoda > Arachnida > Araneae > Salticidae > Maratus > Maratus speculifer. The sequence goes on along the minus strand of OZ025295.1, from coordinate 51,471,200 downwards.
AAGGAAATAGTTTCACTATCCCCAGACGTACGCTGGTAATCTGTCGCCAAGGCGGATCCCAGCTGGACCAATCGAATTTTGATCTGGGAGGGGCCAGAGGGAGAGGAGCTTGCTCTTCAGATCTGGAATTAGGAGAGCAGAGAAGAGAGTTGGAGAAGGATGCTCGTGATGTGAGCTTGCTGTAAAGTTGTGTTGGAGGCAATTTTTTAAAGAACCCTGAGTTCTAAGGAACTGTAATTTATTCTATCTTTATCTTTAATAAAAACAATTAACATGGAAGACGATTTTGCTTACTTAAGCTACGAATAATACAAAATCGAATCTCGTGTAAGCAAATTCCTCACAACTTCCTTAAAAGTAATGGCATGATTCGCGTAACAACCTTTTTTAACAACATTTTTTGGAAATCAGATTTATATGTTTTGAACCGATATAAACCAGGAGGCGGCAGCACCGACAATCACATCATCGAGTTCACGGCTGAAATTCCAGAATTAGTTAAAATTCGATTTGCATATTAAAACGCAATCGGTCTGCCAAGTCATATCTTGGTGGAAAACAATTGAAAATAAGATTCTAGCTGTTGACTCGTAAATTTACCATTGTGTTTTCCTGCTCTCAGTCCACCATGTTGTCATATCTTTGGGTGCAGGAAAACACAATGGTCAACCTACGAGTCAACCGCTAAAGTCGGGTTTTCAGATGTTTTCCACTAAAATATGACTTGGAAAACCGACTGCATTTTATTATGTGAATGCAGTGTTAAATTCTTGAATTTCAGCCGTGAATTTGATGAGGTGATTGTCTGTGCTGCCGCCTCTCAGTCTAATATAGGCTTTGAAAAATTGTGTATCAAAAAGGCTAACTTTCATCTATGTTAATAGTAGTTATACTTCTTATACTTTTAAATAAACTATCTAATTGTAATATGTTTATTTGACTTGAAAAGACTGCTACTATAGATCAGCTTGTAGCAAATTTTGTGTCTCTATATAAACATTTAATCATTTGAAGGCAAGAAATTGTATTTCTGTCATGTTGAGTTTACTCCGTCGCAGCTTTAAGGGGGCTCAGGGGTTGAAAATTTTTCAAAAAATCGATTTTTTAATGATCTAATTTGATTAATTCTAAACTCAATGCAAAAAACCGCATAAAAATATTTGCATTTTTAACGGAGTTATAAGCATTTATGTATCAACACTTGCATAGCCGCATCCATATAATTTCAACTTTAAGCCGCGTTTTCTCAAAACTTGATTTTTGATGACTAACACCAAAATTAAAACAAAACTATTTGATGGAATGGCTTATTTTTTTTTTTTTGCATGCATATAACATCATTATCTAGAGAATGAATTAATATCTTTTAGATAGTTTAATATTTTGAGTATTTTAAATGAAAAAAGAGCTGTATTTTTTAGGGGTTTTTTGAATTTTCAACTTTGAGAGATTTTTTAACAATGTTTTTTTTTAGTGATAGTTATATCCTTAATTCATTCTTTAGTTAATGATGTTATATGCTTGCAAAAAAAAATTTAAGCCATTCCATCAAATAGTTTTTTCTAAATCTTGGTGTTAGTCGTCAAAAATCAAGTTCTGAGAAAACGCGACTTAAATTTGAAATTATATGGATGTGGCTATGAAAGTGTTGATACATAAATGCTCATAACTCTTTTAAAAATGCAAATATTTTTATGCGGTTTTTTGCATTGAATTAAGAATTAAATGAATAATCAAATTAGATCATAAAAAAATCGATTTTTTGAAAAGTTTTCAACCCCTGAGCTCCCTTAAAAGAAAATACCGCTGTATGAAGTAGATACTAAGAGTTGGAGGTCTAATGTCTTCATTTGCCCTAAGCAAGATGATAAAAGAATGTGAAATAATTGAACAACTTAGCATTCTTAGAGAAAGAAAGTAAGGGTAGAGAAAGAAAGTAAATCCAGTGTTCAAGCACAGAAAACATGGCTAACGCGGTCCTTAAAGCCAACAATAACTCTTAGCATGGACTGTCAGTGTGCCAGTTATTTAACACTGTCCCCTCAGTGTTCTCAGTCAATTAAATATAATATTAAAATATTTGAACAAATTTATTTTTCGAAAAATGATTTGAGTTTCAGTTATATATTTAGGTAGAAAAAGATTTACCTGAAGCGCATATGCATTCACCGGTAGAACGAATGCACGTTCCGCCATTTTTGCAGTGACAGTATTCGGAACAATACTTTTCATCCCAGTGTATTATAGGCAAGCATCTTTTGCATCTGTAAATTAAAATAAAAAAATCAATAATTTATCAAAGAAATATACCGCTGCAGATGAGAATAATACTACTATAATGAAAGGAGAACTAATTCGTTTATGCTTCATTTTATAAAAAAGAATGTTCAGCACACTATTAAGACCATAACGCTTTTCATATGTGTTTATTTCACTGGTACTAAGTATGTTAAAATGGTTTTTCCAAAACCTTCTGAATTCTGAAAAATCTTATTTAAAAAATTATTTTTCCAAGCTAAATACTTTTGCCTATGAATTATGTACGCCATGTATGTCCAGGACAGCTCAGTTGGCATGTCACAATCAAAAAGTTTCTCTGGATGAATAGTGTCCGAGAGATTTGTCCAGAATAGCATAGTTGCCAAAGCATTGGCAACTTAAGTCAAAGGTCCCTAGTTCGAATCCTCATCTGGACACTTTTCTACTCATCTGGAAATTACAACTCGTGTTATTTATTTATCGATTGGAATAATTTTTTTAATTAATTAATTCCATCGATTATTTTTCATAAAAAATTCAAAATTATTGGATATACAGCTTTGAGATTTTATCTTCATATGTATATTTATAATAATCTAATAAAAATATTTTTGTTAAAAGATTTTTTAATGGTGTGTCTCCCTCAAAATGTATCCAATAATTCAACCGAACAATTATGATAATTTCCTATTTCGTAATTTTTAATTTATTTTAAATATTAGTTTAATATTCTTATGCATAAATATTTTTGTATTTTTTTCATGAGTTAATGGAAATACGAACTCTGGTCCAAAGTAGGAAGGAGCACAGGAGCAGCTGCCGTCGACCTGATTGCATATCTGGCGACGAGGACAGTTGCATATCTTTGAGCAGTTGAGGCCGTAGGTTTGATCCGGGCATAGATGGCCGCAGAATTTCCCGCGATATCCAGCGAAACACTGACATTCCCCTGTAGCAGGATCACATGTGCCATAAATACACGGACATTTCCTGGAACAATTGTATCCAAAATATCCTTCGGGACAAACTCTTTCGCAATGCTTTCCGGTAAAACCTGAAAATTTGTTAGTAAACAGAAGCTTCATTTCAAATGAACTTCACATATTTTTTTTTTTTAATTACCATTATTATATATGAATACACATAAGAAGAAGAAGAGGAGGAATGTCAAACTTTGGGATATTCTATATTTTAGAATTAATTGATTTTATAATAATTTAAGTGATTTTAATAATAACTTTGTATTTTCGTAAAAATAGATAACAGACTAAAGAAAAAATAACATACTATTTTGAACCAAAGGCTGTGTTACAAATGAAAAGAGAAAGTTTTGATTTAATGAAAAATGACATCGATACAAAAAAACAACCCTCGCATCTCCCTAGAAATATCTTGAATATCTCCCTAGATATCATGATCCAGGCCTCCCTTAGTTATATAAGTGTATTATATAGTATATATTACTCTTTCATTATATAGAATCTAATTAAGAATATCTCTTGACCATTTAAGGGTGAAAATTATTTCACGAATGTCATGAACTTAGATTTAAGAACAGCCATAAACATGCACAATACACATCCATTTTATTATGAATAGATGCTTTGTTTTCCGAAAATTGAAACTGAAAATACATGGTTGTCATCGCAACATTTTCTAGATTATCGAGAGAGCTGTAATATTATTCGAGTGAATTTACACTGTAATCCTTCTACAATTATTTATCAAAGCTTTTCCAAAATGCGAACATCACACAGAAAACTAACAAAACTTTTATTAATAATAAGGTGTCCTGGGGTAATAACGCTACAATTTTCAAGGCTTCGATTTAAATTTTTTTTAAAAACCAAATTAGGTATAGGATTTGATACAGCCACTTATTGCCTATGAAACAAGAAATTGTATTTTGGTAGATATAAGGGTGTTCCAGAAGTAATGGGACAAACTTAAAGGGTAGGTAGGGGACATCACAAGGATTCTGAATTGCATAGCAACCCATGGTCGAAAACGTCATAGGAAAGTAGTATGACAGATACAAGGGATGAAGAGACACAAGACAGATCATCTGAAATAATTTATTGGTCAACGACATTACATTTACTGTGGTAGATGATATGTGAAAATGTTACAAAAGATGTTTAAAGTTTCCACCATTGCTAGCGATGCATGCATTATACCGTCGAACCATGGATTGGCGGACTCGCTCAAATACACCTGGATCCAATGCTCTTGTGAACAACACAACCTACCGACAAATGAAGACGTTTCCGACCATGGGTTGCTATGCAATTCTGAATCCCTGTGATGTCCCCTACCTCCCCTTTAAGTTTGTCCCATTACTTCTGGGACACCCTGTATATTAATAAAATGTAGTGGCGTGATTTCTTGACCAATGCTATTTGGCGGGTAATAACAAAATGCAAACAAAACTATGAAATAAGATGTGAAAATGGCATGTAAATTGTCCAACTCTAAAGATACAAATTCTACATGCCTAGAAATTGACAATTTTCTCTTACAATTAATTGCGATATCAGGATTTTGTAATTATATCTGATATTTTATTCTTCTGACATGAAAAAAATTACAGCATTTAGGACATACAAATTTCTGTTTATGATTTTTGATTTTCAACAGTTGCAATAATGCTCTCTCGTGCATAAAATAAAAAATAAACTCTCTTCATATCTAGTTCCAGCACCGAAAAGAGTCAACAAAGGTAATAACGCAGTCTATTGTGTTATTACCCCAGTATATTTGTTGCGTAGTACATTTTAAAATACAAACCACCCCGCGTACATATCATAATATTTTACAATATTTTGGAAATAAATGAAATTCACTACAAAAATATGTAATTAACAAAGTATTTCCTGATAAATATGTAGTTTTCGGATCATAGAACTTACCTCGCAAATTTTAGATCGGGCGTTGATTCTTACATGCTTCTTTTAGCGATAAAGTCTACACATGGAATAAATTAACTTTTAGCAGGTTTTTTTTTTGTGATTCAAATGTTTCAGAGCTCTTTTGCGCTAAGTGCCATTTCCCGGATTCCTTCACAATTACGTGCAGTATTAGCATTTGGCGTTATTATCCATCCTAGCGTTATTACCCCAGGAAACCTTATATTACAGACAAGTAGTATCATCAAAATAAATTTAAATCACATAAAGTATTTTAGAAACTATTTTCGAAGTGACGAAAAGTTTCCATACCTTTTGGACATATGCAAGTACCATTTTTTGACAGGGTCCCTTTATTTTTGCATTCTGTTTTTGCTGCAAAAAAGAAAAAAGAAATTAAAAAAAAACACTTTTGCAATTCTGTTGAATTTATTTTTCTTCTACTTCCGATGACATATTAACTCTTCTTTCATTTATGCTTCTCTCAAATCTCTGCACAAAACAATCAGTTAAATTTGATTATTTTTCAGAACTTTATTTTTGAATATTTTGCCACAACTAAAATTATTTTTTCAAAAAAACCTAAATAAGCAAAACACATCGCATCTTATATTTATTTGTATGATTTTTGGTGGTACAAACTTTTCTTATACGCATTTATAATTTTACGTTATTAGTAGGATATTACATTATAAATTTCTATATTAAAAATTAAAGCATTATTTCAAATTTCCTGCTTTAAACATTTTACAATATCTAAAATAACTTTTTTATTCATTTGACAAAGCAAAACATACAAAGACTTGCACATGATTTTATTCTGAGAAAAATTAATTTTTATTATTATTACTCACCATGCTTCATTTAAATTCCGATGTTAAACAGTAAATATTCTTTTAACAGTTAATTATTAGTAATACATCACATCTTAAACCACTCTTGTTTAATTAATTTACAAAAGCACAAAGCACAAAATCTTACAACTGATATTATTTCCAGAGATTTAAATTATTCTTTCACGTATGCTTAATGTATTTACTCCACCACTTAACATATGATCTTAAATCTTCAAAAAATTTGATTTCTTCGGAGAAGATGTGCGTGAAAAAACAATACTTTCTGTGCATTAAAAAGAAAAAAAAACGTACAAAATTTTTCTAAGTATACTAGTTATTACTAAAAATGTGTCATATGTTCTCAATGCAAGCAAAGTTTAAAAGGATATTTTAAAGTAAATTATCTCAAAATGTTCAAAAAGCGTTATTTTTTTTATTGTTATATTAATTACTCGCAAGAATTAACCGCAAATATAGGGTTTCTATAAAAGAACTCCGGGGTTTTGAGGCAAAATATTTTAATGAAATAAAAAACATACATACATGTTTTATACATGACTGAAAAGCTTACATTTTCAAGTTTTTTTAACACTTAGTAAAGTTCTATATGAGCCCCGTTAGTGGCACGGCAGACGTCTAAACGGTATTCTACCTCTTCCCATGTCCTGGCGAGCATGTCTGGGGGGGATGGTTGCCACACAATTGGCTATTCGTTCCCTGAGATGTTGAACATCACGAATTTTCTCTGCATACACAAGATTCTTGATATGCCCCCAGAAGAAATTTCTATCGTTTCTATGAGCCAAATAACACATTGAGCCTTTTTTTGCGGAGTCGCCATCATTTCAAGGTCATCGCCCTGCAGCGCCGCCAACATTTGATGCAAACATTCCCAATTCGTATGAGTAAAACTTTTTGAGCTACTCTTTTCAGAGAAATCGACTAAATTTTGCTATCTTTTATAGTTAGTGAGGTATGAATTTTTAAAACCCCGGAGTTCTTTTATAGACACCCTGTATTTTATATACTTTTATGCAAACATCCTGTTTATAGATTATATATATATATATATATATATATATATCTTAAGGCTGAACATAAATCTGTGTGTATTTTGGCGAATTTTATATTTTTAAAATAAACCTAAAAGTATTGTATATATTTTTTTCGGAATTTATTTATGCTTAATTTTCATTTGTGGTGGACTGTCAAAAGAAGTTAGGTTTAGCCTTAATATAGAAATTTATTTTATTACAAGAATTTCTTAAAAGATATATTGAGGATTACATGAAAAAAATATGGAATAATTTAAGAAAAAATTTATGAGGAAAAAAAAATAAAAAAAGTTTTTAACATTTTGAGATAAATCCTTTTCAAAGCATCCTTTTTAACCATTCATAAAAATTAGAAGAATTTATGCATATTTTGTCTTAACTAGTTTAATTGGAAAGATTTATTTCTGTTTTTAGGTGCGCCCGTAATTATATAAATACGTAGCACCGATAGTTGTCGGATGGTCCGTCCGTCTATCTGCATGCCTCATAAGGCAGTGCAAAAATTACCCAAATAAATGGTATAAAATTTGAGATATATTAAATTCAACGATTACAGTACCTTGCAGACTTTTTCTACTTCATTTCAAATTTTAAGAAAATCGATTCAAAACTTAAAAAGATATTAATTGAAATTTTCTTCATCCTATTAAATCCTATCATACATAATTAATTCAACGATATTCCATGAAAGATAATGATTATAGATTGCCATGATGACAATTCTATTGAATCCTATCATACGTAGTTAATTCAATGATATCCAGAGTTAGGTAATAATCTACGTTGACACGGGGTTACGACCTATTTAAGATGGAGTCATATTTTTTCTGTACTACTGAATTTAATTTATGTATAATCGTACTAATTTTTGTATTCTTGCATTTTTGCATAAGAGTTCAACAGCTATTGCACCAATATCTGAATATCTATAAAACTAATTATAATATGAACTCACCCCATTTGCTATGCTTCACGAGCAATTTCCGATTTGATTTTTTTTTAAATGTTAAAAAAACTCGTTTTTTTTTAAACTTATATTTTTTCCCGGAAAATCGAATTTTTTGAAGATTATATAGTTGTTTTAATACAAACCTAAACATTCGGTTAAATATATGAATTTTTTCATTATTTAGTTTTCAGTGGAACATGTAAAATTATTTTTTATTAGTTTAAATAAACCAAGATCTACAAAAACTTACAGATGCAAGAATTTCCTTTTCGTCTAAATCCATCACAACAGAATTTGACAATATTTGTGGTTGTTTTATCTTCTTTCCGATAATCCATTTTGTATACTGTTCTAATTAAAACACAAAGTTAAAAGATAAATCAAAAATAAGTAATAATTTGTTAACAATAATTAATAAAAATATTTTTTCTATGTTAAAAAACAATTTTTATTAATTATCAACAAGGATTATTGGAATATAGATGCTTATATATACGTACATTGTTGTGACAAAATAATGTCACCAATAATTTTAAAAATATCAGTTTTCAACTTTTACGCTTATTGATTACCACTTTTTAAAAAAATAGTAATCTTCATCTTGATTAGTCACCAAATATTCCCGAAAAAATAAGAGAAAGTTATCAATTCGAATAATAATAATAATAATAATAATAATAATAATATAATAATAATAATAATAATAATATAATAATAATAATAATAATAATAATAATAATAATAATAAACCTTGTAAAATTTTGCAATTACGACTCAGTTGATCAAATGGTGTTAGATGGGTAAATACTCAGCGGATAGGTACTTCTTTTTGGGTATATATCGGAGTATTTACTCAAGCCTGGGGTAAATATTTTAAAGTATAATACCATGGAATGGTATATATATTTAAAGTAGTTTTGGATATATACCCAAAAACTAGGTACATTTATATCTTACTCTAAAAAATCGTAATCTTGAAAAATACTTTGAAATCACATTATCTTTTCCCAGAAAAAGAAGCCTTTTTTTTTTTTTTTTTTTTTTTTTTTTTTTTTTACACATTTATATGTTAAAGCATAAACTAGATGGAATTCCAGTAATAATATTTGTGAATTTTCTATATGGAAACGATTAAAACGTTTCTAGTCGCTGCTGTAACCTCGTCAACATACAAAAAAAAAAAAAAAAAAAAAAAAAAAAAATCGAATTTGAAAAATATAAAAGTAGGTGATTTGTCAATTTAATTCAATTTCTCTTTTTTTCCATGTTTGTCTACATAAATCCTATTAAAATATCTTCAAATGCATGCATAAGTATAAATATCAATTAAATGTCAGAAATGTGTTGATCTTAATTTTCATTATACAAAAAAACTAAAAAAAAAAGTTGAAATTAAAAATTTTTTGTAGTCTTACCTGTATTTTGAACATCTTGGAGGAATACTAAAACACCACGTTGTTGTACGGATCTCATACGGACGTATATAGGAAATCCACATTGTTCTGTTTTGTCTTAAATGCAAACATAATGATGAAAATAATAAAAATGAAAATGAGTATATAAAATAAAATAAATAAATAAGTCAATTTCTTCCCTATAAATACAGCTAAAAATTTTTTATACCAATGAATCATAAGAAAAGGTGAAATAAAAGACAACGAACTATGCATAAAATTTTATTTATTTAATTGAAATTATATTTAACTCATTCTGTCCTTGAAATTACATTTATATATTACATTTTCAAATGTAAGGTCTTTAAAAGAAATTTAAAATTAACTATTAAAAATAAAAAAAAATATTAATTTAAAAAATTGATACATCTTATTAAAAAATATTTTTCATTTTAATTTTTGAGTATAGGAAAGTATAAATGTTCATTTGTCTTCAAGATTTACAAAACTACTTATTTAAATATATATTAATTTTATAAGTAAGAAAAATATAATTTTTTCTGGGTAATTTACGGTGAGAATCGTATTTTGAGAACATTTCCTCAAAACAAATTTTTTTGAAAAAGTTTAACCGATATCTAACTGAAATTAACAGCGAATGTCGAAAAAAAAAGCACTCTGAAACTGAGATAAAGTTATTTATAGTTTGTGGTACTACTTACACCAAAGGTCTCCACACGGGCATGCTCAGAAAAATCTGAAAAAAATTACAGAATGCTCTTCTCAAATGGATATTTTTGTTTATAAAAGAAATTTCGGTGGAACCTCAGAGAGACCGTAAAAAATTATGAAATTTTCATTTACCTGGCGATTTATCGCCTGTTGGCTATGAAACAAAATTTCAAAAAATACTCTTTTATGCCGATTACTCTTTAACATCTTCACCACGAAAGTCATTTACTTAATTTTTAATCTTTTATTACCGGTTTTTACAAAGAAAAAACTTTTGTAATTGAAACACGAAACTGCTCTGATTAAATAAGCTAAACTTTACAATAAAAAATAACTGGTGGGAATAATGAAGGATTAACAAACAAAAAACTCTTTGCTTTTAGCGAGGAAAAAATCTGTCCGCCAAACCGCATGTTATTTTCATATTTTCCTGCCAAATATTCAAAATATTTTATTTTTTACAGCCTTTCTACTGAAATTCCGCCGCTAATTTAACTGATCCTTTATAACATACGTATGTAGAACAACTAGCATTTTTTTCAACTTATTCTGAGTATGCCCAGTAAGGAAACTTTCCTTTTAGATAATTGCAGTCGATGTACAATACAATATAAACTAGTCGGATGTGGAAATCCCAAAATTTTTTTCTATCTCATCCATATCAATATTTTAAAATTCGTTAACACAGTGCTAGAATTAAATGGTAACTACGCCCATCATACGGATTCTAAAGATATGAAATTCCGTGCATTAGTTCTTGAGGTATGATTATCGCTAAAGTAACGTAAATCATGCAAAATGCAGCATAGCAATGCCACTTGTTGGGTGATTAACACCGAAACTTAATTTGCAACAACTTATGTCAGCATTAACTGAATCTTAAGTTTGATGAATATCCGTGCATTAGTTCTTGAAATAGAGTTTAGGTGGAAATTTTTGAAAATGCAGCACAGCAGTGCGGCCTATTGAGCGATTTACACAAAAATGTAAACAACGCCAAATCATATTAAAGGGTAATTGAATCTGAAGTTTGATGTAAATCCGTGGATTAGTTTTCTAGATTGAGCTATTGCGGAAATCATGAAAAATGCTGCATAGCAGCGCCATCTGTTTAGCGATTTACACCAAAATATCGAAAATTTCAATTCATGTCAAGGACACCTGAAGTTTGAGCAAAATCAGTGCATTAGTTCTTAACATAGAGCTATTACAGAAATCGTGGAAAATGCTGCATAGCACCGCCACCTGTTGAGCGATTTTCATCAAAACTTCAGCACCAATTTAAATCAGGGACTTACATTTTTAAAGGTTAAAAATGCATGCCAATAATAATAAAAAAAAATCTTTCAATTATTCAAGTAGATTACAAATTCGAGGGGAAATTTCGAAAAAGTCCATAGAGTGGCGGTAATATAAATAAATAAATAATAATAATTAAAAAAAAAATTCATTAATGTCCAGGTTTTTAAGGTGCTCGGTCCACTATGTTACGCACTCGTGCCAGAGGTGGTGCGCAAGTAATATCTTTTGGCAAGTGAACTATACGCAACTAATAATAAGTTTATGACAGAAATCAACTTTTATATAATTTCCGATTTCATAAACGTTAAGTTAATTAGATTCCATAGACTATTAGAAATTAAATACATTTTTTTTTTGTTCGAAACTATTACATTATAAATTACAAAGTTGGCATTTGGTAAAACCATTTTTTTGCTAAACTATACGACGCATGTTTCCCGCAAGTCATTTTACTTGCTTATGAATATTAAAAGACACAATAAGGACCAAATTATGTCTGAATGTATATAATATATAAAAAAAAATATTTATAAATTATTAATGCGGATTTCATAACGACTGTCTACATTATTGAATTCATGCTTCGTAATAAATAATTAAGAGTCGAATACGTAAACATAATTTAATAAAAAGTGCGTTGAATTTAATTGTTTATTAAAATATATTTTAAAAGTGATTGTTCTTGGCGCGTCATAATCTTGGAAAATAATTTTTCAAAGATTTCTGGTATGCTCGATCAAAAAAGTTTTTATTATACTTGATCTAGAGAATTTTTAAATTCAAAAAAGTCAAAATAATATGATATTAAATGTTGCATTATGAAAAATAAATAAATAATGAAAATAACACTAACTTTTCTTCTCTAGTACAAACGTTCTCACCCGACAGTTCAGACGACTGGACGAAAAAAGTACAAATCTCTAGAACAGCCAATGATAACAATAACATACTGAGCCTGAAATAAACAAAAAAAATAAAAAATAAAAACATTCATTACTATATTACATTGGCCTTCAAAAGTTAAGGTACAACCGATGTGCATTTTTAGAAAGAATCACGTTTTGAGCACCAGCCTTGGCGAGTTGGCGAAAGCGAGAACGTTCAGCTAGCTGCATCGCCAAACACAAAATAAACTGAGTTCAAATGTGTGATAAAACATATGATTAATAGAATTATATTTATTACAGGAGAATCTTTACTACTGTTTTTAATTAACTTCTCAATTTCTTCGAACATAGCGAATTAAGGAAATAATATTTTAGAATTGAGAAAAAAAAAAAAAAAACTATGCTTAAATGTTTTGTGAAATTTAAAGCATTTTAATCTGAAAAAGTTTGTTGTCTCTTTGTTTTAAGCTATGTTTTAACCGTAAACAACGGTAATAACATTTCCACATATTTGCTTGATAACATTTACGGAAAAAACAAATGAACAATAAGCGCGATCTCTTTGCAGAAGTAAGGGTTGCTATTCGCTAGGCGTTTGACGTCACAAACAAGAAAGGGCGTCTCATTGACTTCATCTCCGCGCCAATCGTTGTTCTGGCGATAAGGTGCTCAAAACGTGATTCTTTCTGAAAATGCAACCGGTGTTTTGCGTCTAATTTGCAAATGAATGAATATAGAAATAAGAAATTTGGAGGAAATATGCGCTAAACTGTTATTTATTAAATGCGACATAGAAATTTACTTAAGTTAACCGTATAAGTGAAATTACAAAAAAAAAAAAAAAAAAAAAAAAAAGCACTCATGGTGGAAAATTTCATTTGTGGAAAGATCAATATATCGCAGTATTATGCAGTAAAATGTGACAGAAACATTAAAAAACTGGTTCTAATTCGGAATATGTCTAACCCGGACTTGAATGAAGTAGCGGCATCGATTTTCCATGCTCCCAATTAAATTGTCGGACACTGAAACAGGTTGCGCTGACCAGACATGGAGTAAGCCTTGTTCCAGCTCATTTAATGAACTTGGAGGAGGACTTAAAACCGCAAGCTGTCTTCCAAGATAGTCTCAAAGATGTTCGATCGGATTCAAGTCTGGAGAGTGAGCTGGCCATTCCATTCTCTCCAAATCGCGATCCTTCAGATAATCCTCAACAAAATTCTACTAAGTACCTTTAACCCACTAAGTAATACCTCCCCTTCCCTTCTACTAAAATATAAACCAAACTTCCAACAATCAGTCCAAAATTTTCGAAACAATAAAATGTAAAATTATAATTTGCAAAAAGTGTATAGGTATAAAAAAAAGTATGCAGTTCAAGAGACTCCCAAAATTTTGTAAATTATGTAAAACTAATGTATCTTATACTTAATTGAAAGATATTTATTTGTTTGTTTGAAATTTAAATTCAGATTATATATAAAAAAAAAAATCCTTTTTTATTGAAAGATTACCAATTTTAAATAATCAATGCAATTATAATACTAAATTAGAAGTATAAGTTGTTATTTAAATTTAGATTATAAAACTTTGAAAAAAAAATCCTTTTTTTATTGAAAATTTACCAATTTTAAATAATTAATGCAATTATAATACTAAATTTGAAGTATAAGTTATTTTTTAACTTAAAATAAAGCTATTTACCAAGTGTGATGCAAATTGCTTCATTAGTTTTTGAAAAATGTTGTGCGCAGTTAAAGAACAATTATTATTTTTTTTAATCAAAATTAAACATAAAAAATAAAATTTCAATACAGAATATAAAAAAAAAAAATTAAATAGAAGAGATGTTATGTTGTCTACATGAAAAAATTTACGCATTTAAGTTTCATATATATAATGCGTATATAGGGACTGAGAAAAAAATATATAAATGCGACATGTTACTAAATTGCAGGTAAACTAGTCGTTGGTGGCACCGTAATACTTATTTATCATGGATATGCATAATATAATATATGAAAACATATTGTTAATATACATAGTAATGCTCTGTCAATGAATTCCTGATGAACCAATTTCGACAAATTATATAAAATGCCAAGCTACTCAAGTAGTACCGAACTGCGTAAAAGAAACATCCTTATAACTCCAAAAAAAAAAAATAATATTAACTAACAGTTTACTGCGTCGGATTAAGCATCTCATTTCCAATTAAAATATATCTTTGAATTAAAATTTGAATAAATTTCAGGTTCATGAAAAATCGAAGAATGTGGAAAACAGGATTACAAATATCTCGGCAACTAATAATTCGATCGACTTCGTTTTTTTTATGAAAATTTGTGTTATTTTATTGCCTTTTACGTCCACTCCTTGAAATAAAAAATCGAAAATTTTTACATTTTTTGAGACGAATTTTTCGAGAGTCCGAAAAAAAAAATAGTTTCAGATAATCAAGGTTACTGATATTAAGTAGGCTTTCGTCCTATTCTTACTTACTAAGCACATACAAAATTTCAAGTCTCTATCTCAATTTGTTCGTGAGATAGAGCATTTACAGACACACAGACAGACAAACGGACGGCAATTTTTTTTCTAAAAATATGTTTTTCGGAATCTTTACTATCTGAAACGTGTAAATCCGTCAAACGTTTTTATTTTTATTTTCAAAACGATTGCAAGATTTACCCTGTACTACGTATATGGGTAAGTAAAAGTAAGACTCCCGAGATTCCTTTAAACTTTAGAATTTATATTTCTCGACTTGAATTCGGTTGTAATGAGTGTTTCACAATAATATGCTCCATAAATACGTTACGTAATTGTGCTGTTTTGTTTTTACCAAACGTTCACTTTTTTTTTCACATAACTTATTTGTAGATATAAACGCTGTCATTTTTCGCACGGTATTCCACTTTATTGTTTGACCTAAAAATGGTTCATACTGAAAGCTTGTTGTAGTAAAAATTATGCTTGTCCTTCTAATGTTGCCTGTGTTTTCAGAAAAAAAACTATTTCATGATTTTGGAAAGAAATTTCTAAAGTTCATGTAATGGGGCATTTGAATGATTTTAAACTAACCGAATGCTGTATCTCCTGTATGTTAATATTTCCTGAAAAATGCAAAACATCAGCACCATCGGTTAGATGATTTACACCAATCAGCAACAACTTATGTCAACTTCAAACTGAATCAGAAGTTTGATGAAAATCCGTGTATTAGTTTTTGAAATAGAGTTTTTACGAAAATCATAAAAAAGAAAACTCTGCATAGCAACGCCATTTGTTAGGCGATTTACTGCAAAAAGTAATCAGGACCAATTTTTATCAGGGGATAATTGAATCTTAATTTTGATGAAAATTCATGCATTAGTTTTTGACATATAGCTATTGAGGAAATTGTGAAAAATGGATCATAGCAGTGCCACCTGTTGGGCGATTTATACCAGAAACTAAAAATTACTAATTTGTATCGGGAGCTAACTGAATATGAAGTTTAATGAAAATTCGTGCATTAGTTCTAGAGATAGAGCTATTGCGATAATTATGAATAACTTTCTATAATAGTGCCACCTGTTGGGCGATATATACTAAAAAGTAATCAACACCAAATTATATCAAGGGCTAACTGAATTTGAAATGAAATCATTTACATATTTAAAGAAGCGCCAACTTTTGAAAAATATTGGGTGGGCTCAAAAAATATTTTGGCAAAATGGTTCGGCCAATTATTATTATTATTATTATTATTATTATTATTATTATTATTATTATTATTATATATATTTTTTTTGAAGGGTGGGCAAATGGTGAAAGATGAGAATTTGAAGTCAAGCTATCATGTTTTAATAAATTTGCAATTTTATTAAATTATATTCTCATGCGTTTTTCCTTATAAAGACGCTATTTATTGTAATATCATCATACACTATATGGCCATTGATTATTAGACACTTGCGATTTTAGACATTTTACTAAATATCTAGAAAAATACATGAGGAATCATCTCGAAACTCTTAGTGTATAAATATAATAGTATACATCATACATCTCCGTGAAGATTTTTTACCGAAACTCCATAAGGGACCGTCAACCAATTAAAAAAGAATGAATATCTTTTGAATAACCCTGTCAAAACTAATGTAGCAAAAGCGGTCACACTCTAGATTATGATTGAATGCCTTATTGTAATACATTGTGTTCATTTTTATGCAAATAGCATGCATACTCGCAGAGTAATTAAGGTTTTTATAAAAATGGTCCCAAATTTTTCCAAGTTTTTCCCTCATAATTTTCAGAGTTCTTAATATAAAAATAATATTTTTTTTCAGAAAATATGACAAACAACATTGCACACAGTACCTTGTAATCAGAATTAAAAAATAATAAAAATTGTATGAAAAATGAGTAGGTTTACTAAATATTTTTTTACTGCGCATGCGTCAAAGATATCAAAATTTTATTTGCATATTATGTTAGCTAAATGTATAGAGCAACTTTTGTAAAAGTCTCAAAATCATAGCTTGAAAATTCTGAAAGTAATCGTCTATAGAAAAAGGACAAAATCCGTTGTTTCCAAAATGAAGCAAAAAAATGAGGGATTTTATCCAAATGTAGTAGTACATCCCGTATTGTGTATTCTATATTGACACTAATCAATGAATATATGGATACAACCCCTCTTGTTTTTGCTTCATTTTGAGAATAACGGATTTTCAACCTATTCAATTGACGATTATTTTCAGAATTTTCAAGTTATGATTTTGTGACTTTCACAAAAGTTGCTCTATACATTTAGCTAACATAATATGCAAATGAAATTTTGATATCGTTGACGCATGCGCAGTAAAAAATTATTTAGTAAACCAACACATTTTGTATACAATTTTCATTATTTTTTATTTCTGATTACAGGGTACTGTGTGCAATGTTGTTTGCCATATTTTCTGAAAAAAATATTATTTTATATTAAGAACTCTGAAAATTATAAGGAAAAAACTTGGAAAAATTTGGGACCATTTTTATAAAAACCTTAATTACTCTGCGAGTATGCATGCTATTTGTTTAAAAATGAACAAGGCGTATTACAATAAGGCATTCAATCATAATGTTGAGTTTGAGTTCTTTTGCTGCTTTGTTTTGACAGGGTTATTCAAAATATATTCATTCTTTTTTAATTGGTTGACGGTCCCCTATGGAGTTTCGGGAAAAAATCTTCACGGAGATGTATGACTTATACTATTATATTTATACACTAAGAGTTTCGAGATGATTCCTCATGTATTTTTCTAGATATTTAACAAAATGTCTAAAATCGCAAATGTCCAATAATCAATGGCCATATAGTGTATCATGCATATGACTATCAATTGAAATAACAGAAAGTTAAACATGGACGTTTCAGTTATTTGGTATTTATCGGTGTCATTTGGAGAATTAAAACACATGACCATTGACAAAATAAATTTTGGTCTAGGGAGAAGAATAATCATAAAAAAATAATGAAATAATTAACTAAATAGAACAATGAAAATTGGGAATGCTAGGGATAAAAATTATTGGGTGAGCTCGGGCCCAGTGGGCCCATAAGTTGCGCTACTGCATATTTAATCATTTCCATTTTAAAGAAGAAATGCTAAAAGCCTTCGATACAATAAGAGGGGATTCTAGTTTCACGAAAATGCTACAGATGAATTGCTCGGATACTTGTAATAGTAGGAAGTTTTTTTATGAACAGTGTGCGTTTTACAAGGGAACTATACAAAGTAATATTATAAACTTTTTATAGTTATGAATTTGAAATACTGAAAAAAAGAGAAAAAACACGTAGCGCTTCAGTTTTTGTATACCTCTGTTTATTATGCGTTTTTCTATAGACATTATTCTAATTAAATTTTTTTTAATACATCTACAATGCCTAAAAGTTACTGCCGGATTAAAATATCTTTTACCGATATTTCCGTTTTATGGGTATTTTTAATATTTTGCATGTGTATTTTGTTGCACGAATTTCATGAATTTCAGTTGATTTCTGTTTAATGAATTTTCTTTATAACGAAGCGTTTAAGTGAAACGACGAGACTTTGTTAAATGGGAGTTTCGCTGCATTACAAATACGATATATGTGATTTTCTGTGTGCCAAAAACAGAATGTTGATAATATATATATATATATATATATATATATATATATACAGTGAAACCTCCAAATAAGGGGCACTCCGAATAAGGGACACCTCTATTTAAGGGACAAAACTTCCGGTCCCAGTCCCTTGGTATAGGACGTGTAATGTATTTATCTCTGAATAAGGCACACTCGATTTAAGGGACACTTGAAAATGAGATTAAAAGGGACTGGTTGTTGCATTTCAGGTAATGAAGTAGTCTGTGATGAAATTTAAAATACAGATTTTTGTGAACTTATCAAACAGACAGTCATGTTTATACATAGGCATACATAGGCATACGCACAGGATGATTCTAAAAGTGGAGAATAAAAGAAAATTGTAAAATAAAGAACTTTACAGATGTTTTTAGGCTGTTCTCAAATCCGAAATAGGCAACTTTAAAGACAAAAATTTATTTTTATTTTTATTCGGAAATGCCTGAAACTAGCAAGTGGTGTTGTTCAAAAAATATGTAATCAGCCAATTTTTTTTTTCTTTTTTTTTTTTTTGTAAATGCATTAGATTTTTCAGAAAATAATGTCAAAGTAGGCGTTTAGAACCAAATTTCCATGCAAAAGAAGAATAACTTCTCAAGAAAGAGCAAAAAAGTCTTTGTCACGTGATCAAAATCGTTTATAGCTCAATCAGTAATAATTTATTCATCAAAAAATTTAAAACACAGTTCAATTCCAAATCGCTTCCATAGTTAAGCGTTCCAATTTCAAGTGTTCTGTCCCTGCCCGCGAAGACACTCGCGAGCTAATGCTATTCCTATGGGAAGGCATTTTTCTAATAACTTTCGCATTCTGGCATTTGTAAACAATTTTTCTTTTGTATTGGGTTCTGAAATTGAAAGTAACTTTACAGAAAATATCTGTGACCAAAATCGAAAAAGTAATCAAGGTGCGATTTTGAGAGGGACCTCAACTATCCAATGGGAAAAAAAGAAAAAAAAAGGTTGACATTTTCCGTTTGCTGAGAAGAGCAGTTGAGAGATTTGTTGCCTTAAAATACCAAAAAAAGTTGAATCCTTTTTTTTTTTTTTTTTTTTTTTTTAATACTGTTAGTAAAGAAGAACTAAAATTTATAAGTGTGGTAAAGGAACACTTGAAAGGTTTTCACTGAAAAATTGAAATTTGTAAAACAATCCCTCTTGATTGATTACTTCAAGTAAAATTCTTTCAAATGTTTTAATACTTTTTGCATGTACACAGTTTGCATAAAAAATACAAATCATATAATGATTTAGTAATTAATTGAAAATGTTAATTAATTAATTCTCTTTTCTTATTTTTGTCTGATTAACATAATTTATACACTTCGGGTACATTTAAATTTCATCTTTAATACTTTGTTAGTTGTATATACTTCTGAATGATTAATCAACAATAATATAAAAAACTCCAAATAAGGGACACCTCTATTTAAGGGACAAAAGTTCCGGTTCCATAGGTGTCCCTTATTTGGAGGTTTCACTGTATATATATATATATATATATATATATATTTGAAAAGAAGAGAAAATGGTTCTTAAAGAAATAATAATCTATGATCTATTTTTATAGGGTCACCCGGGGTAAAATGGGTGTATTTTATTTATTTATTTTATTATTTTACCAGACAAATTAAGAAAAAAAAAAATTAAAATTACGAACAAAGTGCTTACATATCTGGCAATACTTAAACCTTATAAAAAGAAACTGGCGACGCATATAATGGGCTTGGCAACCATTTTGTTTTTCAGAAGATAGAACAAAGTGTTTTTAGTGGTTGAAAAACTTCTTTCCAGAAAAATATACAGGAAGAATTTTAGGAATAAACTGTTTGATATTTACAGAAGAAGGATTCTTCTAACTGAAAACTGTAAAATTAAGTAAATTTATTTACTCACAAAAATTATATAGCGTTTTTTGTCATATGGGGTAAAATGGGTATAGGTCAAGATATGAATGTATGAAGAATGATCAAAGTTGAAAGACCTTTGAGGACAAATTGTTATTGATCCTATATTTTAAACTGAAATTATGCTTTGTTATATGAAATTAGGCTATTACTTATATCATCGATTTATCATTTATATTATAAATTAGGCTATTTTGGGTGACATTAAAATAGATGCAAATTGATTAAATGTACAGGAACACAAGGTAAGAAAAATATCGCGAAATTAAATTGAAACACATTTTCTAGTACTGGCGAGGCTATAAAAAAAACTCAGAGAAAACGCAAGAGAGTACAAGCAAAGGTAGGAGAAGTTTTACCTACAGAACAAGTGGCTGCAAGTCTTTACACTAGGAACTCAAAAAAAGTACAAACAGAAAAGAATCAAAGCAACACATAAAATAGAAATTAAACCAAAGGTTTTCACTGCAATGAATCCAGTGATTGGCAATTGAGTCCCTGTAAAATTTAATGTATAGAAGTCTGTTCAAGAATTCACAGGTCTTATTATTGATATCTCTGATGAAGGTTAAAATATTGTGAAATTTGCAACAAAGTCATCTACTGGATTATTTTATGTCTTTCCTGAGAAATACAATGTTGCTGATGTGAACGCATCCAAATTGTCAGAAAGCTGTCTCAACCAAGCTGCAACAGTCCTTGCCAGTATATACTTTGCATGTAAATTTTTATTATGTTATACCTATCTGCATAAATTGCTTTTGATTAAACACTGATTTTCCAGTGTAATTTAATTTCTCATTTTTTCCCTACAGATATTCATGCTGATATCTATCTGCTTTTAAATTGCATTAAATAAAAAATAAAAAAAAAACTTTTAAAGAGAAACACGATTCACAGCATGTGCGTAAACTGATGCGGTGGAAAATAGGATTTGTCCGTACTCTAATCTTATTTACATTAGTTTCATAACAGTGTTTTTATATGTCAAGAAAAAAATGTAAGCAAATTGAAGTGGGGAGTTTTTGAAGGACCCCCCCCCCCCTCACCTTCCAAGTTTACACATGATTCAGAGGATGAAAGTACAAAACTTTTAAATGGTTTACACGTTAATTATAGTGTATTTAATTTATTATTCAACTTTAACCAGCATATACCCATTTTACCCCGGTGCATACCCGTTTTGCCCCGAACCACGGGGTAAAATGGGTATACACCGGGGTAAAATAGGTATAGTGTTTTACACAAAAATTTAAAAAAAAAAAAGGAAACACAAATTATGTTTAATTTAGACCTAAGATACACAATGTCAAAAATATTGAACAAAAACATGAATTTATTTCATAATATTTCTGCCATGAAACATTAAAATTAAAAAAGCTGATTTTTATACCCATTTTACCCCGGGTGACCCTAGACATTTTATTTCTCATGCTGTAAGTTGAATACATACTTATTCATATTCAAATATGTATTTATTTTGATCTGAAATATAGATTTGCTCAGACAATTTTGTAAAAATCTCAACAACCGGATTCGGAAAAAATTTAAATGTGAATCGTATACACTGTAAAACATTTAAGTAACGCTACTCCATAAAATTGGTGGCAGCTTTGCTGCCTCCAATTTTATGGAGTGATTTATTTTTCATTGATATAATGGTGTAATTTAAACATATGTTACTGGTGTAACATTACATATTAGTGTAATGTTACACCGGTTATATCGATTAAACCGGTTACATCGGTTATGCCACCATAAAACTGGTGGGAAATTTGCTGCCACAAATTTTATGGAGTAACGTTACTCAAATGTTTTACAGTGTAAGAATTCTCCTAGTGTGAATTCGATTCCTAGAAAGAAATTTTAATTTATTTTCATCCGGAAAAAAAAGGACAATCTCACTAATTCAAAGAACCTGTTTCACTAATTCAAAGATACCGAGCTGTTCGCTCTTTAGAAATTTTATTATATTTGAATATTAAAGAATATAGATTTGTTCATCCTTTTATGTAAAATATAATAAGGATATTAAAGATACTAATGTTTAATAGTAAACTATTTTTCATAATGACATTGAAACATAATTTACTTTCCATTCATTACGGATTCGAGTTAGGTTGCGAGTCAACGAAAATTATTTTTGTGGTTTTAGGACGGATTGTGAATCGAGGAATTTTTTTTTTTTTTTTTTTTTTTTTTTTTTCTGGTAGGGCGTGGTTTACTTGAGTGGGAATCTGTGAATCACAGACATTGGAAACCTCATCTTAGAGTTCTGCCTTCTCGCGGTTTACATGAGCCCCAGGATGAGATTTACACATTTTTGCACACCAGTCTTTTGTTAGAGAAATGTTATTTCATTTAATTGAAACAATTTTGCGATTTAATTGAATAATATTTTCTTTAATAAAATACCGGAGTTCAAAAAAGACCAAAATAGGAAATCTCATCCCTACTTAAGTCACGTAATTCCTTGATCAAAGAACTACTTTCCCACTCTATTTACGTAAATTGGTGTTCCTGGGCAGGTAGCAACTGCTTGAAAAATATCGAAAGTTTTCCACGTTTTAGTTTAGTTGTTGTCCCTTCAAAACCAAGCTGAATTGTTTCACTATGAATATTTACACTGTTAAAAAACTTGTCCTAGTTTGAACCAAGTTTTGGTGCTCGATAACTGCCACTGTAAGATGGTGAAAACTTGAACCAATATTTGGAGCTCCTGTTGAAGCATAGTTCCAATAGTTGGTACAATGTTGAAATAGGAAGCTCCTAATTTTGGTACGAGATTTCACCATCTTGTGATGACAGCTACTGAGTACTAAAATTTGTTTCAAACTAGAGTAAAATTTTTAATAGTGTAGAATACGACAATACGACTATATGACAGCTACTGAGCACCAAAATTTGGGTGTGTGTTAACAGTAACACACATCCAAATACACACCACATAACAAAACAGTGTACGTTAAATGTTGCTATTGAATCCTATCATTGGAAACGTCACAGTATCACTGACACAATAACCTACCTTATTTATTTTTAAAATAACTATTATGAGAATATGATAAAACAACCATAATAGTAAATTTAAGAAATATAAAACAATTTAAACTGCTCCAGCATGTAACATTTTAAAACTTAATTCAATAAAAATTAGAAGTGACACACATTAATTAAAATATCTTTAGGGAAAAATAATAACATCCTATGTATTATGCTTACTGCATTAACAGATCCGCCAATTTCAATGTCGTTCTCCATTCAATAACCTAAGACTGATGAAGTCCATTGGTATTACAAAAGTAAGTACGTATATATAGATTTACGCATGCAAAACACAGGACAAATAAAACTAGTCGTTGGGGGCAACCGCAATACTTACCCATCATGGATATGCATAACATAATATATGACAACAGAACATGTGAAACTATTTATAAAATGCATTATAATTCCAAAACAAAATATAAACGTACATTTAAGTATTTTTAACAGATAGTCATGCTCTATTAATGAATTGCTGATGAACCCATTTCAACAAATTGTATAAAACGCCAAACTATTCAAGTAGCACTGAATTGCATAAAAGAAACATTCTTAAAACTCCAAAAATAATAATCATACTCACTAACGGTTTGTTGCATCGAATTAATTGTCTCGTTCCCAATTAAAATATATATTTGAATTGAAATTTGAATGAAATACAGAGTCATGAAAAATCAAAGAATGTGGAAAATAGGTTTAGAAATATCTCGAAAACTAATAATCCGATTGACTTTGTTTTTTTATGCAAAATTTGTGTTATTTTATTGCCTTTTAGGTCCATTTCTTGAAATAAAAAAAATTCGAAAAATTTTATATACTTTTCATCAGAACGAATGTTTCGAGAGCCCGAAAAAAATAGTTCCGGATTATCGAGGTTACTGATATTAAATAGGCTTCGTCCTATTCTTACATACTAAGAACATACAAAATTTCAAATCTCTATGTCAATTTGTTCGTGAGATAAAGCATTTACAGACACACAGACAGACAGACAGACAGCAATTTTTTTAAGTATGTTTTTCGGAATCTCCAGTATCTGAAACGTGTAAATCCGTCAAAAAAAAATTTCGATTTTCAAAACGATTGCAATACTTATCATACACTACGTATGATGGGTAAGTAACTAGCTGTTAAGAGCCATCTTAATACTTACCCATCATTGATATGCATAATATAAAATATGAAAATAAAACTGGTATAGACTACTTATAAAATCATTGGAAATCCAAAATAAAATTTAAACGTATATTTAAATATTTTAATAGATAGTAATGCCCTATTACTGAATTGCGAGTATTACTATTTGATTATCTCATCGTCTACTTCGACAAATTATATACATCTTCAAATTACTCGTAAATGATACAAATTGGCATAATTTTTATTTTAAATAACGAAAGAACAAGTAAATTAGTAAAAGATTAATAAAAATACAAATAAAACGTCCAATTACAAATCACTTGATGACGTAACAAATACATGTAACGGGTTTAATGTCAAGTGAATGTGACATTTACGAGAAGCCATTATTGGCATTTAACGTTATAGTTTAGCGATAGATTTTTGGTCGAAAGAATAATCAAGTAGTACAAGAAACATCCTATTAACTCTAAAATTGATAAAAATATTAAAAAAGAATTTACTGCGTCGCATATAGAATCGTATTTCCAATTTAAAAATGTATTTTATTATAAATATGAATGAAATACAGGACCATGAAAAATCGAAGAGTGTGGAAAATAGGATTACAAATATCAACTAATAGCAACTAATTATCCAACCGACTTTATTCTTCATGCAAAATTTATGGTTTTTTTTTTTCTTTTATACCGTATTTAAAATAAAAATCGAAAATTTTTATATACCTTTCATCAGAACAAAGATTTCGAGAGTCAGCAAAAGAAAAAAAAAAACGATTCCAGATAAACGAAGTTACAGATATTCGATAGACTTCTTTCCACAATTAGATATTAAGTACACACCAAATTTCAAGTCTCTATCTCAATTTGTTCGGGAGACAGAGCACTTATAGCCAGACAGATGGATTTTTTTTTCTAAAAATATGTTTTTCGGAAACTCCAGTGACTGAAACGTGTAAATCTGTCAATTTTGTTTTCTATTTCCGAAACGATTGCAAGATATACCCTGTACTACATATGATGGGTAAGTAAAATGGTTCAGCAACTCCTTGTTTGTCGAAATTATATAGAATGACAAATCTTTGTTTAATGCATATAATATTTCTTCATTACAAAGGTCAAACATGAAAAAAATGACTTGTGCAACAGTTTGAAATTGTCCCAATTTGTAAGCAATATTTTGCAGAAAGTTCATTAGAACAGGGCAGCTATTATCTAGGTCAATGTTCCTATGTTGGTTATTGTATAAATTGACCGATACTTATACAAAAATACCTATATTCTGCTATATTTCTAATGCATTGACCTCAAATGGTCGTGAATTGCAGGAATATGCTTTTACTGGGCAGTATGCTACCTAATTATCTGCATCCTCTGTTTTGGATAAACTCGTTAATTCCAAACAAACTTGCGTCACGCTTGCATAATTTCATCAAGCTATAATGCAAAAGGATATTTCTAAAGGGTTTCAAAAAATGCATCCTGATAACGGTACATATTTTTATGTGGCTAATAACACAGGCAAAGATACATAATTGGCATTTTTTTTTCTATGTTCGTTACATTCATTATAAATTGCTCCCAAAAATGGACCTCGGCTTTTTTCCCTCAAATATTGATTATAGTAAAAATGTATTATAAATTGCAAAATTAAGACATAAAAGGTATATAAAAAAGAATTTTATGAAATTGATTAAAATTTTGAGGGAATTAAATTTGAAGAAATACAAATTTAAAATTTTTTTTAGAACCCAGCACGGAATAATTCCCAATGAGTAAAATGTGTCCAATAAAGTAATAAGATAATGTACGAAATTTTAACAATTTATCATAAACGTTTGAAAATACGAAAATATATATAATATAAATATATATATAAAAATATAAATGCTAACTTAAATCATTTTTCGATGGCTGTATACGAGTTCGAAAAATTTAAAAAATATGTCGGATCATCGCGTTTCAAAAATAGAAAAAAAAACATTTACATTTTATTTATTATTAACTTCTTTATAACAATCTCTTAGACATATTTAACTTATATGCAAACTTTTTGTACGGACCATTGGGAAATTTTTTGTATCAGCCCGTTAAAAAATTAAACTTTCTGTTTCTTCAAATTTCTTACTTTGAAAACTTTAATCGATTTAATAAAATACTGTAATATTTTTTCTTCTTTTTTACATAACATTCTAATCTATAATACATGTCTATGATTAATATTTAAAGAATAAAAGTCGCGGTCAATGTTTTTGGGACACCTTGTATAGTTTTATGTTTGCTATTTTATGTAGCGTGGGGCATCGCGGCATGTTTCTTTCAGAAATTTTAATTTCCCCTCACTGTTTTGTATTTAAATACGAATAGGTGAATTACATATGCCATGCAAACATGTTTGTGAACATGTTTTCTTTACTGATCTGTGTAACTAATTACAGAATAACTAGACATCACAAAAAGAGATGGGAAAAATAATAAATAAGTATGCTACGGCTATCATAAATATTTATCCTATATCAGTTTAATATATCAATTTATAATAGCATGAAGAACTACGAATAAAAAGTATTTTGCCTTTTCTTGGAATTTAACATAGAGTTACAATGATCAGTCAATTAAAAAAGGGAACAGAACAACAGTGCCCCTGTTGAATATTAAGCCATTTATACATTTAATAACACTTAAATTAGAGCCATTTATACATTTAATAACACTTAAATTAGAGCCATTTATACATTTTTAATTATCAATGGAACACATGGTAAGAAAATAAGATACGGCTGTAAAATCTCAAAAAGCACAGGGCTAATATTGCGGTAAAAATTGTCTTCAAAAATGAGCGATTCCGGCAATAATATCATTAAAAGCGTACCAGATTTACAAGAATGGAATTAATTAATACAGCAAACCGCGCTCCTTAAGTTAAGTTATTTCGTACTCGATTAGAAAAAAATCTCCACGCATAACGATAACATTGTCAGCTATTGAGTAATAAAAGCCAAAATTAAATAAACATCGATTTTTAGAAAAAACATTTTACATAAAAAAATTATTTTAATTCTATCCAAAAGATGCCAAAATGCATTGTCATGGAAATTCCGAAAAACAGAGCGTAGAACCTAGAGGTCACATACACAAAAAAGATCATAATCTTCAATGTGTTTCAAAGTATAATTGACTAGGGCAGGTTTGGCGAACCTATGGCACGCGGGAAGAAATTTTTGGCACGCCGTTGGTTGAAGATCTAAATCAGAATTGAATCAAATTCCCAAAATTTATAATCTCATTCTTCTTCTTTTTATTATTTTTTTATTAATACACAAGTTTCTCTCAAAAATGCTTTTCTGTTTTATTATAAGTACTTGTGTACTTGTCATATCACCGAATTTCTCGTCTTGAAATACATGAGCCTCTACCTTCTCCCCATTTGCTAGATTTCGTTATACTGGTGTTTATAATTCGCATATAAAGCGGGAAATCTGGTAAATCAAATTATTATTTGCTGTAACCCTTCTGAAATTTTTGTATAATTTAACGCATTTCGATCTTCATGAGTTTACTTAACTTTTGATAGAATTTATCACCGTAATTTCCTGCGTATAATCCGTGGATCAAACAATTCTTTTTCGACCCTGAAATTTTATTTTGTAATTAAAGGCAAATATTTATGACGATCTAAGAAGTTACATTTTATTTAATAAAATTTCTGGGTCAAAAATGATTGTTTGATCCGCGGATAATATGCAGGAAATTATGGTAATTAAATTTTAATCTATTAAACGAAAAAAGTATAAATAAAACTAATAAAACATGCCTTTTTTCAGATAATTAATAAAAAAATAACTACATTGCTAAAACATTTGTAAAATGAAATGAAAATTATATTTATATTATTCTTATAATTATTTGCATGATTAATTAATCTTTTCAGGTGGAAAATTGTTTTGGTTTGAATTTTTTCTGCTAGACATTATTTAATTTAATTCTTATGTTGATATTACTTTCAGGTATGTTAATTATATTTATAAAAATCTAATAACAATAAATAATTTTGACAGATTTTTTATTATTTTTAGAAATAAAAAAATCCGCTTATAATTTCCTGTTATTCGCCAGAATGGTTTGGGGAGGGTATGCAATTGTCGGCACGCCATGTTCTTAAAAAAAAATTTTTAGAAAGAAATCGGCACTCAGATGTGAAAAGGTTCGCCGACCCTGGACTATGGCAATTTGATGAAATTCCGATTTTTTGTTCTTGAGGTATAGCTTGACAGAAATCATGAAAAACATAGCACAACATCACCATTTGTTGAGCAATGCACACCAAAATGTACTCATCACCAAGTTATATAAAGATCTGATAGAATGGAAAATTTAACGAAATTTTGGCTATGATGGAGTTTTAGATATTTTCAGGAACAGGTATAGCTTATTCATGATTTCTTTTCTCTGTTTTAATACACATATTAATGCCTATATTCATGCTATTTTTACTATGTATGTTATTTACCTTAATAAGTACAGTCGACTCTCGTTAATTCGAACTCGTCGGGACCACAAAAAATGTTCGAATTATCCGAAGTTCGAATTATGGAAAATATGAAATGAAAACATGCTTAATATGGTATATTACAAAGGAATTAATGTTATAGTGTTTTTTAAATTTATTTCGTCTGTTTATCATTATAATATGACTAAATATTAAAATTAGAATGTATAAATACATAAACTAATTAAAAGATTAGAAACAAGCCCAATGGAAGAAAAATTTAAAGCGACACTGATGGACAGACGGGACACTAAGAAAATGGATATCAAATGCACTGGATTATATGTATTCTTATTCGGAACAATTTTCACAAAAATCAAGGAAAGAAAATTATTCAAATGATCTGGAATCCGTGAGAAAGAAAAGAAAAATGAAAATCGGAATTCTCGTTAGCTCGAATTAAACGAAGTCAAGAGAAAACGTGTTCGAATTAATGAAAAATTTTAACGTTATTCTGGCATTGAAAATTTTGGGACTTCATGTTTAGTTCAAATTAAGCGAAGATTCAAATTATCCGATTTCGAATTAACGAGAGTCGACTGCATATCATAATTTTCTAATATGTACTTATCGAACATAATTTGTGCAAAATAAACCAAAAGTATTACATTTACCTGTATGTATGATGCATCAAGTGATGTAGTACATATGCAAATTTGCTATTCCTGCAACTTTTATACCATATCACATAACAATAAATTCTCGGAAATGAAAATCGTTTTAAATGTATTTTTTAATATATGACGTAAATTTCATTATTAAATGCATTATCATGTAATATTTTTTCCGCTTTCAAGATTTACGGCTACTTATACTATTTAATTTAAAAGTTTTTGGGAATATTATTTAAGCTTTAAAAATAGAACCAAATCTTCACCATTAAAAGTTTTTCTCGTGCAATAATTTAATTATTTCAGGCATTTGAAATATGACGATGTTTAATATTCAGACATTTTATATAAGACGCAAATATAACCTTTAAATTCCTTTAGCGTGCAAAAATTTTATTATATTAAAGTTTTTGTACTTTTTTCAAAATAACGTGTAAATATTTTGATGTAATTTTCCTTATTTTGAGCTTTCGAAACATAATAATTAAATTCTTATTTTAAAAATTTCTTTTTGTTTTTAATAGTTTCACTTTTCAATTTTACTATGACAACAATAAAAAATCCTAGAATCCCTTCCCTTTTTCCAGTCTCCCCTCCCCCCCCCCCCCCACTCCGAAAAAAAAAAAAAAAAGATTTTTTTTTCATGCCAATGGAAAGATGTCAAATTGTAACATGGCAAATCATCTTTGGTTTTTAAAAGGAACTGATTCCTGATGATTAAAATTAGAAAAAAAATTATTTTCTGAAATTTTACTGAAAAAAATAATTTAATCGCAATATTGTCTTCACTATTGATTGAAATAAAAGATAATTTCAATTTCACATTGAAAATAACGGAAAAAACAAGAAAATTTAATAATCCCTATCTTTTTTCCTTTCATCTCTTATTTCCACAAAAATGGAGTCATTGAGTTGTCACCATTATAAAAATAATAGAAATAAAAATATACAAGAAATATAAATATATACATAGAAATAATATAAATCATATAAATAAAAATATACATAGAAATAAAAATAAAATTAGAAAGTTAAAAAGTCAATATTTCGAAAACTAATTCAAATTTTAAAATTATATTAACCGTTTTGAGACCTGCGGATCAATTACGGAATTTTTGTGTTAATTTCACCGCATAACATTACTTGTTTTAGGAAAAATTTCTGTAAAATAAAATCAGTCGTTTCATAAAATCGTTTCATTATGATTTTATATATGTAGGGTGGATATTATACACTATATATTTGCGTATTAAAATGAATTATTTATTATCTGTAATTCTTTAAAATGTCGCTTCCGATTTCAGAAGGTTCATTTCCTGTTTATATTTTGGACTATAACGTTGCTTCTAGTTATCCCTAAACCAGAAATAAAGCTTTTGTGGAATCCTAAATGTTTGAATTTTAAGTTTAAAAAAATGTAAAAAATCGAAAATTTTCGCAAAAAAGTAGCTGTTTGAGCATAAGACAAATTCAGAGAAAACTCATTTTGAAATGTGCAAAATATTTTCCGACAAAGAGAGTAATAGCTTTTACTATAAATTTAAAAATTACACTATATGTAAACTTCTTAAAAAGATGAAAACAAAATACTTTAAAAATATGTTAAAATACTTTTAATTCTTAGTATTTCAACTGTAAACACAGCCTTCGTCAGAGAATACAAAAAATACTGTGATTAATTTCTTACTTTTCAAATGTCATGTAGTTGGTGTCAAAAAAGGAGTGAAAATGGAAGTCAGTTTTTATTTCCATAAAACATTGGGGAAATAAAATATAGATCTTGAGGCAAATGAAATATTACTTGTTTTATGATTCTTTAAGCAAACTGATCCCAATGATGGGTATGTTGTAGAATAAAATTTCTTCACAAACATCATTTTCTTTAGCAATGATTTCTATTGATTCTCGGATGATTAATTCCCAATAATTTTTCATGGGCTTTTGCATCTTTGAAATTAACTTGTATATTTTGTTTCTGGTTGAGTCTTCACAGGCTATTGCTGGTCGATTCCATTTCAAAAATCTCTTACACGTTCTTTAATACGATCTTGAAGTCTACGAGAAGTCATTCCTATGTATTCGAGATAAATATTTTCTGTTTTTAATGGTATTACATATACTCCAGAAATTTCGTCTTTCGGTATCGGGTTTATTTTGGCACTAACTAGATCTTTCAATTTTACTGGAGGAGTAGAGGTTAAATTAACGCCGAAGCGAAAAGTGCATGTTTGAGTTTTTCGGAAAGTCCTGGTATGCCATTCATTTCGCAATATCTCATATCACTGGGTGGAGGTTTTTGTATTACCATATGATTTTTTTTATGAGTTCATTAGTTTATCAATAATATACGTATTGGAAAAACGTTCTCAACTGCAATGTTTCTAATGGTATTTAATTTATATTTAAGATAATTAACAGATCGAATAATGAATGCTACACTGTAAAACATTTGTGTAACGTTACACCATAAAATGAATGGCAGCTTTGCTGCCTCCAATTTTATGGAGTGAATTTTTTTCACCTATATAATGCTGTAATATAAACATATATTATTGGTGTAACATTACAATGTTACACCAGTTATATCGAAAAATATACTCCTTAAAATTGGAGGAAGCAAGGCTACTCTATAAAATAGGAGGCAGCAAAGCTGCCACTCATTTTATGGTGTAACGTTACTTAAATGTTTTACAGTGTAGTCTTATATAAAAGTTAAATGGAGCAAGTTTGTAAATGAAAGGTGATGTATTATTAAAAGGAATATACTTACTTTCCTCTAAACTGTGTGCTCAAGTGTTAAATTTCATACACTTTTGATTGGCATTACATCAAGAAATGACAACTCGTTATACTTTTCTTTTTCTATGGTAAATTTTGTGTTAGGATCCATATTATTTATTCTGTTAAGAGATGCATATAAATCGGAAAACCATTGTCCCATACTATGAAAATGTCGTCCACATAACTGTACCATACAGACGGAGTTAAAATCGCTGCCTGTTAAAATTCTTTTTTCTAATGGACGTAATTTGAATTCAGCTAAAATACTTGAGATGGGAAAGCTCGTTGGTACTCCTATAGACTGCTTATAAATTTTCTTATTAAAAATGAAAATATTATTTTTAGCTATTAAGTGGAGCAAAGATTTTACAGTAGTCCTCATTTTTGAGTTTAGTGATGGTTCGTTATCAATAACATTATTAATGAACATTTTTACTTCGTCAACGTCAATTGATGGGAAAAGTGAAATAATATCAAAGCTTACCAAAACACTATTTTTATTAAGTTTTAAATTTTCATTAAAGTTCAGTAATTTAATCACCATCATCCTTATCGTTATAGAAAATAAATAGAAAGTATTAAGTAAGTTTACATATAGTGTAATTTTTAAGTTTACTTTTTTAAAAGATGAATTTAACATTCTATTTATTTATGTACTAATATTTTTTATATTTGATTCAGAAGTGGAAAATATTACACAGTGCTGAAATTAAACAGTAACTTTCAACAAAGCTAATAATAAACTGGAGGAAAAAAAACGAATGCCATATTCAATGTGATGAAATGTGCAGAAAATAAACGTAACTGAATGCGGAGTGAAAATCAGAAATACGGTCACTGATTTTAAAAGGGAACTGTCAGCGATAGGATGTTATTTATTTCACACGCAACGACACGATTTGCGCCGAAATTGATTTTACTCTTTTGCTCAAGATTTAAAAATACTGTTTCGATCTTTATTATGCTAGGTTGAATCATATATTTGTAACTAAAACGCAGGAGCAAAAAGTCCTTAAGGGGGCCCAGGGCTTGAAAAGAATATACTTCATAAAAGTAAAATTTAGAAAACTAAATGCTTACAATTAAATTTCATTGCTAAATAAATCATTTCATTGTTAATTAGTATCCACGCTTATATACATTGCAGCGATTATGGAAGATTACAACCGATTACGATAGACCGTTTACGGAAGATTGTTGCATGTATAAGGTTTGCATTTGATTTTTGAATTTTAATTATTCGTGACACAGATTGGATTTTAATAATCGATTTAATAATTGAAATCTATGTAATTATTGGGAATAAGCCACGTTGTTATCTCTTTTCTATTAAAACCTATTGCTTGTGCTAAGTTACATTATAATAGATTGAAGCATTGAAAATATACAGATTTCTTTAAAATAAAAAAAAAAGTCTCCCTTTTTTATAGCATGTTGGGTTTTCAGTCCGAGTAAAAAAAAAAAAAAAAAAAAAAAAAAAAAAAAAAAAAAAAAAAAAAATCGCTTTTAAAATACAGTAGAAACATTATAGTACAATTATGAATGTTAAAAGGAGATTATAAATACATTGAATATTGAATGAAATATGAACATTTGTATTAAATAATTTTTAACTGAACATGCGCGAACGATACTAAAGATTTTTTTTCTTTCGATGATTTGTGGTTATCTCCATTTCAATAGAGAAACTCGTATAAAAATTTCAAGTGCTTTCTAAAAGCAACTGGGTTATAAAGGGAATTTTCACAAGTTGACATTTTTAACCTTTTTCATTTCCATTTTTAACATTTTCTAACACAGTTGAAAAATGTTTATATATTCGCTTGTCTGTCTGTCTCTCCTTCCGTACTCTAACTCGAGTAAGTATATTCCGATTGTTATATGAAATTGACAAATGTTATTGGGTATCACTGTCACATGATGGTATTGCAGATGAAAGGCATAACATTTACGGTTCAGATACAGTGAAACTTAAAAGAATTCCATTACATTACGATCCATGGGGAAAAATTGCTTCCGGTGTATTTTAATGATGCACTACATGGTCAAAGGTAATCATCGGCCGCTTGTGATTTTTGACGTTTTGTTAAATAAGGTACCCTGGGGTAATAACGCCAGGCGGGGTAATAACGCCAAGTGCTTATATTTTGCATAATTATGAAATAATCAGGTAAATGACACCATTGTGCTCTGCGCAGAAGGGTTTTGAGTCATATAAATCGTAAAAAACAGCTTCAAGTTAATTTGTTTCATTTTTAGGTCTTATTGTTTTTACAAGCAACGAAAATTAACGCTTGATCTAAAATTTGCGAGATAAGGTTTTTGATCTGAAGACTATATTTTTTATCCAGAAATACTTTGTTTATTACATAAATTTGTAGTGTATTTCATGTACTTTCCAATTGTTGTAGAAGATTTTGGATATCTTCTCGAGATAATTTGTAGTTTAGGATTTACTGCGCAATAAGTATCCCGGGGTAATAACGCCAATCCTTGGCATTAATACCCCGGTTGATTCCCTACAGTGACCTAGCTACATCCTAAATACTGATTCAAATAAACACAGTTAAAACTGTGCAATGTTTCTAATAATTCTATTTAAGCGGTCCTTTTTAAGCAAAAAGAAGCTCACGGTCTGATATTCTTTTGCCTCATACTCCCCCCCACACCGCACCTTTATTTTTCTTACACTTTCACAAAAAAATGTATATTTTCAATAGCTTAGAATGCAATTTGTCAATTTCTAAGTTTGTAGAGTTTGTATTTTTAGAATTGGGTAATCTACATGCAATTATTCCATCTTATTTCATAGTTTTGTTTGCATGGCGTTATTACCCATATAGGTGGGTAATAACGCCAAATAGCATTGGTCAAGAAAAAACGCCATTACATTTTATGAATACATATCTGTTAAATTATTTTATTTTATATAGATAGTCAATGAGTTGCTGTATCAGATCCTATATTTGTTTGAAAAATACAATCTAAAACTAAGCCGAGAAAATTGGTAGAACCTTAACGTGGCGTTATTACCCCAGGGTACCTTATTTAGAAAAACACATAAAGAATTATCCTGAAACTCCAGGTGTATAAACAAAATAGTATAGATCATATATTTCCGCAAAGATTTTTCCGAAACCCCATAGGGGACCGTCAATAAGTTGAAAAAGAACGAAAATATAATAGTACGTGCAATATTATGTATGCAGCATTGATAATAATCAGTGGGTATATGGATACGTCCCCTCATCAACGTATTTTGAGCTTATTCTATCGACGGTAATTTTTAGAATTTTCAAAGCTATGTTTTTGAGACATTCACAAAAGTTGTTCTACACATTTAGTTAACACATTATGCAAATTATATTTTGATTACTTTCACGCATGCGCAGTGAAAAATTATTTAGTAAACCTACTCATTATTCATAGAATTTTTATTATTTTTTAATTCTGATTACAGGGTATTATGCACAGTGTTGTTTGTTATATTGTCTGAAAAGGAAATTTTTATATTAAGAATTCTGCAAATTATAAGCAAAAAACTTGGCAAAATTTGGGATTTTTTTAAATGAAAACCTTAATTTCTCTACGAGTATGCATGCTATCCTCATTAAAATGAGCACGCTTTATTACAATAAGCCACTTAAGCATAATGTAAGTTTGAATGCTGTTGCTACATTAATTTTGACGAGGTTATCCAAAAGATATTCGTTCTTATTCAATTTTTGACGGTCTCCTATGGAGTTTCGAGAAAAAATCTTCACAGAAATATATGACCTGTACTACTCTGTTTACACACATGGAGTTTCAGGATGTTTCCTCGTGTATTTTTCTAGCTATTTAACAAAATGTCAAAAATCGCAAGTGGCCGGTCACCTTTGGCTGTATAGTATATTACAGTATTTTAAACACCTGAACACTTTTACTGAAATGTATATAGAACACTCGGGGTTACTGTAGAATATCATAGAATATGATATGCATAGTATATATTGTTCCTTTACAGGGACACACAGAATTTGGCTACAGTACTGCCTATGAAAACTATTGAAGCCTATGAAGAATAACTGTTGGAAATGCGTCTTCAGTTGTGGTATGCATTTTTAAAAATTGAACTATATATTAAAATATTACTTTGTGCTAATAAATTCAATAGATCATATACAGGGTTAAAAAAAAAAAATTCTTAAATCCATTTATTCACGGAAATTGCTGAATGGAAATTTTCAACCGTCTTATTAGTTTGAATGAACTAACTTTCAACCTACTATGTTGTATACATACAAATTCATAGATCACATGGGACGTTCAGAAGTCAATCCGACTAACTCCATTTTTTTTTAGAAACTCAGGTAATGACATTTTGGTTGAAATTTTTTTATATATTTATGCAGTGTTTATGAATTACCTTGATTATAGGAAAATTAATGAGTATAATCAAAATATGGTAAAAAAAAAGTAATTTTTTTCATAGATAAATAACTTTAATGCTTAAAGTGAACCTTTTTGTTTTATGGAGTTAATCGAATTGACTTCTGAATGCCACATATACATGTCTGCACAAATAAATAAATAAATAAAAAATATTTTTTTTTCGATTATTAATTGTAATAGCAAAAATTAGATTTTCAAGTACGTTTTGATATTTTTAAATTGTTTGTTTGTACATCATATTTCCTCTTAGTATTCTGAAGTTTTGTTATAATGTATTAAAAATTGTTACATTATCTATGCTGGGCGCATCATTCTTCATTCTGGTTTATTGATGCTTTAGTTCTTCTTACAAAATCACCTGAACGAGCTTTTTCCAACCAAAAAGAAAAAAAAAATGTAAATATCAAAACCGAAGCATCAGTTTCAAATCTATGCATTGGAATTTTTTATTGCTAATTATTTTGTTTTAGAAATCAGTTAATAAAAAAAGACAATTTATGATTTTTTTTTAATCAACTGGCTGATGATCGAAATAATAAACATTTTTACACTGTGTTTCAAAGCGTTAAAAATGTTTGGTGTCGCTAATGAACAGGCGATAAGATATTAGTTTTTGATTTAATTCTGTTTCAGTGTCCGTTATGCAATTTTAAGTACATCGAAAGAAAAAATATAAAATACACATTTCTAACGCATTTTCTTAAATTATGCATTTTCTATAATCCTATATTCAACTTACCATATCTTTATGACTTAAAAAATATTTGTTCTTCTATTTTAGTTGCTCTATATAGAGTTGTCTTCCAAATCATTCCATTCTAAAAAAATATTACTATTTCTCCTATTTCCGCCACCGTTGTTGAATTTATTGTAGTCTTTTAATTTCCCTCCCTTGTTAAAAAAAAAAAAAAAAAAAAAAAAAAAAAAAAAAAAAAAAAAAAAAAAAAAATGCCTACGAAAATTTAATGCAATGAAAATCAGTGTGTTTTCAAAGCCTGCTGGTTTTGGCTGAAGGAGTTTGGAGAATTTAGCAATAGGGGGCAGATCATCATAGTCATGAAAAAACTTTGGCACGCATGCGTAGTTCAAAACTATTTCGCATAACCTCTCATATTAATTAATGTTTAATACATTAATATTCTAATTATACAATGGTGCTTCTACTAAGGTACTTGTACCCAATATGGACACCCCTAATATTTTTAAAAGTAACAATTTTCATAGAGAGATCGCGCTACATGTCCGTAAAGAAAAGCAGCCGAAAAGATAATTAAGACCGGAAAGTGCAAAAAAGCGATTTGTTTGTCATTTAGAAGGAAACTTGTTGTTACGTAGTGTGCTGATCATAATTACAGGTAAATTTAAATTATTAATTTAAATATTGAAAAGTGGAGTGTTTTAGAAAGCTTACAAAACATATTTTCGAATGCTATTGCATATATTGCTTAAAACTGTTTTCTTTGTTTTTTTTATGACAAGATTTAATAAAACTACTCCCGATTCCCAATATGGACATCTTTTGTCCACATTGGAAGTACAGCAGGTGAATCATCAGATTCACAAGAATAGAAAACTAAGCAAAAGGAATTACATCATTTCATAATATTTTATAGTAACTGGGTTGCTTTGAATCGGTCTCCTTAGAGCTACAACCGAAAATGAACCCCGTTCTAAAATGCATGTTCTGAAGATACTTACTGTGCCCTACCCTACTCGTCAACACATTAAGATAAATTTTTTTATCCTCTCTCCTCTAAAATTCCATAGAAGAGTGGCTCTTACCCTGTGTAATAGGACAATAAGGAGCCACCTGTCCATAATAGGGCCAAGTGTTTCCTTATATGGACACTTGCAAACATTTTTTGTTTTTATCATTTAAATTAAACCAGAATAATTCAAGGTCGCTAATTTTAATAATGATATTCAACAGTCCAGGGATGGTGGTCATATATTTTTGGAGTCTTATCACGTGTACACAAGGGTGAAAAAAATTAATTTTCCTTAGGGTGTCCATATTGGGGACAGGTACCTTATAATTTGTCATTTCCTGAAACTGGCATTGTACTTAGTTGAAAACCTTGCATGCTATAAACAAAATGTATGAGATTAATTAAAAAAATAAATCATTATATTTGTATGAATAAAAGAGATTGGAGGGGGGGGGGGAGGCTTGGCTCACCCTTCAGTTTTCATATTTAAAAGAATTTAAGAGTTTCGCCAATAGTTGGCAACCAACGTTACTTAAATGTTCAAGCAATACTATTTCTTTCATTCAATTAGTTGAAATAGGTTGGAAAAATCAATTATGAAGTGTCTTAATCTTGAAAATGTAATTTTTACAGATTTTCTCAGGTAAAATATACTATGGAAGTTTAAGTAAATAAGTTTTAAGTATTGCAGAAATATTGAGCTTTCATTCCAGGCATAAAGATTGTAGAGTAAATTAGGCTGAACATAATCATGTGTTATTCTTTTTAATATTGATATGTGGGGACGCTTAACACAATCAATGTGAGAGAGTATTGACTATGGTCAAAGCTCTCTTAATTAAGGATTTTTGGAAATCTCATTATTATTCATTGTGCTTACATAATGAAGAGTTAATGGTTATATTTCTAAAATAATGTTAATTTATTCTCTATGAAGTTGTAATAGAATGGAGTAATTAAAAAAAAAAAAAAAAGATCAAAGATGTGAAGCATTGCTATAGAAGCAAGAGCAAACTTAATGAAATACAAATGGGGAAATTGGTAGGAACTTTTATTTTATTTAAATAGGACCCATCAGTGGCGCCAACTTATATGGCCCCTTTGGACCCGTGCCCACCCGAAATTTTGAATTATAGCGTGCGTAATTTCTATTATTCTAGTTATTTAACTCATTATTATTTTATTATCCACTTTTCTCCTTAGAACAAAATTTATTTTGTCAATGACCATGTGTTTTAATTCTCCGATAGACACCCATAAATCCTAAATGACTGAAATGTTTTGCTCCTTGTTTAAATTTGTGTTAATTCAGTTTGTAGTCATGATCATGTTATCATGCACAATACAATAAATATAAGTGTCTTAAAAAAAAACGCATGAGAATATAATTTAATAGAACTGTAACTTTGTTTAAACATGACAGTTTGACTTAAAACTCTCACCTTTCACCATCTGCCATCCTTTTAAGGAAAAACAAACTGGTCGTACCATTTTACAATAGAAATTTGGGTCCCACCCAATATTTTTGAGTCAACCCAATAATTTTCAAAAGTTGGCGCCACTGGGACCCATAGTAGGTAAATAGAAAGAGTGAAAAAGTTTATAAAGTATGAAAGTAACAGCTTTAAGAAATGTTAAGTGTTCATACGTTTGCAACGCAACATAACATCGATTAAAATGCCTTAGGAAGGTAAAAAAAAATTAAACAAGATGAACACAATGAGATGAAGCCAAAGTATGTGGAAACTAGTGTTCCCAGATAAAGTGTGGGTGTATAAAATAGAATTTTCTTCTGCGCTTTGAATTTCGTCTAAGCAGGTTGTCTTGTAGTATTGTTATCCATTATGATCGAACAAAAAAAATAAATAAATAAATAAATAAATAAATTTTGGTAACTTTTTCTTTTACGTCAGTATAATCTGTTAATTGTTTTGGAGGTCTATTATCTATTTTTATGATAATACAAAGTTATTATTAATTTCCTTAAATGATTATAAAATTATTCCATTCCATAAATTTTAGTATCTCAACATTCGCTAATCTTTTTTTTCTTCTGTATGCGCATATAAATCGTTGTTAGAGATATGAAATTCGAAATTATTCTTGCCATGTTTATTAGAAAAAAGCTGGGAAGTATGGTGTCCATCTATTTTATTTATAAAATGTTCTGCTGAATTTGAATTATTTAAGATTTTTACTTTTTTATGTATTTTCACAAGAAAACAAAATCTGTCCTGTTGCTTATAATTAATTTAAAATTATGTAAATGCATTTTAAATATCATTTTCTTTTTGAAAAGATCTTTTTTACATGAAGTCGTGTTTGTGCTACAGTAGTGTATGCATTTCATAATTTTCAACTTTTCAACATTAATCAAATATTAAAACAAATCAATTAATTTATGCCCTATATATTTCTATAATTAACAAAATAACTATAAACTTTTTTTGCAATTTACAAAAAATTGATTTAATGATAAAAAAAACTCCCTTTTATTTATTTTAGAAGTATTACATTTTTATATTATTACGTTTTATGCTTATCATATTTACTTATATTTATTATATTTATCGCCTGCTCATAGATAAACGTTAGTCATCATAATAAATAAATAAATAAAAGTAATAAATATTTCCTGTGTGAAATAAATAAATAAATAAATTATCACCAAACATTTATAGCACCACTGTTTCCAAAAACAAACTTCGCGGCATATTTCTGTAGCATTTTTAAAAGAAATGTATCACGAAATTTATGTTTGGAAATAGTGGTATCATTGAATTTTTTGTAACATTTCTTCTCAGGCAAACATTCAATATTACTGTTAATATTAACTTCGTTACATTGTTTTGTTATACTACTTGTGTTACCTTACTATTTCCATTATTCTTTTTTTCTTCTATTTTTTGAGCCTTTTTAAGATGTTGCGGCCCGCATAAAATTGTAAACATATTCTTGTAGCCCGCGAGAAGAAAAGGCTGAGTATAGCTGCTTATTTGGCATAAAGTTATCTCATATATTATAGTGATATTTTATAAGCCTTCTTCTCTTCATTTAAATTAAACCCAATCGCGACCATCAGCCTAACCATTCGAAGTTTTTCGTGGTTTTCACCGAACCCTGGATTCCCTTGCGTAAATACGGGTTGGTTCCCTTAGAAAGACCCCCCACGGAAAGCACCCCCACCCTCAGGGCCTATATCCCTAGTGTAGATAACTGGCCGGCACAAACATACATCAAACTTTTTTTAAATTAATAAAAAACACGAATAAAATAAATCTATAATATATAACTATACTTCTAATATTATTGCAAATGTAAAAAAAGAAAAAGAAAGAAAAACATTTGAAAAATAAAAATAATTTGTAGACACTGGTAACGATATTATTAGGGATGCGGGAAGGAGAGTTCGAGGAATGATAAAATATGCTAGCGTAAAGTGAGGTGGGGGTCCGAAATTGCCAAATTATTGATAATGATATACATGTACAGCCCAGAGAAAAAAAAAAAAAGAAATAGTGCTTAGAAAATATCCTGTGTGATTCTGCATCTCGCCTTAATATAGAACAAATAATGGAGCTTTATCTTTACTGCACCATTGAATCTATGTTTTTAAAAATGCAATTAAATAGGGTAGTGTAACATCATTTGTTAGGTTAATTTAAAAGTATATGTATATAAAAATCTTGGAAGTTTAAAACGAGTGAAAGAAAATACCATGCTTTCAAAAAATGTTTTGGAACTATTGATCAATGCTAGAACAATCAAAATTTCAGCTTACCTTTTTTAATACCGCATGGCCACAATAATTTCAAACAGTCCGAAAATAGCAGCCGAGTTATGTCACAATTGCGATTACTATAGAAGCGATCACAAACTACAAGGAAACGCAAATAAACTTCCGATGGATCGTCAGCGACCTTTTTCTAGCGCTTCACACATTTTTGTCGCTCCCAGTGGCGAGCATTGCGTTTTGCATCACTTTCTATGAACGACCGTTACACATGAATAGCCGATGTTCATCCGTGAAACGCTATATAGCAAATACAACAATTTTCATTTATTTGCGGTTTGCATGAAGTTAAATATTATATATAAAAAGAAAAGAAATAGTATTTACAGAAATGTGTGTTTTAAATAAATCTTCTTTTGCCAAATTTCGTAATTCTGATTATCGAAGAAACTAACTTTTGCACGTTACTTAGAAATCTAAAAGAAAAAGCATTATTAAGGAATCCATTGAGAGTAATTTGATTCTAATTAAAATAAGATATGTAAACTTAAACCATTTCCCCCTATGGGGATTTCTTATAAGTGTTATAATAATTTGGTAATACCCAATTTGAATACTTCACGTGTTTTTTACATACAGTTCTATATTTTTAAAAAATATTTTTCAGATAAAATATTGTCGAATAAAAGAAAAATTATCAACAGAGACATTTTTAATCACTCTGCATTCCACATATTTTTTAAAACCTTTTATAAATTTATTTGCGGAGGTATTTTGAAGCTACATATTTTAAAATAAAATTTACAACATTTTATTAAAAATTTGCTTTTTTTTTATTAATTATTTGCTTAAAAATGATTTTGAATTGGTATGTAAAGGAAGCCAGTTTGAACTACTCTTTCATCTTACAAAAGTGATATATTTTGAGCTTATTAAGTGCTCCAATATGTCATAGTATACAAGTTATATTAAAGGCTACAATATTATTCAAAACTAGTCCTTTCCTTTCTATAATTTGCACTTTATATACATACAGATCTTATGTTCGAATAGTTAATATATAAAAAAAATTAATAATGTACACTTCTTCCCTCGTCATCCTCCATGCATAAATATTCGTTTTTTTTCTTTTAAACTGGGGTATGTCTTTTTTTATCTTTTTACTTTTTGACGCCAAATTCACACATTCAGAATAAGACAACGGATATTTCCACGCCTTGATGAAAGTCCTATCAATATCTCTTCTTTGGACAACAAATGAATGAAAAGTTGTAAAAAAAAATCTAAAAATGATTTAAAAATTATATCGAAATACAAACATAACAAATGATAGTAAAATTAAAATTAAAAACCTTCGTCACTACTAATATTAAGTTCAAACTGTACTTTAAAAAAGTAATGAGCTTGAATATTTTTTATTTATAAAAATCCCCAATTGTCACAATTTTAATTTTTAGGAACATTAAACCCTGCCCACAAAGTTAGCGTTCTTGGATACAAACTGTATAACACTCATGCACCGGCTCCTCGCAATAATGGAACTGTCATTTACATAAATTAACTGGTGCATTATTACATTTTACGAAACAATGCACCTCTTGCTGGAGTTGATTAGTTTTGAGTTGAATAGTGGTAGTATTGTGGTACATTGGACAATTCCTTCATATTAAAATTAATTTCACCTCTATTTATGTTAAACATAACGGACAATATCAGGTCAATTACATAACACATTTCACTTCCCAGCACCAGCATTGTTTTATTGCAGGAGATTATAATGCACACAACAGAAATTGGAATTCTCTGTCTATAAATCGTAGAGGAATGTCACTTCCTAATTACTCCCCACCAATAAACCTACCTCCAGTTAACTTTAAATGCATCTAGTTTTCTCATGCACATGAGTATTACAACGATCTTGCTATTATTAAAATTGTTCTTTATTCTATCACTACCATTGTACTTAAACCTAGCTCTATTCACCTGCTGCTTTCCTTTAAAGTTGACCCCATAAATCTTATTTTGCCAACCTCCTTCCATAGAAATTGACTGGAATAAATTTAACAAGTTTTAAAATACGATTTAAATTTAACATAAATTTATGTCAGTAGTTCTAATCTTTCTTTTTCTGACTTTTCACCTGAAATTAATAATC
This sequence comes from Maratus speculifer, assembly GCA_964019185.1. Lineage (NCBI taxonomy): Eukaryota > Metazoa > Arthropoda > Arachnida > Araneae > Salticidae > Maratus > Maratus speculifer. Next base: position 51,426,652 of record OZ025295.1, on the reverse strand, counting down.
ATTTTGTAATTAATTGGCGAAATCTTGCTTCTAAAAAATTCAAAAACCTGATACTTTTAACATATTAAAAAATAAAAATACCTATGTACTTGCTACTAATATCTGCAACCTCTGTAAATAATGCAATATTTTCCGGCAACTCTGTAAGTTCTTCCGTGAGTCCATTCTTAAATACACTCTTAACATATAACAAGATCAAAAAACTAATCTTTAAAGAAAGGCAAAAAAAAAAAAAAAAAAAAGTGGACTAGATTCTTAGAAAACCCTTTGCCTGGTGATAATTCTTTCTGGCAAATTAAAAAAGAAGTTTAACGAAAATTTTATTCACATTCTGCTTGTTACTGTCAATGTACTGCTCATACTGAAAAGGATTAAGCAGAAAGTTTCACAAGGTATTATGCATTGCAATTCTCCCCTAGTCCCGCTCACCTTAGTAAGCCCATCAATTTCTTTCTATTTAATGATAATTTTATCACAACCCTGCTGACTCTTTTTCCGAAATTGAACCAATTGTTATCATTAACATCTTCAAAATCCTCAAACGCTGCACCTTTCCATCATATAATAATATTTCCAATGATACTCACCAAGATTTACTTACTATGTTCTCTAAATCATCAATTTGAATAATTCTGTCCTAAAAATTTTCCTACTTCCTGATACCATGTGAACATCTATCATCAACTCTATTCCTAGCCCCGCTTCTGATCATAGTGACCCCACTAACTTACAATCTATTATACACAAATGTCATTCAGTTTCAGCTTTATGACTTTTACACAGCAAGAAGATTTTAATGTTCGAATAACTGAAAATTACTAACCGCTCTATGACTTTTACTCAATAACAAGATTTCAATGCCTGGAGAGCTAAAAATTACAAACCCGCTCTATGACTTTTATATAATAACAACATTTTAAACAACTGAAAATTACTAACCAGCTCTATAACTTCTACACAATAACAACATTTTAATGCCAGAACAACTGAAAATGACTAACCAATTGTATGACTTCTACACATTAATAACATTTTAATGCCTGAACAACTGAAAATTACTAACCAACTCTATGACTTACATACAATAAAAACATTTTAATGCCTCAACAACTGAAAATTACCAACTGAATGACGCGTCATATACCATTAATAATTTTTTTTGCATACTTTATTATTTTGAAAGAAAATATATATACGAGGATTACACTGAAAACTGAAATTTTTCAGATACTACTGAATGATAGAAGTTAAATTTGTAATATCTCAGTAGTGTTCAAAGTTTCCTCCAACATCAGTCCATGGTTGTAGGCAAATTTTTTCAAAGAATAGACCCTTCAAACCATCCATTCTTTAAAGCAGATAAAAAATATTATTTTATAGTCTCATCCATCTCTTCTTTGGAATGAAAAAGATGCCCTCTTATTTATTTATTTATTTATTAAAATTAAAAATATCTAAAAGTCACATATTGCAAGACATATGAGACCTTAGTCTTGTTAGGACATCAGGAAAACAAGCTGGATATTCTATAGTACTAATAGATAAACAATAGTGTAAGGAGATTGCTAATAATAAAGTTCTCATAATAATTACTAATAATAAAGTTAGCAAATTATTTTTATGCTCCGTTCTGCTTTCTTATAAGCATGGGCCACTTTATCTTCTTGCAGCAAATTCCATCAATAATCAAAGCAAAACTATTAAAAAAGAGTATCCCTCATTGGTTGAAAATTTTGATTATTTTTTAACGTTAGAGAGTAAATTTTGTTTTTATTTCCTTGATTAAAGTTTATTTTAGTTAAATCGCTTGGGTTAGAATATAATTTTATTAATAAAGTCATTCAATTGAAAAGGCAAAAAACACATTCAAGCAAGAAGACAAATTGTTTTCTAAAAGTACATAAATAAGTGAATAAATGAATAAATAAAACACAAATTATTAGCATACATTCGGGGTCAACTGATATGATTTTTATTCATATGAGATTACTATGCTTTATTTTGAAATTTGTGTGAAGGGTTTTGTAACATCACAAGTGAAAAACGATATAAATCAATCAAAATTTTCCATTTTTAAAATTAAGTATGAACATACATGGTCTGCCGCATAATTAAATTGAATTATTATGCACCCCCAAAACAGGCTTCTAGTTGGCATATGAGCAGTAATGGAATAGGTGGTGGGGGCTTAAGGAAGATCATAATAGCAGCGTCAATTGCCTGCAGGCTATTCCACAGAGTGCATGACTTCTTATTCGGACATTTGTTTTATTGACTCATAGGAATTTCATGATATTGCGTTTTAAGGACCAGCGTTAAGCAATAAAATTTTGCGTTGCACTTGAAATGGGCGCCGAGATCGTTACCATGCTGAGGGAAGCTTATAGAAATATTACCATGTTCCACAATATCGTTGATCGCGGCACAAGATGTTCCGGAAGGGCACAAAAAAAGCCGAGAATGGAAATAGCTCTGGACATACGTCAATGTTACATTCAGACCAAAATGTGAAGGAACTGAGGAACATGTTGAACTCTGATCGAAGCCGAGTGTTAGAATGCTGGCAGATGGCTGTAATATCAATAAAAGTGTTATTGTGAATAACATTTTTACCGAAGATTTGGGCATGTGGAAGATATGCGTAGATATAAATTGGTCAACAAGGTGCCGTTGCACACCCCTTCATTGTCACGAAGTACTTAGCGAACTTAGTGTGGTAACTTGGCACCACCGGACTTCTTCCCGATGATCAAGACCACCACTCAAAAGCAACCATTTCGGGACTCTAGAAACAGTCAAAGAAGCGAAAACGAGATGCTTGAAGGTAGTCCTTGTCGACGCCATCCACGGTACATTCAACGGCTGGGGAAAATACAGGCATCGGTTTTCTGACGCGGAAGGAAGTCGCTTTGAAGAATTTTAGTCGTTTGTGCCTTTATCTGCAATAAATCTTTTTTCCCGTAGTTATTCAAATTACTCTTGGGCTACACCATATATGTATTGTGGAAGGTTGGAGTGACATTTACAGTTTACTTGTACTAATATATTAAAATTAATTTTTATAGATCTCTTTGTGAATAAGTGTGTGATAAAAAGAAAACAAACAATTGGCATTAACAATAGATATTTATTAACAGGAACAGCAAATATATATTTATATATAAATGCACCTGACATACATAAATAGACACTGTAATTTTATTATAATATGGACAGTTTGATATGTTTTGAAAGATTTGTAATTTTTGATTCTATAGTATTTCTTTTGGCAGAAGAAGAATGGGGTTCTGGAAAATATCTTCAAATATCTACTGTTTTCTATTGATTAGGTATATTTTTTATTTAACAAATGCATTCAAAATCGAAGTATTTCGATATACACATGTTGAAATTAAAATTTGTGAATCTGTAATTTAACAGACATGTTAAACTTTAATATCTCGTTTCAATCATTATTATCTTTAAAGTAAGCCTAATATTTTTGAACAATGGCTTGATAACCATAACATTTCCTTATGTTTCCAGGAACCACTAAACTTCATTGAGCTTTGCACTGAGTTTTGTACAGATCATTATACTGATTACACTGATTTTCACACAAAACCTTTCTATGAGCTTTACATTATGCATAACTTAAAATTAAACTTCAACTTGAGCATCATATAAACTTAATACTGAGCTTTGTCTGAGCTTTAACTAATGCTGCACTCTGAACTTTTCCTGAGCTTTACCTAATGCTGCACTCTGAACTTTACCTGAGCTTTACCTAATGCTGCGCTCTGAATTTTTCCTGAGCTTTAAAAATAACATTGCTTTGAGCCTTCTACTGAATACAGAACACACACGGAATTTAATACTTTGTTTGACTTAAATTTTTCATGAAGTAATGTATCAGAAATGCCAATGAGACTTTTATTTATTTTTTATGTTTTCTTTAAAGTTGAATAAACAATATTTTAACATAAAGCAATTTAATTGTAAAACATTTTAATGAGACTAAAATAAGAATAAGAAATCAAGGTATTATTGCACTAACAATCTTCAGACAGCTTTTTCATTTTTATTTTAAAATAATTGGATTTGTTAATGAATTTGGATTTGTTAAGAAATTTCGAATATTATAACAATTCACTCAAACTTTTTTAAGCAAATTCAACATATGGAACATAGAAAATGAAAACATCATACTTCTTAGGAAAGAAATATGATGTTAGATCATATGAGGAACACACAGCCATAGTAAACCAAGTCCATTTTGAAAAAAAAAAGATATAGTTCATTTAGAAGATGTATAAAATATATTTTTTTCATTCCCACAACTGAATCGAATATACAAATAGATGGCATATGTGGGTCGATCCAGAAATAAGGTTCTTAAAGAGCTCCAGCCGCAGGAGAAGATGCCAGGCGAAATACGGCAACAGTGATGTGCGCGGCTGTTCCCGCATTCTCGATTCTCCCAGCCGCGCTCTGCTCCGCCGCTCATTCTTGGCTCAGCAGCCGTCCGAGATGAAAGTTCCCATTGTTGATCTCGCCAAATGTAGATTCATTCCATGATTCAGTTTTTCTTTTCGCTAAGAAAACTCTGGCGAGCTATCCAGAACCGCTGACGAGGACAACTGATAGTCGGTGTAAGGCGCTTCACGACAACATCAAACCTTACGTCACCTGCCAAACCCAGGAGCTTTTGACACAATTTGGATGAACTGTCAGGCCCACCCACCTTATAGTCCAGACTTCGCAACTAATGATTATCACTTGTTCCCCAAGTTAAAGGAACCCTTAGGTGGCCAACGCTTCCTGAACGGCGATGATGTCAAAGAAGAGGTGAAACGCTTCCTCAATGGGTTGGCGCCGGATTTTTACGACATTGCGATACAGAAATTGAAGCACCGTCTACGAAAATGCGTAGAAAAAGATGGCGATTATGTAGAAAAATAGAGCAAACCTTACGAATTGATTATTTCCAGTTGAGCGAAAAATTGCCCAGGCTGGGAATCGAACCCGGATACTTGGCTTACAAGGCCAATGCTTTACCTGTTAAGCTATCTGGGCGATAGCCGGCTGGGATTTTTCGCCCACATAACCTTAATGGTCGTAACATCTGGTCTGTTATTTGAAACAGCTTGCAGAATAAACCGCAGGTAATGGAACTCCATATAACGATGGATACGTAGATATACTATTATTTTTAACGCAAGATTTTATTTATTTATTTATTTTTTTTTCGCTCTAATGTTATTATCTATCTATTATCGCTATTAAGGTTATCTGAGCGAAAAATCCCAGCCGGCTATCGCCCAGATAGCTTAACAGGTAAAGCATTGGCCTTGTAAGCCAAGTATCCGGGTTCGATTCCCGGCCTGGGCAATTTTTCGCTCAGCTGGAAATAATCAATTCGTATGATAACTTTACCAATCAGTTTGATTGTGTTAAAAATAATAGAGCAAACCTTCTTCTTTTCAACAATGTAAATTTTCTTGAGAATAAATAATGTTGTCTATTTGTAAATTTGATGATGGGAACCTTATTTCTGGATCAACCCTCGTATGCGGGAAAATAATGTAAAAAAAAAAAAAAAAAAGGCTTGGTTTATCGAGGGAGTAAATAAAACAGATTTTACGCACTTTCTAAATGGATGATATCATTTTTTTTCCTAAGTGGACTTTGTCTGCTATGGTTATGAGCCCCTTAGATAGAGCTCATTATAACATGAAAAGATAATTGAGTAGATAAGAAATCCAAGAACATAGAATTTCACATTGAATTCGGTGTAATGCTAACAGGTTTTGCTTTTTGACATTTTTTATATTTATAGAATGTTTGTCTTTCAAAACATATAAAAAATACAGAGAGACATTAACAGAATACAATTGGTTCTTACAAGTTCTTAACAGGATTTTTTTTTAAACAAACATTTAAAATTGTAAAATAAAGGACGCAAACAGTGAGCATCATAATCTATGCTAAGATATTTAATAAATTAAAAGCATTTGACAAAACAATATTTATCAATGGCAAATGTGTTAGTTTTACGCGATCCGAAAAGGAAGATAAAGGAACATCATTATAATGTTGGTATACTTGTGTCTCTGTTTTACTGAACATGTTGCTCTTTTGATGAACACATTAAAAAGTCAAAACACACAGCTATAGAAAATATATTTTGACCTTCACTTTTTAACTGTAAAAATAGGATATTTCAACAAAATCCAAGATAGTCGAACTAAACAGTGTCTCTGAAAACACAAATTTCTAATGACTGATTCCTTTTGCCTCTACTTTTAAATCATAATCATCATCTGCTTTTAAATCATAATCGTAGGTGAGTTTGACATCTAAAAAATTAAAAGCCATCGAAGAAACATTTGCTGTGGATTAAAATGATGGTTCTTTAGGATCGAAAATGCAAAATCACGGAATATTATTACAACAATGGTATTATTGCATTTGCTAGTTTGATGAATATGTTGCTTTCTTGATGAGCATGTTTAAAAATCAAAGAAAATAGTTACAGGAAGGACATTTTCGGCGTAAGTATCATTGTAAAAAGAACTAAATGCAATACAAATGAACCAAACAGTGCTTGTGAGAACACAATTTTTAATACACATTCAACACCCTTTGCTTACTTATATTTTTAATTCTCTCGGCTCTTACTAATTTATACCTTTAGTAGAAGTTTAATACGTAAAAAAATAAAATCATTGAAAGAATTTATTTACTTCAATAAAGGGGTAAATATACTTGCAGTTTATGACCGAACTAGCATGATGGAGGAATATCATTATGCTATTGGTATTATCGTAGTCTTTGTTTTGTGAATGCATTGCTTTCTTAATGAGCAAATTTGAAAATCACATATTTAGAAAAAAAGACGATATTTTGAACTTTATGTTAACTGTAAGGAGGAACAAAATCCGATTTAGATGAACGCAGAAACACAACTGTTTTTGTGAAGATATTAGATTCTTTTTATCTATTTCCTTTTTTGAAAATCTTCTGTTACCAAGACATAATCTTAGATGATTAAGAATTAAAAAAATTCTTTCTCATGCTGTTATAATTTTTCTATTTCTTTCTGCCACAAGACGCGCAGCATTGCAGGCGGAACTGACTAATTTCACAAAGCTTAGTCTGTTTCACAACATGGCAGTACGTTGACTGGTCATAGCAGTCTTCTTCTTCAGCTGAAACAGAAAATAACCAATATTGTATTCATAAATAATAATAATAATAATAATAAACATGAACGAAAATTATGAAAAACTTTCAAACACTAATAAAATAATGTTAAAATTTTTCATTTTTTTCATGCAAAGAAATAACATTTTAGCAATAAGCAACTTAAAAAACACAAAACTTAGTGTTAATCCACTTTCAGCAACTATTGTCTATATATTATAATGTGTGTTATAATCCTGTATGGTAGTTTAGAGAGGGTTGACCATATGTGAGACATGAATAAATTTCAGTTTTCATTTTTAAAAGAATTTCAGAGTTTAGCCAATCAAAACTACTTAAATATTCAAACAACAATCTTTGTTTCATGTAGATAATTGAAATAGGTAAGAAAAAAATAAATGTGAGGAGTTTTAAGATTAAAAAATGTATTTTTTGGAAACATTTTGTAAGATTTTTTCTCACATGACAACATGACATGTATCATCGAAATTTAAATAAGTAGGTTTTAAGTAATGAAAACATATTGATCTTTCATTCCAGGCATAAAAATTGTACAGTAAATTATGCTAAAGATAATAGTGTGCTATACTTAAAGTGGTATGTGGAGAGGCTTGACCCAACCAATGTAAGGAAAGGTTATCCGGATGATCAAAGTTCTCTTTATTTAGTTTTAGGTAGCTTTCATTACAAAAAGTAAAAAGCTACCTATTGCAGCCGTCCGGAGGAAAGCACTTCCGGAAAATTTTGGTATATTTTCACCGATCATGACCCCCAGACCCCAAAACCACCCTCCGTTCAAATGTTGACATATATATATATATATATATATATATATCTGATTTTTGTCATGCGATAACTAACGTATTTATGAACCGATTTGAATGAAACTTGGTATGTACATAGTACATACAAATGTCTCGACCGAGTTCGTTGGCCAGCATCATCCGTCATTTTGTTTCAAAATGGCGGCCATTTTAAATTTTAAAAAAAAAATTAAAATTTTAAATTAAATGCGAAAAAATTAAAAGTTGAAAAATATTTTTCTTTTACGTGTTAGAACTTAAAACAAAGATTCCAGAACACTCTTTATTTTGTCTACATCTTAAAAAATGATTGAGTTATAGCACTTTGAATTTTTGTTATGGCTGACATTTTGAAACGATCTGATTTTTGTCATGTAATAACACGCGCATTTATGAACCGATTTCAATGAAACTTGATATGTACATAGTACATACAAATGTCTCTACCGAGGTAGTTGGCCAGCATCATCCGCCATTTTGTTTCAAAATGGTGGCCATTTTAAATTTTTAAAAAAATTTTAAATTTAAAATTAAATGCGAAAAAATCAAAATTTGAAAAATATTTTTCTTTTCCGTGTTAGAACTTAAAACAACGATTCCAGAACACTTTTTATTTTGTCTATATCTTACAAAATGATTGAGTTATAGCACTTTGAATTTTTCTTATGGCTGGCATTTTGAAACGATCTAATTTTGTCACGTGATAACACGCGTATTTATGAACTGATTTCAATGAAACTTGATATGTACATAGTACATACAAATGTCTCGACCGAGTTCGTTGGCCAGCATCATCCACCATTTTGTTTCAAAATGGTGGCCATTTAAATTTTTTTTAAAAATTTAAAATTTAAAATTAAATGCGAAAAAATTAAAAGTTGAAAAACATTTTTCTTTTACGTGTTAAAACTTAAAACAATGATTCCAGAACACTTTTTGTTTTGTCTATATCTTAAAAAATGATTGAGTTATAGCACTTTGAATTTTGCTTATGGCTGACATATTGAAACGGTCTGATCTGAACGATCCATCATGTTGCTTTAAAATGGCATACACTTTATGATATCGCGGATTTTGGTGACTCTCTAAATCGCTTAAAATATAACCAGGTTGAATAAAAGATGACTAATTTCTAAAAATTCCTATTAATATTCAGTGTTGACAAAAACTAGTATTCAATCTTACAAAATCACTAATTTTATAAGATTATTTCCACTAATTTGAGCTTAGTATTTTTTAACAATGTAACTTACTTTAAAATAAATAAATAAATGTATAAGTATATGAAAGCTACCTCTTCCTCCCGGCATTGCCGGAAGGACTTTTTTTAAATCTTTCTACTATACACTGCAAAAAATGATGAATTAATGGCTTTATTTCTAAAATAATGAAAATTTATTCTGAAAAACTATAACAGGGTAGAGCAGGGCTGTCCAACGCGCGCCCGCGGGCGCCATGGCGCCCTTTGCAGGCTTTATTGGCGCCCTTTTGAAGATTGCACACTACTAAAATTTTTTTTAAGAATAAAATTCTTTTTTAAAGCAAGGTTTTTTAAAAATCCTTCATATTTGCTTGAGATTATTTTTAATACATTTTCAAATGTATTTCACGCATCAAAAATTAATGTTTTTTTCGCTGGCTCATTATCTGTTTTAAAGACGGAAAAGGGCTTATCATTTCTTCCCTCAGAACTTTAAAATTTTAGGTGATTTTCTTTTTTTTTTCTGTAAAATCATGCAAAATTATTTCCATTCTCTTCCAGGCTCTCTTTAGAACCTCCCGTAGATTGATCACTATATCATGCCTGTCTTTGTTTCTGTACTTTTTATGCCGGCTAATTTACAAATTTAAAATAAATCTACGTTTTTGCTTCCCCAAAAAATCTAACAATATCGTTGGTTACCCTTTTATTTTAAAGTAAAATTTTTATCTTAACGAATATGCAAGATTTAGTTTTCTTCCAATAATTTTTTATACATATACTCCTCACAGAAAAACGTATAACTCGAAATTTACAACGATTTATAGTTATTTTGAAGAGATTTACTATATGGCAGTCTTTCAGATCCATAGGGGGCTTATGTCTCCTATAGCGAAATAAAATTGCATGTATGTATCGGTGCTAAGTACCCTTAGATAATTTTGTTGCGTGTTTTGAGCCATGTTAATAATGACGCCCTTCATTGTTTGACAAAAGCTGAGATGCGCCCCCGCTTACTAAAAGGTTGGACAGGCCTGGGGTAGAGTAAGGGAAAGGAAAAAGTTTAAAATGGATTAAATGAAGATGTAAAAAATTGCTATAGAAGCACAAAAGCATTTAATGGGACATAAATTAGAAAGTTGCTAGGAGCTTTTATTTCATTTAAATAATACCCATAATTGGTAAATAGAAAGAATGGAAAAGTATAGAAAGGGTGAAAGCTGCAGCCTTAAGAAATGTGTAATGCCTCTACTAAAGGACATATAACATTGATCAAAATAAGGTACCCTGGGGTAATAACGCCAGACGGGGTAATAACGCCAAGTGCTAATATTTTTCATAATTATGAAATAATCTGGTAAATGACACCCATGTGTTCTGCGCAGAAGGCTTTTGAGTCATATAAATCGCAAAAAACAGCTTCAAGTTAATTTGTTTCATTTTTAGGTCTTATTGTTTTTACAAGCAGCTAAAATTAACGCTTGATCTAAAATTTGCGAGATACGTTTTGTGATGTGAAGACTATTTTTTTTAATCCGGAAATACTTTGTTAATTACATAAATTTGTAGTACATTTCATGGCCTTTCAAAATGTTGTTGAAGATTTTGGATATCTTCTCGAGATAATTTGTAATTTAAAATGTACAGCGCAATAACTATAACGGGGTAATAACGCCAATCCTTGCAATTTTTACCCCGGTTGATTCCCTACAGTGGCCGAGCTACATCCTAAATACTGATTCAAATAAACACAGTTAAAACGGTGCAATGTTTCTAACAATTCTATTTAAACGGTCCTTTATAAGCAAAAAGAAGCTCACTGTCTGATATTCTTTTGCCTCGTCCCTCCCCACACACACCACACCTTTATTTTTCTTATACTTTCACAAAAAAATGAACATTTTCAATAGCTTAGGATGCAATTTGTCAATTTCTAGAGCTGCGAGTTTGTATTTTTAGAATTGGGCAATCTACATGCAATTATTCCAACTTATTTCATAGTTTTGTTTGCATGGCGTTATTACCCATATAGATGGGTAATAACGCCAAATAGCAGTGGTCAAGAAATCACGCCATTACATTTTATGTATTCATATCTGTTAAATTATTTTTTTTATATAGATAGTCAATGAGTTGCTGTATCAAATCATATATTTGTTTAAAAAATACAAACTAAAACTGAGCCGTGAAAATTGCTAGAACCTTAACGTGGCGTTATTACCCCAGGGTACCTTACTTTAGAAAGGAATGTAGACAAACTTAACCAAGATGAACACAATGAGATGAAGCAAAATTATGTGGAAACTAGTGCTGCCAGGTGGGTAAAAGTGGATGCTTAAAACGGAATTTTTCTCCTGTTCTTTTTATTTCATCTAAGCAGATTTGTTTACACATAATATTTTCTTAAATAACTTTTAATAATAATTCAACCATGTAGCATAAAATTATTCTACCTTTTTAAAATCGATTTTATTTTTTTTAACAAATAGTTCAACATAAAGTAAAGTGGGTTAAGTCTACCGTATGTGAGGAGCCTTGATCGATTATTTTTTCATGATTAAAATTTATCATGGTTCAAGTAGTTTATTTGTTGCAGTTATATTGCAATTTTTCTTTGATAACTGACTGTATAGCGAATCTGTAAAACTTCATTATAGGTTCAATAATTATAAAAATAAAAAATCATTTTATCAAAAAATGAAAAGAATATGATTTAAAGTGTTGATGTATATAACTTAAATCTAACTCATCAACACTTGATATCTTCCAAGTCTTAAGTGTTCCTTGGGACCCGAATAATGAAATATTTTCGTTTAAAATAAAAAAATCTAGAAAATTTCCTTTTAAATAAACTTAGTACGTTGTTTATTACAAACTGTTGGTCGCATTTTTGACCCAATTGGTTTTAAATGTGCTTATACTATTATAATTAAATTTTTAATTCAAGAAATTTGGTGTTTAGCATTTGATTGGGATGAAAGTCTACCCAAACATCTAGAAAATGTATGAAATGAATGGTTTGAGGAAATAAAAGAACTAAATTGTATTAACATTCCCATATATTATTTGGCTGATATTGCCCCTGATGAAATTGATTGCTTTTAGTTACGTAGTTTTTCAGACGCTTCAAAGAAGGGTATGGTTCTGTAGTGTATATCTTAGAGCAGTGTTAAGCAATAAGAACATTGTTACTAATTTTGCGGCATCAAAAAGTCGAGTCACTTTTTTAAAAACTATCTCTATTCCTCAGCTTGAACTTTTAAGAGCTCTTTTGTCTGATAGACTTAGCAATAAAATTTTTAACGAACTAGTTTTTTCTGCAACTTGCTATTTTTGGACTGATTCTTCTATTAGTTACTTTTGGATTAGAGGAGAATTAGAAAGATTTAAAATGTTTATCAGAAACCGGATAAAAGAAATCAGAAATCTTACTGATCCATTAAATTGGTATTACTGTCCTGGAGATAATCCTACCAATCTATTAACATGAGGTTTGAAAGTTTCAGAGTTTAAAAATAACAAACTTTTTTGGGAAGGTCCCCAATGGTTAAAGCAATAGATATCTCTTTGGGCAAAATTGGATATTGCATTAGCCGACCTGACAACCATTAAAAATGAAAATTCGTAGCACACAAAGTTTAAATTAATCTGGAGGTTGTTTGGTTGGTTATTCGTGTTTCGCAGCCATGTTTTGACATTCGTAAAAGGAATAAAGTTTCAGTTTTCAAATCAATTTAGTAATTTTTTTCTCTGAAAAATTTCACATTCTTTTAGAGTTTCTTCTCGTTTTATAGCGTTTTTTCATTTGGAAAATGAGCACGGTTTCAATTTTTCAGCCACGAAATTCGCGATTTTTTTCCGCGATCATTTTACGATATTTACAATTTTCTCCCAGAATCGTAACTCGTTTTTTAATCACGATTCTTTGTTGAAATCTGCACTTTACACTTCGAACTTTTATGACGAAATTCGCATTTTCTACTGCGAAATCTTTCATGATTTCTTTCTTTTTTATTATGATTCTTTGGTGACATTATTCTTTCATTCTGCGATTCGTATAGCATTTTCATATAGCAATATTTTGACGAAAATCGAGTTTTTTTCGGCGAAAAGTAAATTTATTTTCTTCTACAACCAATCAATGTTTTTTTTTTTTTTTTTTTTTTTTTTTTTTTGTCGAAATTCGCAAGTTATCGCAACTGATCGGCAAAATTCGTGATATTATTTCGCGACCAATTAACAAAGTTCAATACTCGTTTCCGTGACTTTTGATGACATTGACCTCATTTATCTCTCTATAATTTATCGAAATTTGTGATTTTTGTGCAATCTTTTGACGAAATTTACAATTTCTTTCCGCACTGTTAACGATATTAGTGATTTTATACAGCGACAAATTAATCACTATTTGTTTGTGAAATCTTTGATGAAACATTCGATATTTTTTTACCATCTTTTTGAAGAAATTCTCAATTTTTCCCATGACCGATTCATGAATTAATTTACGAAAATTCCATAAATGCTTAAAATTCGCGGACTTCCAAAATTTTTTAAAATATACTCGCAGAAAAACATAGATCTGTGGAAGAATTTGCACTCTGAAATGCTGCACAGAATTTTATTATGCAGGACTTTCCTTTTTTTGTGTGTGTGCAAATCACGCGATTCCGCATACTACTTCAAAACCCCGCTCCTCAAAGAACTCCCCTTCCCCAGGAAACTATTAAAATGGCGCCCCTGTTTGTCAGGAATCGAATTTTTGTACATATTTGCAGAAACACAATTTACTCATAGTTAGTATCCATTTTAAGAGGATTTTATTTTAAGAAATCTATTTTACACCCCATGAGCGAGCATTTTTTAATAGCCGAATTTTAGGACTAATTTTTTTTAATTAAAACTTTTGGAACCGAATATTTTAAAATTTCGGAACAGAACCACTCCTGAAAAAATATGCTATGTAAACTAAGATTCGCAACTGGAAAAAAAAAATTGCGAATTATTAAGAAATGATTTAAGAACGATTTTCGTAGCATCGTAATTTCTAGGTCTAAATCATAGCAACTACGATTTTTCCGAAGTAATTGGATGTCTGCATTCGATAATTTAGATACTTCCGAAGTTAAAGATCAGTTAGAACTAAAGAAAAGCACTTTTCTGAATTCAACTATATTGTAAATGATAATCAAACATTGGTAAGCATTCATTTGATTAATCGATATTCTTATTTGATGAAATTACTAAGAATTACTGTATGATATATACGATTCCTAAAAACTCTAAACTGAAATTAGAAATTATGATTATTTAGGTACTTCTGAGTTATAGAATGTGACCAAGAAGCTGATAAAGATTGTTAAAAATTCCGCACTTTAAACTGATATTCGATGTTTAAAGAAAAAACATCTTATCCCAAACAACAGTACAATATTCAGCTTAAATGTATTTCTAGATGCAGATAAACTGTAGGGTCAATGGTAAACTAAAATTTCCTAATTTATCACAATTTTTGAAACACCAAATATTTTTACCAAAGTAGCACTTTTATACCGAAACTCCTAATTGAATATTATCATAAAAAACTCCTTCATTCGGGTACTCCGAAACTCTATTTTTATTAAGACAGTTTTAATGGATATCATCTGGTGAAGGTCAAGTAAGGAAAATTATAAGTAGGCGTAGATCTAGCAAGCCCAATTATAATAAAACTTAACTAACGATCGAACATAACAATTAAATCATACATTGATATATTTATCTGTTTTGTTACCATAGACTTTCATTTAGAAGTTGTTTCAGACTTGGTAACAGAAGCATTTCTAGCTTGTTTGAAAAGATTTATTCTTCGACGATCTAAACCCTATGTCATATGGAGTGATAATGCCCCAAATTTTAAAGGTACTTGTGCAGTTTTGAAATTCATTTATCAAATTTGTCCTTCGGAAGATATTATGCGATTTAATGCTGAAGAACAATTCATAACCAATTTCTGTGGATTATGGGAATCAATATAAAAACCATGAGAAGAATCCTCTTGAAAATAGTTAAATCCACTGTCTTAAATTTGACGAAATGACAACACTTATGAGGAAAATTGAAGCAGTTGTGAATTAACGCCCGTTGACCCCCTTGTTTGTAAATGTTCATGATCTCCAACCACTGACACCAGGACACTTCCTTGTTGGAGGTCCTCCCTGAAAATAATACTATTTTAGATTATTTAACTTTTTCTGCCAGGTGGACACGAGTTCAAATATTAAAAATGCAGTTTTGGCGCCGCTGGTGCCAAGAATATTTAAGTTAACTGCAAGTCTTCAGAAAATGGAAAAAGTTCTCACAAAACCTCCGAATGGTATTACTAAAAGAAGGAAATGACAATTTTATAGACTGGAAACTTGCTAGAATTATGAAAAATTTTAAAGATGATGACGGACATGTCCGTGTTATAAATCTCAAGACCTCCACAGGTATGTTATGTAGATATATTACCATAGTAGTTCCTTTGCCTTTTTATGATGACGCTGTATAGCCGTCCAACGCCGGGTGGGATGTTCCAGCTAATTCTCAAAACAGTCACTTAGCCAACGCATTATCTATTTGTCCTACTCACTTCAGAACTGAAACGAAGTAATCTATTGTTGATGCTAGAATTTTCTTAGTATCAAGTCGAATGGCTCTTAATAGATTTTTTATGTTCTGTTTCGTAATTAAATGTTTTTTGTTTTGTGTGTGTGCGTCTGTGTGCGTAAATGTTGATTATTCGATTATTAGATGTTTGATGATTTCTGATTATTTGTTGATTATTTGATTTAAAACCACTGAACCCATTAGATACATTAGATTAAAGATAATATGATTTTTTAAACTAATTAGATTAGAATAGAACACTGGAACTGAAGTGGCTGAAATACAAAGGAAAGGCTGAATAAAAAAATCCCCCTTACGCAGCCGCCATTTTTCTGTCAGTGCGTAGGCCTAGTATTCAGAGGGTGTGCTCTTTGGACCTCTAGAGTCAAATGATGCTAATTTCTAGTATTTGCATACATGCTTTTCCTGAATCTGTATATGAAATAAGTATCCCGTAACACAAACGATCCGAAACGAGATGGATATGGAACGCAGTGTAGCAACAGAAACCCATCTAATTTCCGTCATTAAAGTCATTCTTCATCAATGATTCATTTATAAATATTAACAAATTTCTCTTATAACACAATTATGTAAGATTTGTGAGTTTTCAACTTTTAATATATCATCTTTAATTGTATTTCTGATATAGTCCGTAAACAATCAATACATGAAGCATAAACTCTTGCTACTTTATGTTAAATTACATTGGAAAAAAAATATATATAAATTTATTATGTTCATTTCTAAAGCTTAAGTATTATATCTTACTTTCTTGACACGGTACTCTACCACAGGGTATAGACGTTCGAGGCATGTTTCCTTTGCATGCTGGGGATGGTGCCGGCTCCTGAGCTCCGTGCCATACACATTGGATACCTCGCGTCTGAAATCCTTTGTTTCCACAGGTGGCAGTGCACTAAAAAAATAAAAGCATTATCAGAAAAAAAATCAGGATTTTTTTTCAAACATTTATAGAACTTTATTAATATTTTCAAAGATGTTTGATGCAACTTTTTTGGAGGAATTCTGATGGGATATTCATATCTTTCCTGCTATTTCAAATCATTGCCTTATAGCTGGACAAAGTATTTGGAACCAAATTTAATGCTTTATTGAAATATTAACAATTATATTACAACAAAATAGAAAAAGTGCTATTCCAATAATAATATACTGAAAAGACTTTTAAAAAAAATCCTGACATAATAAGACAAATCTTTTCTAATATTAGTCTCGGTGGTTCTCAAATCCCCTGCTCAACAATGTGAAAAATTCCGACACATTTTTTGATTTATTTTTAAACGAAAAGCTATAATTGGCAGGCCTCACTATTGAAGAGATTCGGAAACAAAATGAGTTTTTCATTTTTTGAAATTAAATTACTTATCGAGTTATAATATGTCTTCTAATTCCAAACCTCCAAGTGTGATATATTTTCTTAATCATCGCACTCTCACATAGACAGACAGACAAACATCTATCATTTTTTTAAAATTCTATTATAAGTGAGAGCAGGAAAGATTTAATGGCGTAGCAAAAAGTTATCGCCTCGTCGGGTCACTAAACCAAGTTCCATTCTCCAGAATTTAAAAGAATATATTTCTGTTAAAAGTTATGTTAAAAATTATACTCTGCTTAATTAAAAAAAGCACGCATTTATATCTGATACCTTGATCTCGTTTTCCACAAAAGAATAAATGAAACAAGTAGAAGCTTTTCCTTTCAAAACAACGTTTGCAAGTGATTTATATGGAATAAAATAATTTATTAGATTTCAAGTTTATTTCATATCACTCTCGACATTGAAATGTAATAAAAATCAATTCGCTAAAAACAGAGTCCGGCGATTTTATCTTTATAAGAGTTTCATACTCAGAAAAAGTGCTGACACTTCATTTCAACACATTAAAAATAATTCATTATAATACATTTCTTCTAATTCTAAATCTAAACGTATCTACTCTTTTCGCTCTAAATGCAATCAATAAAATTTTTCTTGAATACACTATATTGCCATTGATTATGGGACACTTGCGATTTTAGACATTTTACTAAATATCTAGAAAAATACATGAGGAATCATCTCGAAACTCTTAGTGTATAAATATAATAGTATACGTCATACATCTCCGTGACGATTTTTTACCGAAACTCCATAGGGGACCGTCAACAAATTAAAAATGAATGAATATCTTTTGAATAACCCTGTCAAAACTAATGTAGGAAAAGCGCTCAAACTCTAGATTATGATTGAATGCCTTATTGTAATACACTGTGTTCATTTTTATGCAAATAGCATGCATACTCGCAGAGTAATTAAGGTTTTTATAAAAATGGTCCCAAATTTTTCCAAGTTTTTCCCTTATAATTTTCAGAGTTCTTAATAAAAAATAATATTTTTTTCAGAAAATATGACAAACAACATTGCACACAGTACCCTGTAATCAGAATTAAAAAATAATAAAAATTGTATGAAAAATGAGTAGGTTTACTAAATAATTTTTTACTGCGCATGCGTCAAAGATATCGAAATTTCATTTGCATATTATGTTAGCTAAATGTATAGAGCAACTTTTGTAAAAGTCTCAAAATCATAGCTTGAAAATTCTGAAAGTAATCGTCTATAGAAAAAGGACAAAATCCGTTGTTTCCAAAATGAAGCAAAAAAATGAGGGATTTTATCCAAATGTAGTAGTACATCCCGTATTGTGTATTCTATATTGACACTAATCAATGAATATATGGATACAACCCCTCTTGTTTTTCCTTCATTTTGAGAATAACGGATTTTCAACTTATTCAATTGACGATTATTTTCAGAATTTTCAAGTTATGATTTTGTAACTTTCACAAAAGTTGCTCTATACATTTAGCTAACACAATATGCAAATGAAATTTTGATATCGCTGACGCATGCGCAGTAAAAAATTATTTAGTAAACCAACTCATTTTGTGTACAATTTTCATTATTTTTTAATTCTGATTACAGGGTACTGTGTGCAATGTTGTTTGTCATATTTTCTGAAAAAAATATTATTTTATATTAAAAACTCTGAAAATTATAAGGAAAAAACTTGGAAAAATTTGGGACCATTTTTATAAAAACCTTAATTACTCTGCGAGTATGCATGCTATTTGCATAAAAATGAACAAGGCGTATTACAATAAGGCATTCAATCATAATCTAGAGTTTGAGCGCTTTTGCTACATTAGTTTTGACAGGGTTATTCAAAAGATATTCATTCTTTTTTAATTTGTTGACGGTCCCCTATGGAGTTTCAGGAAAATATCTTCACGGAGATGTATGACGTATACTATTATATTTATACACTAAGAGTTTCGAGATGATTCCTCATGTATTTTTCTAGATATTTAACAAAATGTCTAAATTCGCAAGTGTCCAATAATCAATGGCAATATAGTGTAATATCAATAATATTTAAATAGTATGAGATTGGAATGTATACACTGAAATCCAATAAAAGTTTTTGTATTATTTTAATAAAATATTGAAATGATAAATTTAATACAGAAAAGTTTATAATGAAATACCAGAAATAAAATCTTTAAACTTAAATTTAATGTATGAAAGTTTATTAGGAAGTACACTAGAAATAAAATATTTAATCTTAAAATTAATTTAGGAAAGTTTATAAGAAAGCACACTTGAAATAAAATCTATAAATTTGTTTTACATATGAAAGTTTATGAGGAAATACACTAGAAATAAAATCACATTGCCAAAATAATAAATATGTCTGAAACAAAAAATGAAAGTAAAAATCATTTATGGTTAGAAATATAGATACTCCTCAACAGGACGGATAAAGTTGGTGACAGCTGGGAAGCCCATCATAATTTGTTGCCTTAAAGGAGTCAGGCAAATATTTTAAAAATTTTTATTTATTGAGTTAAAATTTTGAAATTTTTTGTGATAGTTAACCGTATTATTTTTAAACAAAATCACATGATAAAACTTCTCATAATTAACAAAAATAAAAAAAAAAATTTGAATTTAAAATTTATTAAAAAGTGGGGTAGTTTAAAATCTTTATTACTCGAAATATTATTTGTAGAACTAATTTTTTTTTTTTTTTTTTTTTTTTTTTTTTTTTTTTTTTTTTTTTTTTACTTGACTCTCGTAAATAAGTTTATCATTACTGAAAATGCTCTGAAATGTCTAAAAGTCATTAAAATTTATCCTAGCACAAAATCTGTTTAAAATGAAGATTTTAGCATGGATAATTTATTTACAGGGACATCTAAAAGTATTGATTGCCCCTACAATAAAACTATACATCCGATTTTCATAAAATTTGAAATGACTGGGGCAAAGTTATGCAACAATTATGTATTTTAAATTTCAAATGATTCGGTTGGCTAATTTTTGCTCTGTTATATGTGGACAGACGGACGGACTGAATGATGTCTATAGGTGCTACGCATTTACATAAATATGAATGCATCTAAAATTGGAGTGGAGTTAAGTGAAAATTAATCTGAAAATCAGAAAAAACGCATGTTTGAAACTATATATATATGGGCAATGATTGAAGTTTATGATTGAAGTTTGGAATTAATTATTTTCATTTGCTTGAAGAAAATTTTTCATCGTAAGAACCATTTTAGTCCAAACTTCACTCCTATACGATAATTACTTGATTTTATATTGAAATTTAAAATGTGTCGTTGACTTTTTGGGCACCCTGTATTTCTTCATTTTGGCGATGACCGAGAAAAGGGGAGGTTAAGGGTAAACGGTATAAGAATAAAAAAATGCTGAATATTAAATGTGAAATTTTTATCTGCTTTAATAAAGAGTTAAATTCAATAATGCTTTATTACCACTGTCTAATAAAAATATTTTTAAAAAGCGATAAATGAAGTAAAATGTAATTATTTTCAAAAGTTTGTTTTGACTTTTGATGTTTTGTAAATTTTAACACAATATTTTTAATCTGAGCTTAAAATCTTTTTAAGATAGTAATTTTTCAAAAAAGATAAAATATGAAAGATGTTACCAAAATTCTAAAAATGCGATTCAAGTATATAGAAAATAGTTTAAATTTATAAATGTATCTTAAATTAAAAAAAAATCTTTAAAAAAAATCTAAAAATGCAAATTTTAAAAAATTTCTAAGCTGTGCAATGAGTTACAAAATTAATTAGGTTATAGCAACGTGTTTATTAGCTGGTGGTGTAAGAATGTAACTGTTTTTTTCCACTTCCAGGGCTGCCACAGGCAACATTTTTTTCCTGCACGACTTAACAGAATGAAAATTCTTTAGATACACTTTGATGAAATTTGCAAGGGAGATGTTCTATAAAATGTGTTTTGTTTTTAAATAGTGGTACGAACTGAATATAAAAATAATCGATTATGACAGCCCTGCAATTCTGATAAATTCTAAGTTATTTCATAGAAACTCTTTGTATTTGGTATATGAAGGTGGAATATATGTAAGAATCCGAAAACAATGTCAAAATAAGGTGTTCTAATTTAGAGTATTATTATTTTTTAACATTTCAATATCGAGACGGAATTCTAAGATTAGATTTTCTTTCCATAAATTTAAAGAAGACATAATTTTAAATCGAATAGCGACCCCCTTGTTTTTCTACTAGAATTCGGAAATAAATATATATATGATGTCTGTCTCTCTATTTTGACTGACTGTCTTCGGACTTACTTTAGTCCAGCTGCTGACTTTCCAGGAACCACGACATTCTGAGTTGTAGCATTCCTTCTTCCGTCGCGGCCTTTTTTTGTTATCACAGTGGCTCGGTGTGACGGTGCGATTGGCAACACCACATAAAACGCTTCTTTTCTGGTAGGCAGTGTTCCATGAAAAGCAATTTTTTGATGAGCACTAAGGAAGACAATAAAAAAGGTCATAATCTTTGATATAGCATTAAGAGCCAACACTAGTCACATGATGAAATTAACTAGCTAAAGTTAAATCAGTGGACTGGTTCTTTTCAAGTTTCTGGATAGTATTTAAATATTTTTTAAGTAACTATTTTTGAATAGGAAATATCTAAGGATAGTGAACACGTGTGCAGCAGCATAGAAGGTATGTTCGCTGAAGATAACTTCATGCTCAATCTATCAGTGACGTGTTTAGCTAAAAAGTGGAGTCATTAAAAAAAAGTTCAGCTGTAGTAACAAATAAGATCGACAGTTTATTCCCAGGGAGGATGAGGGTTATTTAGACGTGATGCAGAAGTTGTTAATATTCTGCGTTATTCCTACCAGTTATTTTTTATTGTCAATTTTACTATTTATCAGGGCATTTTCCTCGATTCCTCTTGTCAAAAATTTCTGTTTTAAAAAGCCGGTGATAAAAGTTTAAAAATTTTGTAAAAAAGTCCTTGTTGCGAAGGTACTAAGAATGTTGCTCGGAGGAAAGGTAGGAGGAGTCTGTGGAATGTTGTCATGAGTTATAATCAACCCTTATAGCAAGCAAGCAAGCGATAACTCAACTTTACCTTTTTTACAACGCTGAAACCTTTTTTTCGCTCAAAACTGCAAATTTGCCGACCCAGTGGCGTGGATGGTAGCGGAGGCTGCTCCCACACCGCTGGTCCCTGGTTCGAGTCCAGCTAGCGGCATGGGTGTTTGTGTTGTTCCTGTGATAATATATGTAATGGATATTCTGTAATAAAGTGTTATGTATGGTTTCTTGTGATCATTGGAGGTTATGCCGGCGAATAGCTGTAGCGCCTACCTCAAAGCAAATAAATACAAATAAATACAAATACTGAAAATTTGGCGATTTATTTTGATTTAAAAGAAACAGTTTCAAGATTATGTTTAGTATAAGCTATTCGAGAAAACATTCTACAAAAAAATAATGCAATGCACCATACGCAATATCTGTGTCTATGTAGTGGTGGAAAACTAAACCTAGTTTGCTCTTCAAACAATCATACAATTGTATGTTCATTCTAATATTCTAAATGTATTTTGCTTAGAAATCGCAAATAGTACATAAGTATTTATTAAATATTAATTTGATTTTAAAAAATATTATTTGAAACAATTTGGTTAAAAACTTTAAACGTATAAAATAATTAAAAAACAATTTAATTAAAAAAAAGGAATTTAATAAAAATTATTAATACGTTCTACAATATCCCCCTTCTTTAAGTGAATGCATATTTGGGGCTCCGTAAGAAACTTTATCCAAGTCAATTTTCTATACTTATGCATTGTGACACAATGGTTGAAAAATACTTCTTATGAAATGTGAATTAGAAAGAAAATATCCCACATATTTCATATTCTTATTTCCTTTCTAATTTTTTTTCAACAAATTACTATGATGTAAATTACGAATTTGTGGTAAACAATTTCGCAGAAAGATATCTGTATTACGAAACAAAATGTTTAAACAATTTTTTTTTTTTTTTGAAATTATTAGAGGCCATTTAAATAGTTCATAAATAACAAAAGTCATGAGCAATGTAAAATTCACTGTTTTGACACTGATTATAAATTGTATTAATGTTTAAAACCTTCTTTTTGAGTTTGTTTTTAATGCTATTTCACCAAAGTTTTGTTTAGTTTTCAAATTTTATTTCCATATTCGTATTAAAAAAAAAAAAAAAAAAAAAAAAAATCACAATGAGAAAGAAAATCTGATATTTATTTTCATAATATTTTCATTCTTTTATTCTACAATAAAAGTAAGTTTTAGTTGTAGGTTTGTCTGGCTGATACTCTATTTACAGTATTTAAATATCCATTTCACAATATTTATAAAAATTGTCCCATAATACCTTTAAACATATATAGAAAACCTCTATGAGAAAGAACGAATTCTTTTAATGTTATTCCCAAATTGATATATAAAATAGGAAAAATTCAATACAATAATTAAATCGATATCAATCATTTCTAACGTAAATTATTATTAGAAAATAATCTTTGTTATCAACGAGTATGGATATCTTCTTCAAGAAAATATTTAATAACTTGTCTTGTCCCAGCTTGAGAGAGCACTTTTCAATTAAAAATTAATTATAGCGTTAAGCATTACTCATAGTGAATGATTCATCACATATTCTGCTTTCACTTTAGTAAAATATATCTAATAATGCAGGGATGCAGGTTATTTATGCCAGTTGTAAACATTAAATTCTAATTTGCTAGTCATTTTACTAAAACTTATTTAATTGTGTGCTCATTTTGGAATGATTGTTTTCAATTAAATTTAAAAAACGACTTTACTCTGAAAAATGAAACATCTTATAATGTTTTATTCTTACCTGGATGGACAAATCTTGTAGACGTTTTATGGCATCATTCGTCTATTCGTTTACATTGCTACACCTACGCTAACTCAAATTGCACGCGATCACCCTGCTCCTAAGGGGAAAGAGGCTTCGTTTTCCTTCCCGGTTTATATTCTTTGTTCCATGAATTGCACCCAGTTGCTAGAAATTACTTCAGTGTTTCTTTTAGGTAGATTTCGTATGAAATACTACCTATTGCAATCGCACCAGTTTATATATCTATCTATCTATCTATATATATATCTCACTTTTTTATGGACACGATAACTTCTATAATTCTTCACCAATCTCCACCAAGCTGGTACATAAAATCAAAGGGGATAAAATCTCGGCTAAGTTCGTTAATGGGCAAAATCGGACCAAGGGGCTCGGAACAGGGGGCGTTTTTGTGAAAACCGAAAAAACGCCATAACTTCTTAATTAAAGTAGATATCGAATCGGTTTAAAGTTTATATTACTTCTTAAAAATTGGCCAAAAGTTTATGCATGACAGATTTTTGATAAATTTAGAAGTGGGCTCAAGGGGCAAAAAAAACAGTGGTTTTGCGAGAAAAAAATTCATAACTTCGTCAATTTTCAAGATATCAAGTCCCACTAAATTTTTTGTAAATGTTCTTAAAATTATCTGAAACTTTTGCATTTACAAGTTTTTGATAGGACCAACTTTTACAGATGAAAAAAATTAAAAACGAAAAGAAAAAGGGCGGTGAAAAAAGAGAAAAATCCATAACTCCGTCAGTTTTTAAGTTATCAAATTTGATTAAATTTATTTTACATCTTCTTAAAAATAACTACAACTTTTATATTGACAAGTTTTTCATAGGACCAATTCTTATAGCAAAAAGAAATTAAACTAAAATAGGAGTTGGAGAAAAAACCTCAAATCCAAATTGCTTATAATCTGACTCATTTTTAAATTCATTTTTGATTTTAAACGCATCCAAATGGTAGATCCTCTTATTTAGGAACTGTATAAAGTGACGCATTGGTCAATTTTCTGATAAAGGCAGAATATATTTCAAAAAAGGCTACCAAAAAGGGTATTTTGAACAGAATTTCCCGAAGTCATCGTGATTTGAAAATTTAAGGAAGTTTTCACATAGCAAATTGCGTTTTTTATGACTCGTTTTAAAATCCATTTTCGCTCTCAAACGCATCCAATTTACAGATCCTCTTATTTAGGAACTATATACTGTGACGCATTGGCCAGTTTTTTGATAAAGATAGAATATATTTTTTAAAATGCTGTCAAAGTGAGTATTTCGCACAAAATTTTCCGAAGCAATCATGATTAAAGAACAACAAATCGGTTATTTTATGACTCATTTTTAAATTCAATATTTTCTCAAATGCATTCAACTGACAGTTTTTTGTTATTTAGGAACTATATAATGTACTGTTTTGGTCGATTTTTTAATAAATTCGGAATTTATTTCAAAATATGTTGTCAAAATGAGCATTTGAGCTGAATTTTTCTTAAGATGATTCTGATAAAACAATTTTTGCAGAAAAATGAAATTAAAAATTTTTCATAAAGGGCCAAATGAAGTTATTAAACTGGGTTTATCTCTAATAATATATATATATATATATATATATATATATATATATATATATATTAAATGAGCAGTCTTCGAAATCTAACTCCGCCTATAGGCCCAGCCGACAGGGATTTTATAATATTATATAATGCCAAAGTTAAAAAATAAAGTGTAAATGTTTTTTTTCCTTTCAGCCTAAAGGGTAACATCCATTACTAAACTCATGGAACGGGCTTTTAGATAAGTCATTCTTACATTTTTGTACAACGATAAACTAAATAAACAGAAGGAAGAGGACTTCTTCCTCAGAACATAGAAATATTTCCCTGGATGTTTCGTATTTGAGCTATTTACTGTTTTAATGTTAACTTTTCCCTCCCCTGTAGTTACAAAAATCTACCTCTAGGAAAAAGCCTGAATTTTATTTTCTTTAAAAATATTAGTATCATCGTCCGATATTTAAGGCTGAACGCAGATCAAATCCCATAAAAAGTTATAAATTATTATTATTTTTTTTTTTTTACTTTTCTATCATAAAGGTTTTTGTAGGTAGTTGAAACCTTTTTTGTTATTTTTCAAAGGTTTCAAAGCAAAAGCGCGTAAAATTAAGAAAAAAGGTCTTTTCAGAAGATACCAAAAATGTCTCAAGGGCCCTGTTCCGCAACCATAGTGGATTAGCTTGTCGGAACATTGCACCGATCACATTAAACAAAGTAGCAAAAATGTCCAACACTGTGTTCGGTGTACAGCCTATAAGAAACATCTTTAGGTCTCTGTTCCGCGACTATAGTGGGTTACCGTAAAATGGGGTGAATCGGAACACATTTCAACTTTAACGTTAAAAAAAAGCCGCAACTGATTTTTTAATTTTTTAATTTTTCTACTAGATACTTCGGTCTTGTTTTGTTCTTTACTTTTTAAGCAAAAACGAAACATTTTTACTGTTTGTATATATAATATTTAATTTTTTAATGGTGTTTCGATTTACCCCGCAGATAGGGGTGAATCGGAACAAATGTTATAAATTTTAATTATTCCGATTCACACTTTAATAGGGTTAATAAAAACGGGTAATAATGATAAGGGTGGAATAGGAACACGTAGTTACCCTGAATCAAGCCTTTATTTTATATGCAAGTAAAGATATGACTTTTTAAAAATTAGAAAACAACTTTGAAATCAAGAGAAATTAAGATTTCTTTTAAGAAATTATATTCGAATTGCAGAAGTAGAATTTAATACCAATTCAGCCCTGTTCTCTGTTATCCTTTACTAGTAGTCATTGGGTAAGTGAAAATATTGAATAGCCCCAATCGCTGCATGTATTATTACGATCTACTAATACGCCCTCATCCCCAGCCCTTAGTACTGTTTGCATTCCTCTCTTTTTTTGATTGGTTTTTATTTTGAGATATTTGTGTAATGTTGTGGATGTCAAAGAATAATTTTGTGCAATTTTACTAACTAATTTACTATTTTTAAATTCTGTTATTGTGTGTTCCATGTCTCTTGGATTAGGCGTTGACTTTTTTGTTTAACCAAGTAATTTCTTGGCACCTTTAAACTCTTCAAGTAATTAAAACAAACAAAATATTGTTACAATACATATTCACACATATGTTTTCATATATTACATGAAACTATTACTGTATAGAAAAATAAACCATGAGAGAAAACGTGTTCCGATTCACCCCATAAATTTTAAACATCTGGTGTTACAAGCCATTTTTCATTTTTTCATTATGAAGTTTAGAAATAAGTAGAATTTAATACAGCATATATCATTTACAGGACTATCATTATTTAAAAATCCCCTCTCTTAGGTTTAGAATACGAAGAATACTGTAGTTACAGACAAAGTTTTGAAGACGTTGAAAAATTGATGTTTTTGAAGAGCCTCTTGAAGTTTTTTTATATACCACAGTAGTGGTGCCAACATGTCGAAATTGAATTTCCCAACTCTTAATGTTATTACCTTCTTATAAAAAAATTGGCAACTAAAAATATCATCACATATATTTATAATGAATTTATTTGTATGACCGAGAAGTTTCGTTCCGATTCACCCCACTGTTCCTATTCACCCCATTTTACGGCAGCTTGTCGAAAGATTGGACCGGCCATATTAAAGAGCTCAGCAAAAATGTCAGACACCGTATTCTGTTTGCAGCCTAACTGTGAGTAATCTATGAACCCGAAAGTCATTTAGTAATTTTATAAAAGTGCTGCACTTACTTCTGACCATTCAGAAGTAATCCATTCTGCACAAGGGTCTAAGTTACAAGGCCTCATAGTGGCTGGTTCTGAAAGACCACCCTCTATACAAAGTCCTCGGGACACCATTCGAGTCGCATTGCTCAGCACTCGAACTCGGCAGTCGGCTGACCTGACCTATAACAATGAAAGCAAGATTTATCAATCAATATTTATAATAACTGCATCTGATCTATGCTCTGCTCAGGTAATTCAAGCATTGAGATCCATTTTTTTCATTCCAAATTTTCAAAACATGATTTTAACTTGCAATATTTTTAATTTCACTTTTATGAATGAAATTCCCAAGTAATTCATATTAAAACAAAATGGAAATAAAGTGAATCAATTTAACTATGATTTATTTTGAAGTTGGTGCATAGTAACATGTATAAAAATTATATAAAAGAACCATTATCTCTAAATATTACTCAACATTATTGATTTAAGCAATACACCTATTCATGCAAGTAGATTATGTCATAGTTTGAACAATACTTACCTAATAATAATTATCAAATGTCAATGAACAAATCTATATGTAGGTACATTATTTAATGAATCAGATTTTTAACCTTTCATCGTTATTTCAATTAATACAAAATGAATGTGAATGTTACAATTTTAAATTCATACAGGAAAAAGATTAATTATAGGATCATTTTAACTACTAATATTATATTTCCCTTATTGAAAATAACTTAAGAAGGAAATCACATAGATAATTTTGGCTTTCGCGGGAGGCAGGATCCTTAAATTTTGCGGGTCGTCCTATTCTGTCTACTTTGTAATCCTGTACTGTACATTCACATTAGGCAAATTCTCCCTTACATAAATGTGCCATGATGTCAATCAATCAACTCATAACGTTAAGCTGAAGCAAGTAGCTTTGTCTTAAGAAGAAAGAGGAAGATAATCCTACTATTATTGTTATCATCATTTCCTTAATGCTGCACGCACGCGAATAGTTTAACTAGGATTAATAATGTTTATAGTTTCACCTGAGTCATTTCAACAACTTCAATTTTAATTCTGAGTAATAAAACAAGTCCAAAAACTCTTACCATACCACTTTCAAACTATACTAAACGGCATTAAATCGGGCTGAATTGTTCATAATCTTGAAACAAACTCAAGCAATTCACAAACCAGTCAAATGTAGTTACCAACAATTCAAATTCAGGGCCCAAATGACTGTTTTCACATTTTATTCTCACCACTATTAAAAGTAAAATACATTCTGTAGTGTATTTTTCTTGCAAATGTTGTCAAAGTATATCTAAAAAAAGTTTTGAAAAAAATGCGGTTCGAATCAGAATTAAAAAGTAGTCGCCTGTGGTAGCCTTGCAAACTCTAAACAACTCTGAGTATAAATAAGCATTGATTAGCTCAATGTATCTTTGATAAGTTTTTTGATAACAACATGCATACAATAATTGCATTATTTTATCTAAAACATTATTTCTCAAACAATGAACTGCATTGAATATTGGATCTAACTAGAAATCAGTCATTCATGTGTCACTGTACGTTATCTTCCGCAACATTTTCACATTCATACCTCATCTCGTATTCTTCAAACATCCAACCTATTAGTAAAATAATATTGAGTCAATATTGTTTGTATGGACTATATTTTAGCCAATAGTGCTATATCTTAACCAGTACTTAGGCTTAGTGATATAAATTCCTGTTATAAACAATTGTATATAAAAATAACTTGACGGAAAAAAAAGAGTTGACAATACTGACCTGTACACCTTCATCACCACAGGTTTGTGAGCATTGAGACCATGGTCCGAGGACCCAATCATACTCCAATATTACAGGATCTGATTGTACATGTTCCTCTTCAAAATGTCTCAAATTTACAAGAATGTGTTGTACTTGTGGTAATGCAGAGCGGTATGTCACTCTTCGGCTAGGCGTTGCAGGCGTTGGAGTAGTGGCAACTACTGTACCTATGGGAGAAATAAATCAGCAACGTATTAACGTGCTGGTGCATGCTACTTCTGTTTACACGTGAATAAAAAAAACGTAAATCATCAAGTTTCACTAAAAGTACAGTCGACTCTCGTTAATTAGAATCTTTGCTTAATTCGAACTAAACATGAAGTACCGAAATTTTCAATGGCATAATAACGTTAAAACTTTTCATTAATTCGAACTCATTTTCTCTTGACTTCGTTTAATTCGAACTAACGAGAATTCAGACTTTTCATCTTTCTTTTCTTTCTCACGGATTTCAGATAATTTGAATAACTTTCTTTCTTTGATTTTTGCGAAAATTGTTCCGAACGAATATACATATAATTCAATGCATTTGATATCCACTTTCTTAGAGTCCCGTCTGTCCATCAGTGACGCTTTAAATTTTTCTTCCATCGTGCTTGTTTCTAATCTTTTAATTAGTTTATGCATTTATACCTTCTAATTTAATATTAAGTCATATTCTAATGATAACGGACGAAATAAGTTTAAAAAACACTTTAACATTAATTCCTTTGTAATAGTACCATATCAAGCATGTTATCCATAATTCGAACTTCGGATAATTTGAACATTAATTGTGGTCCCGACGAGTTCGAATTAACGAGAGTCGGCTGTATTAAGTTTTATCTTCTAAGTTGATATTAGCTATATCAATCTGTTTTCAGTTATAACATTCAAATCTAAGCCTTACTAAAGAAAACATAAAAAAAAAATCTATGCTATCATAGAATTATTACTGCTTCCAATAGAGTTAATATAGTCAGAATAGTGCTCTTTTGCCATTACCTAATTTTCGAGAAAAAAGTAATAATTTATAACAGAAACAGTCTAAGCTAAAATTCATATGTTTTTTCGAAATTTAATTTTAAGATATAGCTCGAAATTTAATTAAAAAAATATCAAATATAATTTAACTTTTTAGTACTTTCCAACATAATTGAAAATTCTTTATGAATTCGGTTTGTCTGTCTGCATTCTAACTCTTATAAATATAGTCCGATTGCCATGGAGCATGCAGAAAATAAGTTTTTCTTGTGATTTATCATGCAGCTATTCTGTAATCTCAAGAATGCCCATGCGTGCTTTAAATTGAAATTAGTGTAGACTTAAAAGGACCAGTGATGTAGTGGAGGTTATACGCCGAATATCTTCTGGATTTTTTAAAGGAGCGCCGTATACTTTCTGTTTCTCAAGAAAGCTTATAGTATACACACTCTAGGGTATAACCAATTACTTGAGCGTATACCCTGAGCTTAAAGCGTATATCCTCTGTTATTTTTACGACTGCACCCCTGAAAAGGACTGATTCTATTCTTAACTCCATGCTACAGAAACTTTGATACTGAGTTATGGTAATGCTTATAAAAATCGAAACTCACATCGTCGGGCGAAAGAGTACACATAATGTCTTAAATGCCAAGAAATGAAATCCAGCATAAAATTTGTAAAATGTATGATGAACAAATTATAAGTGACTCAACAGTACGAAGATGGGTGTAACAGTTTACCGAAGAACATAACAGTCTATGAATAAGATACGCTGTGTGTAATAATCTATCAATTTGCGATAATAGTCGATCCTTGCTGTGGAAGTTAAGAAAATTTTAGTACCTACAAGAACTTTTATTGCTGGTTAGGGATTACAGGTTGATAATACAGTCGGACATTTCCTTTTCTTTTACACTAAAAAATATGGGTTCTCAAAATTGACTAAAAAGTACTCAATTTTAAGTACGTTGCATGCTCAAAATAGCTCTGATCCAAATGTACTCAACAATGAGAAACACGTGGGCTCATTTTTGATTCCGTGGAAGTGTTGAAATATGAAGTGTTTATGTACTCATTTTTGACTAGTAAAAGCATTCGAACTTGGAAAGAAAGTGTTCCCTGTTAAATATTCAACGCATTTTTTTTCTTTTTCTGTTGTAATCAGTTAGGCCTGTAAAAATTAAATAAGTAGAAATATTTAATTATGCGCAGTATTTTAAAATAATTTTAAAGTACTTGAAAACGATGTTCTTGTCACAAAAATATGAAGTAAAATAATGGCCGATTAGTAACACGTGGGAAATTAAATAAGGCATAAACATGGATTAAAAGACATTTAATAAACACTTTCGAAACTGGATTAAGTTAAATGAGAAAAAAAAAAAAAAAAAACCTCAGTGAAAATCCATTTTTATCAGTTGCTGTCCATATCCAGCTTTAGTGCCATTCTGTACATGACCTATAGAATTTATACATACCACTTAATACACTAAAAGTTAAATATGTTTTAAAATGCATACCACAGCTAAAAACGCAATCGATAACTGCGAGGTTGTTTAAGAAAATGCTTTTGCGAATCTCTGTATGTAAAGGATAAATATTACAAATTCCATAATCAATGGAAAATATGTCGTAAAAATCTTTAGAGATCCTTTTAAATTTCATTATGTTTCTAGGATCATAAAAACATCATTATAACGCACCGCAAACGATTATTCCTTAAAGATCATAAAGCAATTGAATTCTTTTGTGAATCTCTTTAATTGAACTACAAATTTTACTCATTGTATACTCCTGAGAAAGAATCCCGTAGTCTACCTCTGTGATGCATATCAATCTCATGCTTGAAATATGTAAAATCAATAAAATACATATTATAAATGATTTTTGCCATAGATCATAATGTATCTGAAATCTTTTGTTTATTTTTGTAAACGGACTGTAAATACAATTTACTTCATTTTTAATACCAAACATTTTGTAGCAAACCTCAATAACCTATAAAAATTTTATGGCAATTTAAATTTAATTATACGAAAATTAAAGCAAGCGTAGACGGATAAACAGATAAACTGAATTCATAAATGCATTTTAACTAAAGTGTTTAAAATATGCTGTGATGCACTTAAATTTCATTATGTTTAAAGTATCATGACATTATTAAAATTCTCCGCAATTGATTTAAAAAAAAAAAAAATCCTTAAAAATGCCAACATTTTTGGTTTTATAAAGTAAAATCTAATCTTAACAAAATAAAATCATAATTTACAGGAAAAATTTAATTACTGGTTTCAGTGGTAACAATGGGCGTTTTAGATGGAAGAGGTTTCACTTTTATTTCCACATCGCTCTTGTAACCTCCCGAAAGACAAGTGTACACCCCTTCGTCAGCAAAGATAACTTTATGGATTCTTAGAGCACCTTTTCCAGAAACAGCAACCCGAGGCCATACGTTAGTCGTGGATGGCGGGATGCGTAGATGACCCTTGAACCAGAGCACTCGACTACTATTTACATGAACAGGGCAGTGAAATTTCGCATTGGCGCCTTTAAAAAGGATAGCTCGACCTTCAGCTTTCAGACTAACTCGCCTGTCAATTAAAAATAAATAAATAAATAAGTAGAGAAAACATGTTATATAAAATAACACAGACTTTAAAAATTTTAAAAATTATATTCTAAAAAAAAAAAAAAAAAAAAAAAAAAATCAGTAATTTTAGGTTTGTATCAGAAATGTACTAAATATTTCTTTTAAAATATTTTAATGGATTTTATTATAACACAGTAACTATAAAAACGGTTGTCTTTCGCAGTTATCACAAAATGTGGCAACTTGTTTAGTTAATTTTCTGGTCATAAATAAATCATAATAATATTAGATTGTCATCGGATTGCACCAATAAGTAAAATTTAATCTCAATCGAATATTTGAAAGTGAGTTAATATTCGAATACAAATTTTGAACTGCAAAAACATACATGCGATCGTTAAATAAAAATTTATAAAAATAACAAATTTTGTTAAAAGTAATAATGAAAAGAAACAGTCTCAAACCTTTATAAAATAAAACCTACACATGTAAAAATACAATTATTTTAGACAGTCTGAAACTTAATAAGAGTTATTTCATATGCATTTACGCTTTGAAAAAAAGTCGTACAAATATTACGATTGAATTAAGTTCATTGAATATTGTAAGCACTTCGCATAGTCATATTCTTAATCGAACTCATTGATTTGCAATGCAGGAAAGTGATACATAAGTTAACATTTTTAAAATTTCATGCCTCGGTCAATTTTATTGTTATATGAACGGGACCTTTTTTTTTTTTTAATCTTACTTGTTAGTGGAATAGAAAAAAATTACTAAATATAACTTATAGGATCGGGGAACCGATCCTATGCAATGCACGAAACGATTTTACAAATATGTTGATACTTCACAACATATACACTGATTTTTGTAAGAATAGCACGTATATTCATGGAGAAAGAATGATTTTTTTTTAAAAAATTAAAAAAATCTGGTATGTTTTTTTGTTTATATCATCCAGGGTTTTTGACCAAATTTAACGCAAATTTCAGAAATATTGGCAAAATCTATTAGAAAAATTATAGCGCAATTGGAATATAAATATATTAAATATTTTATGAAATAATTTTTATCTGAGCATGCGCAAACGATAAAAACGATTCTTTTACATCATTTAATAGTCAATTCTATGGAGTAACGTGTAAAAAAAAATCCAACCAAACATCGTGAAAATTCAAAAAGATATCATTATTATAAGTAAGCTGTTTTTACATTGTTCTCTAAAAACGGCTGAATGATAAGGGATTCTCCACAAATTGACATTTTTTATTAACTGACTTTTAGGAAAAAATAAGTACTATTTAATGAATACAATATTTAATACAATATTGCTACTAAAAGGAAAAGAGCTTCTATTCTTTTCTATCACAGATATCAAGATACTTATTATAATAAGTATCTGTTATAACAGAAATATTATATTAGATATTGTATACATTAAATACTAATTTTTTCCTAAAAGTCAGTTAATAAAAAATGTCAATTTGTGGAGAATCCCTTATCATTCAGCCGTTTTTAGAGAGCAATGTAAAAACAACTTACTTATAATAATGATATCTTTTTGAATTTTCACGATATTTGATTGGATTTTTTTTTTTTATAAGGTACTCCATAGAATTGACTATTAAATGATGTAAAAGAATCGTTTTTATCATGTGCGTATGCACAGATAAAAATTGTTTAATAAAACTACTCATATTTCATAAAATATTTAATATATTTATATTCCAATTGCGCTATATTTTTTCTAATAGATTTTGCCAATATTTCTGAAATTTGCGTTAAATTTGGCTAAAAACCCTGCATGATATAAACAAAAAACATACCAGAATTTTTGAATTAAAAAAAATCACTCTTTCTCCATGAATATACATGTTATTCTTACAAAAATCAGTGTACATGTTGTGCAGTATCCACATATTTGTATTCTGCAGCGATAAATCATTTCGTGCATTTTCATGTACAGGGTGATCCCAAATATTTCTGTTATTCTTTAATTTTTTGTCGGCCCCCTAATTGCCATGCTTATCAAATGAATGTTGATAAATATGAAGTCAGATATAATCTTCATAATCCTGAAGTTTCAGAAGAATCCGACAAGTATATTTTAAATATTTGACAAAATGACAAAAATTGAAATTTTCCAAATACTTATTGGTAGATAGTGTATATACCTATGACTAATGGTTTAGTAATTAGCCATTGGCCACCGTTGAGATTGGACACCTTGTATAACAATCTATTTAAATTTTACCTGATTTTATTTTAATTACATTTCATTCATAATTATATTTAACTTAACACTGAATTTTCATTCCCACGCAGAATAAAAGGGAAATGTTTCTTGATGCATTGGTTTACAAAATATATAATGGCTTCTTCTGAGTTATTCACGATTTCGAAAAGCATTCCTCTATCTTCGAGAATCGCAAATAAATATTTTTCCAGATTAAAAGAAAATCTCTGAAATAAAAGTTTCTTTTGCTGCCAATGATTTTCGTAAACGTTTCTACATGGTATTTATGATGTAAGTTTTCTCAACCCGAAATATTCTGTTTTGCATGATGCTATCAATATTTTAATAAACAAGTTCAACAGACAAACACGTAAATCAAAAATAACATTACTTTATTATTCTTAAATTTATTTATTCTGGTACGTAGTTGAATAAATTTGCTTTCAAATTGATAGCATCGAAAAACCGATATTTCATGTTGATTGCAGGGTTGAGAAAACTGAATAATATATACACTGTGAAAACTACTTCGAAAAGTTTCGAAAACTTACAAGCAAGAAAAAAAGACTTCTGTTTCAGGAATACTTTCTTAACTTTCAAAAATCTATTGATTTTTGAGGTTTTACAAGATAAAAGAACGCTTTTTTGGAGTCGTGAGTAATTCACTATGGTTATCTTACACTTTCATACACCTTCTTGATAGCTCTTGACATATCTCAATTTTTTTTAGCATTTTCATAAAAAAATAGAATAAAACATGTACCGATTGGGATACTTTTGGTCAAAAACTTGACCATCAAATCATAATAGCTCTTGACATATCTCAATTTTTTTTAGCATTTTCATAAAAAAATAGAATAAAACATGTACCGATTGGGATACTTTTGGTCAAAAACTTGACCATCAAACGCTGTTTCGTCTTCTTCTGTTTGAGGACTTTGCGTTGTAGTAGTTGTAGTGGTAGTGGCAGGTGTTGTAGTTGTAGTTGTAGTGGTTTTGCGCGTGGGAGGAACTGGACATGGCTTCAAGTTACACCTCTTGACAGCTTTTGGTCTAGTTTTGATGCACTTGGATGGAGGTAGCTGTACTGCCTGGCTAAGCGGTGCTAAGATTTTTTCACAGTGAAGTTTACGAGTTTGAAACCCGCCGTCACATGATTTTGAGCACTATGTAATAGAAAAATTAATTATTCAAGGGTATAAAAAACAAAATGCAGTCTCAGCAAAAAAAAAAAAAAAAAAAAAAAAAAAAAAATCTTGACACTTTTGATTTTAGACGTTTTGTTAAATATCTAGAAGTATACATAAGGAATTATTCTAAACTCCAGGTGTGCAAACAAAATAATACACGTCATGTATTTTCGCGAAGACTTTTCCCGGAAATCCAACAGGGGACCGTCAACAAATTGAAAAAGAACGAAGATCTTTTAGATAACCCTGTCAAAACTAATGAAGCAAAAGAGTTCAAACTGCAGCTTAAGTGGCTTATTGTAAAAAAAATGTGTTCATTTTTATGAATATAGCATGTAAACTCGTAGAGAAATTAAGGTTTTTATAAAAAAGGTCCAAAATTTTTCCAAGTTTTTTTGCTCATAATTTGCAGAGTTCTTCATAAAACACAATGTTCTTTTCAGAAAATATGATAATCAACATTGTACATAAAACACTGCAATCAGAATTAAAAAATAATAAAAATTGCATGACAAATGAGCAGGTTTACTAAATATTTTTTTTACAGTGCATGCGTCAACGCTATTAAAATTTCTTTTTCATATTATGTTAGTTAAATGTATAGAGCAACTTTTGTGAAAGTCTGAAAAACATAGCTTGAAAGTTCTGCAAAATATCGTCAATAGAATAAGATCAAAATCCGTTATTCCCAAAATGAAGGAAAAAGATGAGGGGCTGTATCCATATACCATTGGTTAGAGCCTACACAATATTGCAAGTACTACTATATTTGGATACAGTTCCTTATCTTTTTGCTTTATTTTGGGAATAACGGATTTATATTTTATTCTATTGACGATAATTTTAAAAATTTTCAAGCTATGTTTTTGAGACTTTCACAGAAGTTGTTCGATAAATTTAACTAACATAATATGCAAATGAAATTATAATAGCGTTGACGCATTCGCAGTAAAAAAAAAATTTAGTAAACCTGCTCATTTGTCATACAATTTTTGCATATTGCTATGCTGGACGTGCAATTTACAACTTTTTTTTATAATCCTATTCTATATTAATAAAAAATAACTCTTTCCAAAACTCTCAAATATATGTAGATATGTAATAAAATAAAATCGCAATTTTTTAACCTAATTTGATAAAAGAAAAAAATAACAATATACAGCGAGATAATATTATGCAATATAAAAAAATAACTTAATTCAAATTGGACTTGTAACTATTTCAAAATCAACGCATTTGAAATATCGTTTATCCAGCAAATTATCTGAATTACTTTACTAATATTACAAGATTATTTATTGTAAACTGATTCAAAATATAAATTTCTTGCAAATTTGTAATAAAATTCAGCTTTTTTTTTCTTTTGTTGACAAAATGGACTTGAGCCAGCTTCAAAATCAACGTCTTAAATCATGTTTTACAAAATGCATGTTTTAATTTTTCTTTTTTTGTAAGTTTACCTTACTCCAAGCTTCTGCTTTCCACTGGGCCGGACAGTCGAACACATTACAGTTTTCTGCCGATTTCGGTGGCAATCCTGGACACTGGCTGAACGGAGATTCTTCGTCAGTCTCCACTTGGATACACTTGACCACGCGAGTTCGGATTCCTCCGCCACATTCCCGAGAGCAGTTATCAAATTCTGACACATTCCACCGATAACTGCAATAGAAATATATACATATATCTAAGATTATCGGATAAAATACTCTATTCAACGTAAGCTACATTTTATTCCGATGACACTATCAATAGAGGGTGCAGGATCCAAAAGTATTCAAAATGAAAATTTTTATTGTACTAAGGAGTCTAGAAACTTTAAATTCGCCATGATAGTTACTTTCAAAATATAAATGTATTCTAAGAACTGTAGGGAGTAAATGTGAAATTAAATGTTCTGAAGCGAAGGTGCGGTGCGAAAAGCGCTCTAAAAAATTCGTAAATTACGATTTCTGTGCAACCTCAGGAATTAATAAACCTATTATAAAAGTGATGGTTTTGTATCAACGGTGACACTTTCTGTTCCTACATAGATCATTCTCATGATCCTACACTCTAATGATCCTCTATGTTCTATGCCAGTACCGTTACCACATGGGGTAAGCAAAAGCAATAAATATTTATAAAAACCTTTAAAAACTTTCTAAATTACGTTTCTTTGGTATATTAGAAAATATCAAATCGATTTAAAAATTAAAAATTGTAAATTAATGACCGTCTC
The DNA here is from genome assembly GCA_964019185.1 of Maratus speculifer. Taxonomy (NCBI): domain Eukaryota; kingdom Metazoa; phylum Arthropoda; class Arachnida; order Araneae; family Salticidae; genus Maratus; species Maratus speculifer. The sequence continues at coordinate 51,387,741 of OZ025295.1, read as the reverse complement.
TTTTCTAACATAGGCATTTTATGGTGATACGAGGGTTGCTATTTATATTTATGGCCTAGTAATGAAAATACAAATACTTATGATCTATATTGAAATGATTGTTTTTCAAAGTATTCTCCATGAAGATCAATACACTTTTACATCCGTTTGAACCAATTTTCGAAGCGCTGTTTCCGCTCCTATGGAGGTAACTCCAAACATGCGTTTTGAACGCAACAACCGCTTCTTCGGATGTCGAAAATCATTAACCACGCAATTTATTTCTGATGTGTGGGAATAAAAAAACGTTATTGGGTGGCAAATCAGGGCTCTATGGCTGATGATCCATCAATTCGATGTTTTGACCTTTCAGAAATTCCTTTGTTGGAACCAATGTGTGAGAGCTCACATTGTCATAATAAAAATTTATTCGCTTGTTATTCTGCTTTTTTCAAATTTCTTCGAAGACTTCTGGCAAATAAATGGTCGAGTACCATTTAGAACTTATTGTCCTGCGTTGCTCTAATGCCACTATCGCCACGTGACCATTACTGTCGAAGAAACAAGCAACAATTTGCTTCGATGTGCATCTTCCTCAAACAACTTTTGTTGAATTTGGCTTATCTTGGAATATCCATACAGTCGATTGTTGTTTTGTTTCCGACTACTATGCCTTGATCCATAATTTGTAACCTGTGTAGATGTTATACACAACTTTTGATGAACCTTGTGCGTATTTGTTTAAAATTTCCTTGCCCCAATCGATACAAGCTTTCTTTTGAGCTTTTGCTAGATTATGCGGGCTCCAACGCGCATAAATATTTTTTACTGCCAAATGTTCAGGCAATATCTTATTGATGCCTGTCATACTAATGTCCAAAGATTTTTCAATCTCACGGTATGTCACATTACCATCTTGCTTTATCAGTTCAGGCACAACATCGATATTTTCTGGCACCACAAACAATTTTGGTAGACCTTCACAGAATGCGTCCTTGAGCGAGCACGGAACACGAATGAATTCGTTATACCAGTTTTTTACAATGCTTTAGAATAGTGCTTTATCGTTCTATAAAAATTTAAGTTCATGAAAGTACTCTTATCTTGACAATCCACGGCGAAATTTATGAAAAATGATCGCACGAAAATGTTCACGAGTCAATTTCACTTTTTGCTCAAGATGAATTTTTCAATTTACTGCAAAGAATACAAATGAAGGTAAAATGGCAAATCGTTCTGGAGAATTTATGGTTAAAAATATCAAAATTTCAATTGAAATCGTCAGCGGTATCCTAATAACACTCCTTATTGCCAAGGCCAGAAATATAAATAGCAGCCCTCGTACCATTACCCCTCGAGAGATGGTAGACCCTTAAAAAACAAACTTAGATTGTGACATGATGATTAATTAACCCTTTCCGGCGCACTATTCTTTAAAGTTGGAATTTAAAGAAAAAAAAAATTAGGCAATCTATTTAGGCCTTGAGGAGTACACAGGTATTGTTTTGTAAAGATTTCACTAACCATTTTAATTATACAGCTGTTGCCGAAGTGGTAACCTCCCATAAGTAAAGCATTGATAAGCGCAGTGAGAAGAGCATTGCTGTGAAGCGCGTATTACAATAAAACATTTTACCTATTATTTAAAAATAGTAGAGTTTGATCTCTGTAGTGCTGCCATCTAGAACTCATAAAAAAGATTTAAAGTAGCCATTAGAGTAGGTTTTGAAATATTCACGGAGTTTTTGTGTCTCTAAACAGGGGGAACTTTAGGTGTTGCCGACCCGGCAACACTGCGCGTTAAGGGGCTAAAAAATGCAAATGCATACGAATATTGTTTCTAAAAAAGAATAAATACTTTAGAAGAATACTGAATGGAATGTATGAATTGAGCATAAAAGTTTCAATATATTTTCTAAATTATCGTTTATTTAAAAGTATCTTTAGTTCTTCGTATTATTTCATGTCTTAATTTAGGAATAATGCATGTAATAATGAAATTCAGACAAACTGTGGCTTAAATGAAAGTTTTAAAATTATTCCTTAATACATTATTACTTCTAATGAAAATCAGATATATAAGTATCACGTGGCATATTTCAACTATTACGCGAGCAAAGCCGCGGGTTTTGCTGTATATATATAAGACTATCGGATAAAACACTCTATACATTAACGACTATGTAAAAGCAGTTGGATTAGGGCCGTAGTCAGAAGTGAGCAATATGGGGGGTGGGGGGGGGGCTCAATTTTTTTTCTCTCTCTATCTCTGACGCAGAAAGATAAATTAGTGCATATTCACATGGTATGTGTGTTACTATGTCTCTTACTAGATTTTATACTCTGTTTATACTATGTTTCTTATTAACACTAGAACGACCAATATTGTCATTTTAACGGTTTTGAAATTTCATGCTTAAAATTTTGATATAATTTGAGAATTGTTCTAGAATTTTATGATACGACTTTTAATGAAATATAAGAATAGTTAAATATTATAATCAATTTCTTCTCACCTATTTTAATTTCCATAATCAGTATGACCTATACCTATTTATACCAAGACCGTCAAACGGCTTTGACAATTAAGAAACATATCCCGAGGTGGTACGGACTTTCCCATTTTCGACATCGACAAGTCCTTTTCGCCCATGCGCAGTTCACTCCAGGTTTCTATAAAATGTGGTAAATCAATAATTGGTAAATATATCATGACGCAATCATTATTAGTTGTACTTGTAATGTAATAAAGTTCTTAATGAAAAGTGCAATCTTTGCAAAAAGTAACCTGTAAAAAGTCGAATTTCGGAAAATTTTATAACCATATTTTTATAAAAAAATTTAATTTATTTTATGTAAATTCTGGACAACAATGAAACGATTTCCAGGAAGAAAAAAAATATTCGAAGAATTAAAAAAACTCACTAGTAAAAATGAAAATTGTTCAGACATTAATTCAAGTAATAATAATTTGGACATATCTTGCGCGAAAAATAAAACAGATTTTTCAGATTCTGAAGAAGCTGAAGATGAAATTGAAGTACAATATATTGAAGAAAGTACAGAAAATGCATATAAAAGTGAAGATTCAGGGAGTGAATACGAAAGTCCCATAACGATCCACAAACGCAGAAAGTGATTGCGAATATGTTCTGATACTGAATCGGATAGCCAAACAGAAACCAAAGAGAAAGACAGAAAAAAGACATTAATCTTGACAGTACTGAATGGGAAGAATTGGGAAATGATTGTGTTTCATCTTATAAATAACTTTCCCTATTTAAGCAAAGATGAACTTGGAAAATCAGGAATACCTTTGAATGAATTTGTAATTTTGAATCTTGTAAATAAACTATGTAAATTCTGGGAGAAATATAACAACGGATCATTTTTTTTAAGTATACAATTCGCAGAGAAGCTACTGGCCAAAGAAAAGTCTTTTTGCAACAATGCGAGCCAAGAAAAGAGAAAATAACCAAAAATAGCTAAAATTAGAAAAGATAACATGACTCTTGTCTCCACAAAGCTCTAAAAATCAAATGATATTGTTCTAACAATTTACAAAAGTAAGTCTTGTAAAAAAATATTATTTCTTATTCCAAAACATCAATCCGCAAAAATTGTTTGTAATCGAAAACAAATTCCTGCAACTGTGTCGTTTTACGATGAGACTAAATTTGAAGTAGAGGTAGTTGACAAAATGGTCCGCAATTATAGAGTAAAAACAGGGTCCCGTAGATGGCCTTTGCAGATATTTTATATTATTTTGGACTTGGCAGCAATCAATAAATATTATATAAAGAGACTTGTGTTAAAAATAGAACTAGATTTTTTTTCAATTATTCAAAGAACTCTCCAGTGAATATAGGTGTTGTAGAAAAGAAGCCTTTCCCGAAAACGAGAACGAAAAGCATTGGGTTGTACTCCAGAAAATCCTAAAAATAAATTATTATGAACGCAAATCTTGTCAAATTTAATTGTGCAACAAGAACAGAGCGATTTATACCTGCAATGTATGTCACAAATATGTTTATGATAAGTGTTCATCTAAAATAACATGTACTTGTAAAGTATATAACCATAGTTATTTCATACATATCAAATGTGCTGTACTATATATGCAAATAGAAACTGTTTTCTTTTATAATAATTAATGAATTAGTACATTAAATGTCATTTTTATTAGATTATATTCTTTTATTTACATTAACTGAAAAAAAGCTACAATAAAAGCCATGATCAAAAATCCATCAATTTGACGGGTGCAGTAAAACTAGGTATATATCAAACATAGGTAGTTCTAGTGTTAAACTATTCCAATAACTTCATTTTATGCTAAGGAAAGAATATGATGGCGAAAAATTCAAATGTATAACTAATTTAATATTAAGCACCATGTTAGCTTCATATGTGCAAACAGGATGAGTGATCGTTGAAACACTTGATTTAGTTGCAATTTACTATTTCTGCAAAATTGAGAAAAGGGCTCAAAACTAAATTAGATTTTTGAACAGAATTTAATTTGGATTTTCGGAACAGAAATTAATTTAATGATCTTGCAATCTTTTTCAGGAGAGGCTGCAAATATTTTAGGTGTGTGTGTGTGTAGGGGGGGGGGGCTGAGCCGCTCATAGCGCCCCCTTAGCTACGGCCCTGAGTTGGATGTACAATTCCCACAACTTTCTTCTATCTCATACGATATGGATGTCTCATATAACTTTTGCTTATCTCATACAAATCATTTAAAAAAAATTACAGGTGTTAATACTATCATCATGTTTAGTTCAATACTATATCAACTTTGACTTTCCTTTTAAATTTCTGCCTCAGTCGATTAATTGGAGTAAAAACGAGTTAATCTCGGTTATGATATTTATTAAGCTCCCCAGTCCTAAGATAAATATTACGAAGGACTACAAAAAACAGTTTAAAAATAATATAAAATGTATCGCCAAAGATTTATCAGTCAATATATCAATTCTTATGATATGCACGTGTTTATTAAAAATGCCTAAAATTAATTTTAACGATTCCAGAAGCATTTAAATTAACTTAACTCTTTAAGAGTGTTCTTTAGTGTCTTCTACAAGCGATATCAGAGCTCAGGAGATTATAATCAATAGTTTTGTGCTATTCTGTAAAATTAGCTACGAATAGCTGGCTTAGCAGAACATGAGTTTCCATTGCTGCACGGGCCGCCAGTGGACAACTCATGTGAAAAATCGGGAAAAATTTATGAAAAATCGAGAAAAAATTACGAAAAATCAAGAAAATTATACAATAACCGCTGTCACAGCGATCCTTTCCGGAGGAATATTTCCAAATTCAAAGAGGATTTGCAGGCCATAGCCAAAAACATACAGAAAAAAATTGTTTAGTTCTTTACATAACTAGATACACTTTTCGATGTTACAATAACGTCACACGGACAGACAGATATTTTGTATAAACATGCGTTTTGGGGAACTCTGACCCCAAAACGTGTAAATCCGTTTAAACCGAAAGTTGAAAAAAATTTTCGATTACAATTATTTCTTCTATTGAAGATGGAAGAAAGTAAAAAGAAAAATGTTTCTTGATCTAGCAGGAAGATTTATCAAAATACGATAAAATTCTTCCGAGTTGCACGTGACTCTGAAAAGTGTTCCTTTATCTTCATAAACCAATAGATTTTAAAGCATTTGTAAGACTTATGAACATTTCTGAAACTAAAGTCTCAAGCAAAAGTTTTCAAGTTCAGCAGACAAACACCTGGCTATATTGAGGGGACCCAGGGCTTGAAAACTTTTCAAAAAATCGATTTTTTTTTCATGATCTATTTTGATTATTCAATTAATTCTGAACTCAATGCAAAAAACCGCATAAAAATATTTGCATTTTTAACGGGGTTATAAGCATTTATGTATCAACACTTTCAAAGCCATATAATTTCAAGTCACGTTTTCTCAAAACTTGATTTTTGACGACTATCCGTAAGATTAAAAAAAAAACTATTTGATGGAATGGCTTAAATTTTTTTGCATGCATATAACATCATTATCTATAGAATGAATTAATATATTTCAGATTAATATATTTCAGATATTTTGAGTATTTTTAATTTAAAAAAATTGTAATTTTTTTTTTGGGGGGGGGAGGTTTAAATTTTCAAATTTGAGAGTTTTTTTTATTAATGTTTTTTTTTTCTTTTTTGAGTGATAGTTATATCCTTAATTCATTCTATAGAGTAAAGTTTCCTGATCATTTTAAAGCAAAAATTAGGTTCTTATGTCAATTCAACGTTAAGATATCTTGCAGGTAGTGATATAACAGATATTTTTTTTTTCAAAAATTGTATTACATAAATTTTGCTATATTTTTTATTATATTACATTGAAGTACTTCACTTTATAATTTTATAAGACTACAAACATGCCTTTAAAATATCAGAAAGTTTAAATTAAATACATTGAATACATTTTTATGGACTCGAAGCGAGAGCTCTATTTACGTATTTCCTGTATCGATCAAGCCCTGAGTCTCCTTAACAACATAAAATTAATGTCTATATATATTAATTATTATTTATCTTGCATGTAATTTTTATTATCGCATGTTAAATTCTGTTAAGCAGCTGAAACTGTTTGCTTAAGAAAAAACTGCTAATATCAAAAAACGATGTTCTGGGTTGATATAGAGTTGAAAAAAATTAATTAATACATTGTAAAAACACTTTTTAAATGTTTTCGAAAATTATTGGCAGATTTCAGAAATAATTTTGTAAATCTCAGGTATACATTTTATTGTTTTATGAAGCTTCTAAAGATAACGAAACGCTTTTCAGAACTCTAGGTAGCTCGGAAAATATTACATTATATTTCCGTAAACCTTCTTGCTCGATTAAAGTCTACCTTTTTATTACAGTGTGGAATTTAAAACTTATTTTTATATTAAAAAGTATATTATAATAGTTTTCTGGTATTAAAAACGAAAAAATACATTTCTAGTGAGAGAAAAAAACTAAAAATTATAAAATTAGAAATGTCATAACTTGGTAAATTTTTGTTATAAAAGAACAGAAATTTTACTGTTTACTTTTTAGAGCATGTGAAACATTTCTTTTAACTATAACTTATAAGAACTAGGATCCGTATAAAATTTTTTATTTCGTAACTTTAAAAAAAAAACTAAACCTCTAAAGTTACTGGTTAGGAGCATGTCAGTGTGCTATGTGTAGCTACGTACAAATAATAATTTTTAAAAATGTGTCATACACTGTTAAAATTTTTGCTCCAGTTTGAACCAAATTTTGGTATTCAGTAGCTGCCACCATAAGATGGTGAAATCTCATATCAAAATTTGGACCTTTCTATTTCAACCTCGTTCCAACTACCGGAATCATGCTTTATAACAAGAGCTACAAATATTGGTTCAAGATTTCACCATCTTAACAGTGGCAGCTATTGAGCACTAAAATTTGGTTCAAACTAGGACAAGACTTTTAACAGTGTAGTCAGTTTGTAGCTCATGATATCTATTTCCTTGTTAAATCTAAAATAATTAATATACCGTATTTACTCGTGTATAACGCGCACCCCCTACTTTACAAGAAAAAATGTCGATTTTTTAAAATCTCGTATATAAGTATAACGCGCACTATAAATTTGATATGCAAATGCTGGATTAATAACTAAATGAATTTCAGTAAAGGAAGTCGAAACAAACTTTACATCAAGAAAAAAAAAAAAAAAAAAAAAAAAAAAAACGAGAAAATACATTCGGGTAAGGAGTGAATGACGAGTGGTAGGAGTGAGTGACGGCAGTGAAAATTGCTAATTAGCGTTTATATAATGTTAATGCATAAAAATGTGCAAGGAGAGGAATAAAGATGCAGTAATACTTCAATTAATTAAGATTTTCTGAGTGATTATGTCTTCTTCGAAAATATTTCTATATCTAAACATTTCTATATCACATATATATCTCTATCACATATATATATCGTGTGATTACATCCAACAGCAAAAAAATATTCCGTGTATAAAGCACACCTAGGAGTTTTGCTCTTTTTTTTTTTTTTTTTTTTTTTTTTTTGAAAAAAGGGTGCGCGTTATACACGAGTAAATACGGTACTTAAAAATTTCTATAGGTGCAAGAAAAAAAAATATGTATATCATCTTGGTCTTGTCTGACCTAACTGGACACGGCAGCTCGTTGCATCTTCTACTCAAAGGTTCGGGCTTGATTTCTTGATCGCACAACTGCGGAGAGACTTCCACCTCATCCGGTAGGCGAAGACATCGCACTAACGATGTGTGCACTCCTAAATAAATAAAAGACTGAAATAAATATACATTCGGCAAAAAAGTAAAACATTGTTCACTGTTAAAAAAAATATAACTAAAGAAAAATTGTAATCTTTAATTATAATTAATTTTTCAATTAATTATCAGCACTGAAATTATTGAATAAGTGACTATCACATTGCTAACAAAACGTAGAATCAACGTAGTGCAAAATGTCCAAGCCGGGGATCGAACCCGGGCCCTTGGATTAGCTCTCCAAGTGCCCTACCCTTTAATCTTTGAGGACGATGCCCAACTTGTTATTTTTCACTCAGATTTTGTTAGTACGGTTGCAACTGCTGCACAAGATGGAAATTTCTACATGAGCGCACTAACCTGTGGCGTAACATGAAACACAAATAAACCCAGCATCGGTGAATATATACTTAATTACAATAAATTTTTCAATTATTTATTAGCGGTGAAATTACGCTTGAAATTATGGAATATTTAATAAGTGACTGTGATAGTCACTTATTAAATATTCAAATCCGTAATCATTAACAAAATTGTATCTGTAAACTGTACGTTGAAAGATGTAAATCTTCAAAACTAGTTTTTGTAAATTCAAAAAAAAAAAAAAAAAAATCTACTAAAATTAGAGAATTTTTACTAAAATTTTATCTGTAACTATGTTTGCAGTTACGTAAAAAGTTCTAAGCACACGAGTTTCCTAAAAAATTCTTAGTAACCTTACAGATTTTTTTCGATTTAGAATGCAAATATGAATCTGTTAATGACTTTCTGTTGTTGCTGTTACCAAAAAAAAAAAAAAAAAAAAAAAAAAAAATCCAGAAATTTCAGGGTTTTTTTTGAAAATTTTTAGGAATTTCAGAGATTTTTTTTTTTTTTTTACAGTGTATTTGATAATGGAAGTTGGAAAGAAAATCATAACATTGCGGCCAAATTGCCAACCCTGACATGAACGTTCTGTTGTTGTGAAGGATAATTCACAGTAATTCACCACATGCAGTATCACCGCAGAATTATTTGCGTTCAGAAGAGACACAAACATTTTATGCTACTTTATTTAGCATATATTTAAAGTACCTGTACTGACATGATATGAGGACCCCAGAAGCCAAGGGATATAAATGACAATATTGAAAAAATATATAATTGCATATATAATGCTGACATGATTTTATTTCTAATTCCAATACATTTGATTATTCCCATTATATTCGATTATTTAATAACGATTTATATTTGTAGTATTTCAAAATAAATAAATAAATCGTGAAGATCAAGCTTTTTTTTTAAATACAACTCACCACCACCGCAGGACGCGCTACACGGAGAAAACTTTTCTGTGTTCCAGGAGTGGAATGTTTCGAACACCTCTGGCTCCAGGTCTTCTGATTCGATTCGATCCACTTCCTTCACTGGAGCAACAACTTGACGAGGAGGATGAGGTGGGGGGCAGGACGCGGAACAGGGCTCTATTTCGACAGGTTTGATATCTAAAAAGAGGGAAATCAAACGATTTAACTCTCATACTACGGTTAAGAATATCAAATACTCATAGTCCAGAGCCGGCAGCACAAAAACTTAAGGTATGAAACACAAGTAAAAACTCGATTATTTTATGCATGAATAGTCATAGGGGAATCCAATGATCCATGTCTGCCAAAAGTGAAGAGGCGCATAAGCTAATAAAGAATACTGCCCAGTTAAACTGATGGCATTGAACTCACAGGCTACAAATACTAATTGTACATTAAAGCCTTATATTTTCAAGGGTTGATTCCGTTCGAAAAAAAAATTAAGTAGGGGAAACAGCTCTCCCCTTTCCTCTTTTTTTATACTTAATCATTGAACCTCCTATGCTATCAAAGACTTGCTTTATCATATAAAAAATCTATATCCAAAATTCAGAGCAAATGAGATAATTCTTAATAAAAACCCATTTAGCATTTATATAATTTAAAAGGAGTTATCTCCCTCTTTTATACTTAACCATTAAACTTCCAAAACTATTCAGAGATTTGAACGAAATCTGAAAATTCTGCTTGAAAAACCCATTTATATAAATTAAGGGGGGGGGGGCATTAGAACCCCTGTTCCCCCTATTTATACTTATTCAATGAACACCTAATAACAGTCACGGAATCGCCTCATCAGAATGATCATAATCTAAATTTTGAACGAAAACTTAATTCTGCATGAAAATACCATTTATATCAACTAACGGGGGGCATGAGCCCCCCGTTCCCCCTCTTATACATATCGAATGAACTCCAAAAACTAATCAGGGAAGCGCCTTGTCAGGATATACCTATATACAAAATTTCAAGTGGATCCGATATTTTTATCATGAGTTATCGCGTTACGCACGAACGCACGTACATACAGAACGGACGGGCACATAAGCTCTCAGGCTATGATACATAAGCTCTCAGGCTATGATAGCCTGTGAGCTAAAAATTAATACCACTAGTGGTTTACTGTTATGTTTAATATTGTGTTTTCCGTACAGTCAATGGTATGAAAACATGGAGAACTGGGAGCAGGAAAACACAATGATAAACCTACGAGTGAGCCACTAGCGTTATTAAATTTTGGCTCAAGTTGGCGCCACTAACCAATTTGAGGTTTTTAACGAAAGGACGGGAAAATCAACCATAAATTCTACAATAGCCCAGGCAATAAAATAAAATCATACTTGAAGGAAAGCTCTCCCCTCTTTGCAAGACATCCAGCACTTCATTTGTAAAGTCATAAAAGATGAGAAACACAAAATAAATACAACCACAAAAAGCGCCGGCTGCCCCAGAATAAAAAGACCGCGAATGACCGAAAGTAAAATGATAGAAAATAATGCTTATGTTTGTAGTATCGTCCTCTCTTTGAAGATTTTCTAGATTTCGCTTTTGCGAGCCCATCTATCTACAGTCTTGTTTATTGTTTTGTAAAATTCATTCACTATTATCAATAAAAATAATTTATTTAAAAAATAGCATTGATTTTAGGACTATAAAAAACGCATTGCTTTACATTACTATATAAGATAAATGTAAAAACTCTTGATGTAACTTTAATTATTAATTTGTTACTTAACACTGACAAACTTATTTGAAATACTTCGAAATTAAGGAAAAAAATAATTTGATACTTGAAATATCTACAGCTCATATTCAAAATATTAGAATAATTGAAAAAAAGTAATAAGAAAAAATTATTTGTCATTTATTTTTTTTTTATACTAAGTAAATGCAATTAAATTTCTTATAAATTAAATCTGGAATGTTTAGATAAGATTTTAACATTTGTAAAATATAAAATACAGCACAATAAATTAGATATACAGCTTCCTTAAACACACCAGAATATTAGAATAAAATTTAGATTGATTCAAAATATTAGAATATTTTATTTTACGCAACAATATTACCTTATGAATATGAAGTAAATGGTAGTTAATATTTTGTAGCATCCCCTTTAGCTTTCATAACAGCGTACAATCGATCTTGCATACTATATACAAGGTGTTTACAAACATTTCTATCAATATTAGCCCAAATAGACTTTATACGTGCCACTAACTCAGTTTTACTTGAAGGAGGATTTTCTTGAAGTTTTTTCTTCATTATACACCATAAGTTTTCGATGGGATTAAGATCTGGTGAATTTGGTGGCCAAGGAAGTACCTTAATGTTGCGTTGGCGGAACCAATTCTTAGTTGACACCGAGGTATGCGGGGACGCTAAATCTTGTTGAAAGATGAAATCATCTTCAAATAAATCTTCTGATGATGGAATCATGTAATATTCTAAAATTTCTTGATATGTCAGAGAGTTAACCTTTTCGTAGACGATGCATAACTTTCCAGGTCCTTCTGCACTCATACAACCCCAAACCATGACACTAGCAGCAAATTTTACGGAACGTTTAAGGCATTCTTTATCAAATGCTTCTTGCTTCATTCTCCAAACTCGAATACCTTGATTACCATATGAAACACAAAACATACTTTCATCACTAAATAATATATTTTTCCAATCTTCATTACTCCATAAACGTCTTGATTTACACCAATTCAATCTTATACGCTTTTGTCTTGCAGTCATGAGAGGTTTTGTTTTCTGTACACGAGATTCAAATTTAAATTTATAGGCTAGTTCCATGGGTTTTGTAGTGTAAGTCACATTACCTTATAATTGCTATGCTTGTTTTCCACCGTTATTTTCGAAAAGGCTGCTTCACCTTATTCAATTAATGAGAATGTGCCGATAAAATAAATCATATTTTTTCGTACTAAAATACTGGTAGCCAAAAATCGTAGCCTGTGACTTACACTACAAGTACTCATGGAAATAGCCTATAGAGACGTCTTAATGTTGTCGATGTAGAAACTTCAACTCCTTCTTCTTTCCATTTTCGGTGCAAGAATCGCACACTTTTAAAACGGTTTTTCTTAACTATACGCTTCAGTTTCCTGTCATCTCTAGCAGATGTTTTTGGTTTTCGGCCACCATTTCGGCGATTATTTTGAAATTTTCCAATTTTTGAATATTGTGTTAGTATTTTACTAACGCTCGATTGCGAACAATGTAAATAATTCGCTATAAAACATTGATTTTTACCGTGCCGATACAAATCAACCATACGAAGTTTAGTAGATTCAGGAATATCACTCACACGGCCCATTTTAAGACGAAAAAGAAACAAACTGCAAAAAAGAATACTGATTTTAAATAAAATAGTCTGAATTTAATCAATGATGCCACCAGTTAAGAATTGGTAATAATTAAAGGAGAATTAATGTGAAATATTCTAATATTTTGAACCACTTGAATAAATATTCTAATATTTTGACTTTTCAAAATAATTTTTTTTGCAATTGATCTTTTCAAAAATGATATTAAATTTAAGATAACAAGTAAGTTTAATCAACAGTAAGTTCTTAATAAAAATATCGTTTGCATATTTTCATTAAAAGACATTAAATTACCAAACGATATTTTCAATTTCTAAAAAAAAGGTAATTATTCTAATATTTTGAATATGAGCTGTAGTTTCTCTCGCAAATATGTTTCCTTTAGTAAAAGTTTAACATTTTTAATAAATCGACACGGCCAAAACATTTTAATATCGAAATTATGACAAAAAATATTTTGTCGTATTAAATTTCTTTCCCCGGAGAAACGAAAAAATTATTTTTATTTTTATTAATTATTATTCACGAGCATTCCTTAAGAACAGTTTCTTAGTATTTTTGTGGGATATCGAAAATGCTTCTTCCTGCACAGCTTTGTCTAGTTCCATAGATAAAAAATTAAAAAAAATTTAATAACTCCTCATTTACATTCATTTATCTGAGGGGGAAACATAAAGTTCTGCATACCATTGAAAATGTTACTTTCGGATGGATAAAGGTTTTGGGAGAGAATAGAGAGAGAAAGGACCAAGAGAAAAAGCTGGCGAAGAAGGACATAATTTCCAAGGAAGAAAAATATCAAAATATCTTAATTCATAATAAAAATAACTCCAGAAAAATATATATAGGAAGGAATTTATGCATTTTATTTAATGAATTCTTTCTGATGCAAATATCCCGGGCGCTTTACAATGTAATTTAATTTTTAGAAAAAAAAAAGAAAAGAAAACCACGTTTTATTTAAAATGATATTATTTAATTGTACACCAAAAAAATACCGCTTATGTCGAGAATTTAGAAAAATTAGCGAGGGGTGGGAGTGGAGGGGGTGGGATGCCCGAGTAAAATTTTTCGAAACAGAATTTTTATAATTATTACTTTATCTTACGAAACGCTATCCATTTATAAAGCGATTTTGCATAAAACTTGGTTAAAAGAAATAATATAAAAAATACACTTTTACAATTTTTTTTACATCAGCTGGAGCATCATCACTTATGTTAAAACTTTTTAAATACGTTTTTTCTCAAGATGATATTTTTTAAACTGTCGAGCACCATGCTGAAAACTTATTGTCTGAAGCATCCCTTATCACAGGTGATGATTATTTGATTCAATAAAACAATGCAAGTTGCCATGTATCTCGTGCACCTCATTCGTGATTCGAGGTCGATTCTATCCAACTTTCGGATTAACCGCCAAGAAAGAATGATTTAAACTCCACAGAGAATCTGTAGAACATTTTAACAAGATAAGTATAAAATCATAATAAAAATGGCTGAATGTCCTGAAACAAAAATAAAACATAGCTTAACTCAATTTGTGGTTTTTAATAAAATAATAGGAAAATCAACCATAAATTCAACAATAGCCATGAGATAAAATAAAATCGTATTTGAAAGAAGCTGACCCCTCTTTGCAACACATCCAGCACTTTACCTGTAAAGGCATAAAAGATGAAAAACACACACACACACACAAATGTAACCACAAAAAGCGCCGGCTAGCCCAGAACAAAAAGACCACGAATGACAGCAAGTAAAATGATTGAAAATAGTCTATTAGAAGCTTACATTTGTAGTATCGTCCTTTCCTTGAGGACTGTCTAGATTTCGCTTATGTGAGCCCCTCTATCTACATTCTTGTTTACTGTTTTGTAAAATGTATTCACTATTATCGATAAAAATATTTTGTTAAAAATATTGCACTGATTTTAGGACTATAGAAAAACGCATTGTACGCCATTACTATAAGATAAATGAAAAAAGTCTTGTTGTAACTTCAATTGTTAATTTCTTACCTAACACTGACAAACTTATTTCAAATATTTCGAAAATTAAGGAAAATATAATTTGATGCTTAAAATATCTAGTTTCTCTCACAGTTAGGTTTCCTTTAGTAAAAGGATAACATTTTTAATAAAACGACATATCCGAAACGTTTTAATATCGAAATTCTGATAAAAAATATTTTGTCGTATTAAATTTCTTTCCCCGGAGGAACGAAAAAAATCGTTTTATTTTTATTTTTATTATTCATGAGCATTCCTGAAGAACAGTTTTTTAGTATTTTTGTGGGATATCGAAAATACTTTTTGCTGCACAGCTTTGGCTAGTTCCATACATATGAAGTAAAAAAAAAAATCTAATAAGTCCTCATTTACATTCATTTATCTGGGGGGGGGGGGGGGAATTAAAGTTCTGCATACCATTGAAAATGTTACGTTCGGATGGATGAAGGCTTTGGGAGAGGGGAGGGGGGAAAAAGGACTAAGTGAAAAGAGCTAGCGAAGCAGGACATAATAAGCTTTCACAATTTCCAAGGAGGAAAAATATCAAAATGTCTTAGCTCATAATAAAAATAACTCGAGAAAAAAGTATAGGAAGGAATTTGTGGCTTTTTATTTAATGAATTCTTTCTGATGCAAATATCCCGGTCGTTTTACAACGTAATTTAATTTTTAGAAAAAAAGAAAAGAAAAACCACGTTTTATTTAAAATGAGAACACTTTTGTTTATTGTTTAATTGTATACCGAATAAATACCGTCGAGCATTTAGAAGAATTAACGAGGGATAGGAGGGAGAGGGGATGCCGGAATAAAAATTTTCGAAACAGAATTTTTATAAGTATTACTTTATCGTACCGTTACCTGTTTATAAAGCGATTCTGCATAAGACTTGGTTAAAAGAAATGATATAAAAAATACCCGCTTTTAGAGTCTTTTGTTTACATCATTTGAAGTATCATCACTTGTTAAAACTTTTTAAATACGTTTTTCTCAAGATAATATTTTTTGAACTGTTGAGCACCATGCTGAAAAATTACTGTCTCAAGCACCCCTTATCACTGGTGGTGATCATTTAGTTCAATAAAACAATGCAAGTTGCCATGCATCTCGTGCATCTCGTTCATGGTTCGAGGCGAATTCTATCCAACTTTTGGATTGACCGCCAAGAAAGAATGATTTAAACTCCACAGAGAATCTGTGTGGCATTTTAGCAAGATAAGTACATAAGCATAGTAAAAATGGCTGAATGTCCTGCTAAGAGCAAGAAAACGTATTTTTTCTAACCCAATTTTAATAAAAGAATGGTAACGTCAACAATAAATTCAACAATGGATCAGAAGATAAAATTAAATCGTACTTGAAGAAAGCTCTCCCCTTTATCCTGCTGGCGCAGAACAAAAAGACCGTGAATGATCGCAAGCAAAAAGAAATAGTCTATCAGAAGCTTACGTTTATAGAATCGTCCTCTCATTGAAGACTTTCTAGATTTTGCTTTTGGAAGTCCCTCTATCTACATTCTTGTTTACTGTTTTGTAAAATTTATTCACTATTATCGATAAAAACAAATTGTTAAAAAATAACACTGATTTTAGGATTATAGAAAAACGCATTGCTCTACATTACAATAAGATAAATGAAAAAAAAAAAAAAACTCTTGGTGTAATTTCAACTATTGATTTGTTACCTAACACTGACAAACTTATTTGAAATATTTCGAAATTAAGGAAAATATAGTTTGATACTTAAAATATCTAGTTTCTCTAGCAAATACGTTTCCTTTAGTAAAAGGATAATATTTTTAATAAAACGACATAGCCGAAATATTTAATATCGAAATTATGATAAAAAATATTTCGTGGTATTAAATTTCGTTCCCCGGAGAAACGAAAAAAAATATTTTTATTATTATTATTATTATTATTATTATTCATGAGCATTCCTCAAGAACAGTTTCTTAGTATTTTTGTGGGATATCGAAAATACTTTTTCCTGCACAACTTTGGCTAGTTCCATTTATATAAAGTTAAAAAAAAAATCTAATAACTCCAGATTTACATTCATTTATCTGAGGGGGAAAAAAATTAAAGTTCTGCATACCATTCAAAATGTTACGTTCGGATGGATGAAGGTTTTGGGAGAGGGGAGGAGGGAGAAAGGACCAAGAGAAAAAAGCTGGCGAAGCAGGACATAATAAGCTTTCACAATTTCCAAGGAGGAAAAATATCGAAATATCTCAACTCATAATAAAAATAACTCAAGAAAAAAAATATAGGAAGGAATTTGTGCACTTTATTTAATGAATTCTTTCTGATGCAAATATCCCGGTCGTTTTACAATGTAATATAATTTTTAGAAAAAAAAAGAAAAGAAAACCACGTTTTATTTAAAATGAGAACACTCTCGGTTATTATTTTATTGCACACACACACACACACACACACACAAAAAAAAAAAAAAAAAAAAAAAAAAAACCCACCGGTTATGTTGAGCACTTAGAAGAATTATGCAAAGAATTGGCGAGGGGTAGAAGGGGGGGGGGATGCCGGAGTAAAATTTTCCGAAACAGAAATTTTATAATTACTACTTTAGCTTTCGTTTGTAATGCGATTTTGCACAAGACTTGGTTAAAAGAATAATATAAAAAAATACGCGTTTTTACAGATCTTTGTTTGTTTACACTGTCAGCTGAAGCATCATCACTTATGTCAAAACTTTTAAAATGAGTTTATTCTCAAGATGCTATTTTTTGAACTGGTGAGCACCTTGCGAAAGTTCGTAATTAAGCTATCGCCTTCAAACGCGGAGTGAAAATCAAATACGGAGTGAAACTATATAGAAGATGTACTTATCTGATATATCATTAAATTTGTCTTTGTAACTTCTGTTTTTTCGAAAAACTCTGTGGTAAAATTCCATATCATAATGATACCATAATTTACAGAATAAGGGCCACAATCGGCGTAATTAACATACCCACAATATTCATATCTCTGTATAATGGATGATACGGATGTCTGTTGATACGAAAAAATATATATTTACTAAACATTCAGAGCGTTAAAGCATTGTACTGGGACACATTGAATATTTTAAAGATGAAATAAATTTAACATCTTAAATATATCTCATGATTTCTGTAAAATTTTAAATTCAATGCACTACATAACACGTGCATAAAAATCTGTACTAATAAAAGAAAGTTTCGCTCTCTCTGTGTATGTTTGTGTATGTAACAGCGATCGGCTAGCATAATCTATAGCACGTGAAGCGCAAAGTTGTGTGAGTGTAAGACTATATCAAAGTGCTTCTTACTTTACATGAAATTCAGAATTTTTAATTTCTAAAAATTAGCATAACTGTTAGTTAAAAGCCCCAATTAAAAGAATGGAAAAGTATTCATAATTCAAGTAAAACACAGTTTTTTATCTAACCGCAGAACATTTCTGCGAACAACTCGAAGAAATTTTGTTGAGGGGAGTATTGATGGGATGGAGGGTTGCTAAGGACAATAAAAATGCTGGACCTTTTTATAGAGGGACGTATTGTAAAATCTTCCGGGCCTAAGAACTCTAAAATTGCCCAGCAAGACGCAAAATAATCCTCTTTTAGGAATTCTAAAAATTATTCCAATACTCTTGTAAAACGTTAAAAAATGTACCACAAAAAACCGATTTCAAAATCTTTTTTATTTCCATTGAAAAACAAGCCAGGGGATGTTTGTAATTTTTCTGAGTTCAGACAGCTTTCGCCAAGAGAAGTAGCATTTTTTCTGGACCATATATTGCATTTAGAGATTTTTAATTAATACTTCTGTTTTTAAATATGTATTTTTTATAAATTACATATAAAAATCACTTCAAAACATCGAAGTACTCAATTATTCCCAATAATACTCTAATTATCAATGAAAAGTCAGATTTGATTACAGGATTTCTTTTGAGTTTGATTTCCTTTTCCCCGAGTACATTTTAGGTAGATTTCGTATGAAATATTAGGTAGATTTCGTATGAAATACTACCTATTGCATTGTCTCCCATGTTGGAATTTCTGAAAAATTTTTGCGGATCTACACGAATCATGACTCCTAGACTCCAAAACTACCATCAGTAAAAAAGTTTATATATATATCTATCTATCTATCTATCTATCTATCTATCTATCTATCTATCTATCTATCGGTGTATATCACTTTCTTCTAGACACGATAACTTCCATAATTATGCTCAGATCTTCATCAAACTTTTACATAAAATCAAGGGGCATAAAATCTCGGTTAAGTTCGTTAATGGGCAAAATCGGACCAAGGGGGTGAAAGTTAGGAGGGTTTTTGTGAAAACAGAAAAAACGCGATAACTTTTAAATTAAAATATATATCGAATCGGTTTAAAGTTTATATTACTTCTAAAAAATGAGGAAAAAGTTTATGCGTGACAGATTTTTGATAAAGTTAAAAATGGGCTCAAGGGGCGAAAAAAACATGGTTTTTGGGAGAAAAAAATTCATAACTTCGTCAATTCTCAAGATATCAAATCCAACTAAATTTTATATAAATGTACTCAATATTATCTAAAACTTTTGTATTTACAAGTTTTTGATAGGACCAATTTTTACTGATGAAAAAAATTAAAAACGAAAAGAAAAAGGGGGGAGGAAAAAGAAAAAAACCCATAACTTACTCAATTCTTAAGCAATTAAATCTAATTAAATTTATTTTACATCTTCACAATAACATCTACAACTTTTATATTGACAAGTTTTTCATAGAACCAATTCTTATAGCAAAAATAAATTAAACAAATATAGGAGTTGGAGAAAAAACCTCAAATCCAAACTGCTTATATTCTGACTCATTTTAAAATTCATTTTTGATTTTAAACGCATCCAAATGACAGATCCTCTTATTTAGCAACTATATAATGCGATTTATTGGCCAATTTTTTGATAAAGGCAGAATATATTTTTAAAAAGGCTGCCAAAAAAGGTATTTTGAACAGATTTCCCGAAGTTTTCATCATTAAAAAATTCATTAAGTATAACAAATTGCGTTTTTCATGAGTCATTTTTAAATTCATTTTTGTTCTCAAACCCATCCAATTTACAGGTCCTATTATTTAGGAACTATATAACTTGACGTAATGCCAGTTTTTTGATAAAGGCAGAATATATTTTTTAAAAGGCTGCCAAAAAGGGTATTTTGAACAGAATTTCACGAAGTTATCGTGATTAAAATTTGAGGAAATTTAAGAAATTGCGTTTTTACCGAGTCATTTTTAAATCTTTTTTTGTTCTCAAACGCATCCAATTTACAGGTTCTCTTATTTAGGAACTATATAATGTGACGGAGTGGCCAGTTTTTTGATAAAGGCAGAATATATTTCAAAAAAGGCTGCCAAAATGGGCACTTCGCACAAAATTTCCCAAAGCGAGATGATTAATGAACTGTGGGTATTCAAATAACAAATTGGTTATTTTATGACTCATTTTTAAATCCAATTTTGCTCTGACACGCATTCAATTGACAGTTTTTTGTTACTTAGGAACTATATAATGTGCGTATTCGTCGATTTTTTGATAAAGGGTGAATATATATATTTTAAAAGCTGTCAAAGTAAGCACTTCGCAAAAAAATTTCCCAAAGCGATCATGATAAAAGAATTGAGGTTGTATTCAAATAACAAATTGTTTATTTTATGACTCATTTTTAAATTCAATTTTGCTCTCAAACGCATTCAATTGACAGTTATTTGTTATTTAGGAACTGTGTAATGTGCCGTATTGGTCAGATTTTTGATAAAGTCTAAATATATATTTTAAAAAATCTGTCAAAATGGGCACTTCGCACAAAATTTCTCAAAGCGATCTTGATTAAAGAATTGTGGATGTATTAAAATAATAAATTGGTTATTTTATGACTCATTTTTAAATTCAATTTTTGCTGTCAAACGAATTTAATTAACAGTTTTTTGTTATTTAGGAATTATATAATGAGCATATTGGTCAATTTTTTAAATAAAGTAAGAATATAATTCAAAATATATTGCCAAAATGGGCATTTGAGTAAAGATAGGCATTTTTTTTTTTTTTTTTTTTTTTGAGATGAAAACTTTTCGAAATCTACCTCCGCCTATAGGCCATGCCGAAAGGGATTTTTATTTTATGACTCATTTTTAAATCCAATTTTGCTCTCAAACGCATTCAATTGACAGTTATTTGTTATTTAGGAACTGTGTAATGTGTCGTATTGGCCAGATTTTTGATAAAGGCTAAATATATATTTAAAAAAAAATCTGTCAAAGTGGGCACTTCGCATAAAATTTCTCAAAGCGATCTTGATTAAAGAATTGTGGATGTATTAAAATAATAAATTGGTTATTTTATGACTTATGACTCATTTTTTAATTCAATTTTGCTGTCAAACGAATTTAATAAACAGTTTTTTGTTATTTAGGAACTATATAATGAGCATATTGGTCAATTTTTTAAATAAAGTAAGAATATAATTCAAAATATGTTGCCAAAATGGGCATTTGAGTAGAATTTCGTTTAAGACGATTTTGATAAAACCAGTTCTTACAGAAAAATGAAATTAAATTTTTTTAAAAAGCGGCTGAATAAAGTAGTTAAACTGGGTTTATCTCTAATCATTTTTTTTTCTTTTTTGTTGAGATGAAAACTTTTCGAAATCTACCTCCTCCTATAGGCCATGCCGAAAGGGATTTTTTAGTATCTGCTAGATAAAATCACAGATAATTTTAGGATTTCTTTATGGGGCGTAATATTGTTACAAGTAATGAATTTACAGATTTTAAAGGTATGCATCTAGATACATTAATATTTTCGTTGTTGTTTTCGAATATCTAATTTTCTTAAAAATTGATTAAGAAATTTTTATTTTACCAAAAATTCGATTTTTTAAAAGAAATAAAAAGATTTGTCAATGGCACATCATTTAAATCTAAGTTTCCTCCATTAGTTATCTTTATTTTACTTGCGTTTTTTTTTTTTTTTTTTTTTTTTGATCGATTTTAAAATTCCCGATGCTTGATACAGATAACACGTCCGATTTTTTAGATCGATTTTAACATTTGAGGTGTTTAATAACACTTTAAAATTTTAAAGAAGGTGGAAGATTTAACCCCCTGATTGGCGAGCAAAAGGAAAAAATTCTGATGTTTTTTTCTTTGTAATTTTTTTAAAAATGCTAAAAACGATTTTTTTTAACATGATATAAAAAAATTAATTATGTATGAGAATTTAACCTTTGAGAGTATTAATCACAACTTAATTTTTCAAAACTGGATTATATAAGCAGATTTATAATAATTCAAAAAACGCTTTTATTGTAGACAAATCTACAGTTTTAGTGAACGGATATATGAGCTCACGGCGGGAGCTGAGAAGGTTAAATTTCGGAGGAAAGACGGGGGAGTGTGAAAATTTATCATAAAACCATCACGTTTTCTACAATATGTGTCTTTTATATGTAGTTCTCTGTCAGATACCTCCAATAAATATTGTTTATTATGCATAAAAATTGCAAAATAGGATTGAGTAAATTCCCAATTAAAAATTCAGGGGCACGAAAGTGATCCCACATGCAGTGAGGGCAATTTTCAACTTTTTTTTCAAAAACTTTCATGCGATACATTATTGGAAAGACTTCGGACAACTCTTTCATGTTATGAGCCTTTCTTAATCCCTCAACTTAATTTCCCACCTCCTATGGGAACAATTTTATAACTCAGCTCCCAATTAAGCTACAGCGAGATTCGACCTCATTTGAAGGCTTGGCGAAAGTGAAACCCCTTATGGGCCATCGACTGGTGGGATTTATTTTTACACCAGACATTTAGGGTAGTCTCACTGTGGGGCGCGGAAATGGATTTTTACATGTGCCATACGTTTTAAAGCTTTTGACCTACACTAGACACCAACTTACCGCCTCTTAACTCATTGTCGAAATTAGAAAATGTTTTAAAATTTTAATTTGTTCATTATTATCACGTACACAAGGTTCCAAAAATTACATAACAAGTCTCAACAATAAACACCATCTGCCCTCATTTTCACACAATGAGCGGGCATGTATTTCAGATAAAATCAAATTAAAGATATAAATTCATACAAAATTTAAGGTTCATTTTAAAATATTATCACGGGCCCGTCAAGTCCGGGCGGATCAGCTATTTCTAAATAAAGTTAATTAAAATTAAAAACAGAAAGAAAATTAATTAATCTGTGCTGTTTGTGAAAAAAAAAAAGGGAAGATAGAAAGAAAATTATTTGAAAACCTACATCGAAAAGGGAATGATTCAAAATGACGTGAAAGGTCACTCGCTATGCCTTCAGGTCAGATCGAGGGACATAGGGGAAGAGGGTCTCAAAACAGATCTGATCGCAATCATGTTTTGTGAAGATTTTTTGATTTGTACTATGCTTAAATATATACATAACTGATTAATTAAGTTACTCTTCTCTTACAATCCCTGTAATCTCATTTTTAAAAATTGCTCAGAATTTTTTTTTTTTTTAGTTTTAATACTTACTTTAAAAGTTCAATCACTTAAAGATCATTATTGTGTGTTCAAAATCAATTTTTCAATATTTATCCATTTTAAAAATTCAAATATAAACTTTATTTTATTTCAAGAACTTTTAGGGAAAGAAATGCTCAAACTTTTGCAGAAGACGAATGAATATATTTTATTTAGTTGAACAGATTGCTCATGTTCACGATTACTTTGATTAACGGCCGCCGTTCATGGAATATATTATGTATAAAACTTGATTCATGCATTTATCTACTTGAATGGGAAGAGAAAAAATAAAAGATTGATAAATTTAATTTCATGTTTATATTTCAGAATTCAGAAATCATTCATAATCCTCAGAATGAACTTGAAAACGATTTATAATCCTTTTGTCTCACTAGATGAGCTATAAATTGATGATGGCCTTTTTTTCCTTCTTTATCAGTCTAATTTTTTCTTTATTATATCTAGCTGACCAGCCGACGCGACGTAGCCTCGGCCCATGACAGCAACCCTAAATATACCTAAAATAGTCTTGAATGATTTTATATTTTTTGCTGCAGAATTTGAAAGTATGCATAAAACGCAGAATTTGCCAAACACATACTACCTATACAGAATAAATACTACCTATTAAATTTTCCCCTATGTTAGAATTTCTAAAATATTTGGGCAGATCTATGCAGATATAATCCTCTAAAATCTAAGACCAATCTGAGTTCAAAACTTTATACATATATGCGTATGTATAGATATATTTATACGTTTTAAATTTCACTGCATTTATGCATACTATATGGTGTGTATAAATGCTATATTTGATATACAAGGCTATACAAAAAACTTTGTAAAGGTTACTGAATATGAGCAAAAATTACTTAAAGATGGTTTTTAAACTAACTATGCATTTTTACTCTAAATTACATTTAAATTACTAAGAGATGTTTGTAGAACAGAAATAAAATAATATAAAAGACCATGCAAAAAATTGGATACATGACCATCGACGGATGATTATTTCTGGAAAAGTCTTTCAGTAGTTTTAAGAGTGTTTTAGCTTGAATTAAATTATAGCCAAATACTGGTGTGTAATAAAGGTACTATGTAAAATACAGGGCTGAATAAAAGTATTCAAGTATATTTACATTTATTAGTATAATTTGTTGAAAAAGAAATTTCAACCTGTTATGCGTTTTCTTGCTAAACTGAATTTGGTCATTATATAACTGATTTTGGTCCGTCGAATTTCGACGAAAGTAAATGTTTAAAAAGGAACTGTTTCATTGATTTATAATAAACCTACAAAATTAGTTATAGTAAAAAATGCACCTAAAAGTAAGTCTAAATCTTAAACAAACGATATTTAACGCCAAATTAGCAAAATACTATTTCTATAAAACTCAGTTGTAGAAATTGTTAAATTTTAATCGTACATGTAAGCAGTAAAAAAATACTGTTATTATGATAAAATTATCAATTTAGGTTCTTATGCTAGTATTCCAAAATGAAAAAAAGCAAAATTTCTTCCACTTTGACTCCATCATAGAATTTATTTATCGTGATATCTAAATCCGGCATCATTTTCATTATATCAAAATTTACAAATGCCCATTTCGTATCTGTATTCACCTTTTCAGAAAAAAATGACATTTTAATTTGATCATTTGATTCAAAACTTGAAATCTCAATGCTATTAGCTGAAACAGATATTAAACTGTTGATATTCTTTTACGTGTAAATCAAATTTTCTAAATGAAATCAAAAGTCACCGGGTTTTATAATAGAAGATATTTGAATTTCCATTTTTTCACTTTTAATGAGAAAATGGCAACATAAAGATACAGTATTAAATTTTTTCCTTTTTTTCCTTTGCTTTTAATGGAAATGGAGTAATCCTGTTGCCACGATTAGAAAAGCGGTATTAAAAACTACTAAAAAATTAATGTTTCAAAAACAAATTAAGATACAGCTTTCAAACAAATTTCATTTAAAAGTACATTTTTTTCCCTACACGATGGTATAAAAATTGAAAATGTACGATATTTAGAAGCATAAAAATTTGTAGTAGCAAAAATTGCAATACCGTAGTTTTATTTAAAATTTGAAAGTGTTGCCATTCGCAAAATGACGTATGCGTTACGCACAGATACGTTTGGCCTTTATAATATAGATATATATCAACCTAAAGATAAAAAACATGGCTTTTAAAAAATATTGGCATACATAATTGGCTATAGACAGTTACAACTTATTTCCCGAAATAATGAAATGTTGGAAAGTCTTTCATTTCCTACTTGTTATTTTCGAAGCCGATTCAGAGTTTTAAACATTGCAGAAAAATATAGAATTCGCGAAAGTAACTTACAGAAACGGACGTTTTTAAAGAGATAACATGAATGATTTTATTAAACCGAAGACTTCAGTTTAATGGCAAATGAATGTACGTGCTTTTTGTTATTTTTTTCCCGCATGATTTGATCAGAAGCCCGGAAGGAGATTTTTAAATATTTCAGAAATCGCGAAAAACACCATAACAACTCTCCTGAAAATTCTTTTAAACAGTAAACATTAATATTTTTCGAACGGATTAGAGTGTCTAAAATCTAAAAATACATTTTTAAATTTGGTGTAATATTTTTTCCGCTATTTCTAAAAGATACGCCAAACTGATCTTTAAAAAAAAAAAAAAAAAAAAAAAAAAAAAAAAAAAAAAAAAAAAAAAAAACGGAGAGAGAAAAGAAGTTATATTCGAGGATTTTAAGTAACCTCTAACTGATGTGACAGAAGTTGAAACATAAACAGTGTGAAGTAGCCTGTGAGATCGCAAGATGAATAAAAGGCATGGTTAACTCATTGGATGGTGTTTTTGTACCAAATCTTTTGTACAGGACTGTTATAATTAACATTCACCTATTCAAAAGATTCTGGTGAGAGTACTAAAGTTCCAAACGAAAGAAAATTTAGGTAGTGTTTGTAGTTAAACATAAAATTACAAGTTAAACTATAAAAATTATAAAACGCAGTGGTCAAGGTTGCATCTCACAAGGTTGCACTCAGTTGCAAGGGGTGCATTGAACCATTCTGCATGAGATGTTCATACTTCTACAAACGATAGATTTTTCTAGCCATTACCAAAAGACAGACAATTTCTTTTACTAGTATAGATAGTTTAATGTTTAGTCCAATATAGTCAAACTTGTCCTCAACAAGTTCTGAATCTTTTAAGTGGATTTTAAGGATTTTTTCGCGTTTCGTGGGAATTTCTCCCAAAGGAATTAGGTTTCAATCATAGATCATAATGTTAATTTTTTTAGTTTTTATAAAAATTTATACGAAAATCATACAGTGATTTCTGAATTTTTACCGTTTTTTTAATGCGATTTTTACCCCTTTTTTTACACTTTTGCAGATATTTTTGACATTTATAAAAGGAGTTCCGTTGTAATGTTTTAGCGCAATAGTATATTTTGTCTGCAGCGTTGTTTTATTTTTTCGCGAATTTTTAATTGAAGTATTTTTCGTTAGTATTTTCGCTTTTCGTGGCGGTTTTCCCACATTAGGAAAATGTACCAGCTTTCCGTGTATTAGCTCGATATGGCAATTTTATTTTCTATGATTTTTGAACCTTTCCCGATTTACTTTTGAAATGACTGATCATAATAATTCTCATTTCACTTTTAAAAATTTTATAATTTTTTTTTTTTTTTTGTCACAGATTGTAGTACGCGTACCATTTAGTAGATTTTTATTGTGTGTGATTTCGGTTGATCTGTTGAAATGAAAATAAGTAAAAAAATTGATTAGTGATGACACAATTAAAACAAGAAACTTGATTTAAGTAATACGCTTTTAGTTAAAAATTTAATAATTGAATATTGATTTCATCAACAAAGAATTTGTATAGAAAATTTGAAGAAAAGCGACTCTTTGGATATTCCAATTAAAAACGCAAAAGAGAATTTCGCCCTTTCATTCCACACCTGATAATGGGGACCTCAAAATATTTAAAAACTGCCGCTAACACAGTACGAGTAATATTTCCATTCTTCTTAGCTGTGGAGCGTCAGTATTGAATTTAGGATGTGGCCGGGGGGACCCCCCCCCTCCCACGGAATATTCGAGATTTTGTATTTTCAATGATAAAAAAAGTGCTATCCTTCCCGGAACTTTATAATGTACCTCCCATATCCTTGGGAATCCCTTTTGAAGAAAAGTGTCGGAATTCAATACTGTATGCTATCAAGATTCCACCAATTGTCAAAATGCCATTTGTTCGAGGTAATTTGAATAAAAAGCAGCCTATCTCTCTTGATGCCTGAGTTAAAAATGCATTGATATGGACAATGAAAATTTTTGTAAAATTTTATTAAAATCCTTTTGCTATACCCTGTTCAGGGTACGTAATTTACATTAAAATAATATTCACACTAAGTAATTTATGTCAACTTACATCAAAATTTAGTTGTGGTATAAGAAATGCCGGTAATTAATATTGTGCAATTCATCTGATAAGGAAAGGACCCGAAGGGGACATAGAATCAGACGTCCTTTTGTGGAATGACAGTATAGTTAGTAGATAAAAATATCCCAGGGATAAAGTGCAATATGCAGTGAGTTTTACAAAACAAGTCCCAAAGTCACCATATTTTGACCTTTTAGTACATAATCGAATAAATTATACACATTTCAGAGTGACCAACAACTAACTACTGACAAAGCGCCAGACTTGTTAATTTACCCTTTCGGAACTTTGAGCATTCGATACCCTGATAAGAACATTTAATTTCTTTTCCACAGACAAAATATTGATTAATTATTTTTGAACTACAATATATACATAGATCAAAGCCATATGTGATAGCTAACGCTTGATGAACCATTTTTGACCATCAACTGAATCGCAGAATCTTTAATTCTCCGTCAAACGGCGGTAAGATAAATAATGAATTCATTGGAAATTTTCCCATTAAATCAATCAGAGAAGACATCCTTATAAACGAATTTATTAATGAGTCATATCATAAGAAAACAATTCCACAATATATTTCGGTTTAAACTTTGTACCAGCATAATATGCCGCCATAGTAAAACAGATAGATTATATTAAAAAAACAGAACTGCATCTATTAAAGACTTTTCTCCACCACACTTTCAGAAAATACTGTAAATTTACTGCAATTTGAGTATGTCAGAAAAACTGTAATTTTAACGTTTTCCCTCCAATTTTCACCGGCAACAGTATTTGGTGAAAAACCACTAAATAAGACCCACTAAACTGATCAACTAAATAAGCTTAGTGTCTTATCCTTTAGACACTTAAAAAATAAAGGAAATTCCACTTATTCTTACGATTCTAACCCATCCGTTTGCAAAATAACCGTACGACCCCATATGTTTTCCTCTACTAGGGTGTAACCCTTCATTTTAGTCGTGTTTCGAAAAATAATGTCTCTTAACTATGACATATTTTTTAACCCGCAAAAAAAGTGATTCTGTGATGACTATCTAACGCGCTTCATGTTATGGAACATTAATTAAAGCGTTATCCTGTTTTTCGGATTGCACATAATAATGACATGATTTTTTTTTTCTTTTTATTTTTATGGGGAAGGATGGTATTTCTGCTGCCGGCTTATGCCCATTATTTTACAGGAATTTTTTTAACAGCACAGATGACAAGGTTCTGATTAAGATTTCAAAAAACGTAGAATTCTCTCTTCCAAGTCGGTGCAAATTGTTATATACTAAAGGGCTCACGAATACGGATTTGACAACAACATTCAGCGTTGCCAATAAAACTTTTTATAAAGAGAGTCTTTAACCAATTCAAAATTTATCATGGATGAAAAAAAAAAAAAAAATTCTCACAATCAATTGCATGAATATATACGTAATCAGGCTTTGATGCGTTGCTTCTTCGCATGAAATTTTGGGATATGTAATGATATTTTAAAACGTAAATAATAAGATAATAGAAACAAATGAAAAAATAAAGTAATGAGGAAATTTTAAGGAAAGTGTTGTTTTTAATAGATTAAAGTTTTTTAGAATAAGAAAATAAAGAATGCGTAAATTAAATATATGTGATTAAAATATAATGAATATGTTAAAGATATTATTAAAAGACAGGGGAAATTTTAGATATTATAAAAATTTGGAAATAATTAATGACGAAATTTTTTTTATTATTACACACACACATAAATATATACATGTACGTATATATATAATTATTTAAATTTAAGCTAAATATAAATAAAAACATGTTTCTTCGCGGAAACTTATATTTGGAATTAGAACAACTGTTTTCAACAATAAAAAATCTTTTAATGGGCATTATTTATTAATTACGTAGCTTTCTGGGTGGTTTTTTGCAAAACATGTATGCTATTGAAAATAAACAGGATGCATTTAGAATATTTACTTTTGTTTGCGTTAAAGTTTTAACAGCCTTCCGTTGCAGACCGAATGAGTAAATTGTTTTGTTTTCAAAGTTTCTTGATATTAGACGTAGTTATAGGTAATACAGTAGTTAAAATGAAAAAACATGTAGTGAAGAACGTTCTAAATTTACAAATATTGAAGAATGTACTTCCAAAGTCTCAATTCATACTGAAAAATATGTCTTGTCGGGGTATCGAACCCAAAACGTTCCGAAAGCAAAAATTTACAAATCTGGCGGACTGCCAACTGTACCATTCTGCCACTCAGAAATGCATGAAATTTATCTAATTACATACTAAAGCGTGAAAATTGAGTGACTATTGGGTTTCTTTTTTAAGAGTTGTTTGCATACTGCTCTTCATCCTTGTGATTTACTTACCTACTAACTATACTCTATCATTGCACAAAGGGCGGTTGGATTATGTATCCCCGATCTCGGGTCCACTCCTTGTAAATTAAGGCATTGTATTAGGCCACGTGCGAGATTTAAATAAAGCGGAAATGTGCGCGTGCGCATAATGTAAAACAAAATTCAACAACCAATCACTTAAAGAACCTCTACAGTCAATAAGAGTGAGTGGTATTTGCTGTATCTAGTGACAGAATGTGTCCACGCGCTGAGATTTTGGAACTCACTGCGTGAATTAGGGGAGGGGAGAGTTAATGTAAATCACGAATTTGCATATGGGACATCTCAGGTCCCATCCCAACTCATTTAGTGAGTTCATGCATCCTATACCTATCTCTAGCTAGCTATCATTAGCTCTGTTTGGCTTGAGATTCGTTGATTTTTTCTATATATATATTTTTTTCTTTTTATTGTTGTTAAGTTTGTGCTTCTTTTTATTTGTTAAGTGATTTATTGGTTTTTTTATGCTAAAGTTACAAATTTATCAAATTACGCACCATGTGTACATTTTCGTTTTGTTTAGGTGAGAACTTGCAAAGTAGAAATTATAATGCAAACCATCAAATCTAATTTCGAGCTGTTTCTTCAAAAAATTGAGATAACCTAAATATAATGTTCTTAATTGGGTATTAGATGTTTGATTGCAATCAAAAACATAAAATAATGCTTTTTGAGCACGGAAGTTAAAGTCGGAAAGTTATGTTCAATTCATTTGCACAATAGAAATAATCGACTTCAACAGCACCAAAATTTAGGAAGTGCAGGATTATAATAAGACGTTGGACAAGATAAAAATCTAATAACGTATCATGAACGAAATCAGAGGAAGAATATACACACGCACACATAAAAGAATTAAAAAATAGAAAACGAAGACGTTTAAGGAACCAGACAGAAACATTTTAGAATTCATCCGTTCCATAAAATACTGCAAATAAAATTTTTGAAAATATTGGTAATGTTAATCCTTATCCCAAAACATAAAAATAAACTTCATTTTACCGTCAGAACTTTTATAATAAAACTAAAACTTTTATTTAAGATGAATGACTCATTTTTAAGCAACTGAAAGGATTTCTCATTTTCTGCTATGTTTTTTTTTTTTTTTTTTTTTTTTATTAGCAGGCATGGTTGCTTTCTCGATGGGATATAATGAATAGAAAACTCTGTTGGAGCATTTATTTTATGAAAAATCCACTTATTTGTTCATTTTTGAATACAGAAACGGAAGATTAATCTTTTTGTGTTTCATTAGTGTATTTAGAAATCTTAATATTATCCATTTTTCCGAATGAAATTTAAATCCATTAATAGCATTTTTACTTTAAGTATAATAATAATGAATTCGTGACCTTATTTACTAATTTACTTCTTTGTTTGTTTATGAGAAATAATTACGATGAAACTATAACAGACAATTTGTAAATTTTTATTAATATTAATATGTTGTTGATTACTAATTTTATTTGAAATTTGAGTTTTAAAACAGTAGAAAGTCTGAATGTCTTTTGGAAGTATTTTATTTTGTTTATTTAAACATATTTTTCAACTTTACATATTAACATGAAGAGTGTCACAGTGGCCGACACTAAACTTTTCGTTTAAGCCGAGTCAATCAACGGTGATAATGTATCAAATCTAATTATATAACCAATATCTAAAATGAAGTTAAAATTACTATAAATAATCAAATATATCTTAAAATAGTATAATTAAAATAAATAATATTTTCCCCAAATGTTCTCAAACAATAAAATTTCATTTATCTTAAAAGTGAATTGATATTAAACTACGTTATTTTCCCTTTTCTATCTTTTTCAATTATCACGATTCTAGCTAACTTTTTCTTCGTCATTTTAATAAGAATGCTGGAAGGAATATCTCAAAAATTAACCTCTTCGGAATGAGAATCTATTACAAATTTTTAATCATGTACCACCGATTTTTTTAAACAGAAATTTTTACATAATTGAAATGGCCTTGTTAAACTAGGCAAAATTTACGATAAAAATAATTGGTGGAAATAATCATGAATTCTGAGCACCTTATACATCATGTATACGTGAAGCTTGTCCCCAAAGAATTTACTTAAAAAAAAATACCTTTATTAGGCCATGCAGTTTTTAGACATCATTGCAAAAATCAAAATTATATAATATATTACAAATAAAATTCTTAAAATTTTAAAATATTTATCGGTTTTAAGAACCTAAAATCAATTTTTATCTTATTTCAAACACGCTTATCAAAAAAGTGGAAAGCTTTAAACTCAAGATGGATGATCAGTTTTGTACCAGTTTAATAAATTTCTTATATTCTATTATGTTACCTTTATAAGCAGATGCTGTTATTTTTTTTTCAATGCAATGTATTAAAAAGAAAACTAAATTAATGTCATTTATTTTGTAAACCTTTATTTTACTAAACGGAAAGCTGAAAGAAAGAAAAGAAGACGAATTTATTCTAATTCCAACTCTATATTAAGAATTCCAATAATCATTCTTTTTCTTCCGCATGAAATTTCAAACCATTAATAAAATCTTTATTTTTAGAACACGCGCAATAAACTAATAACTTTTTGTTTGTTGGTTTATCAAAAGCAACCCCGAAGAATATTTCATGGTTATCGTGAATTTTATATTTACTTATAATTCAGTTGAATTAATTTAATTAACGAAATACGAGCTTTTTTAACAAATAGGGGTAATAAGCTCTCTCTCTCTCTCTCACACACACACACAAATAAAGCACTAGAAATGCAATGTTTAAAAATATAAAAAAAAAATGCAAAAAACTTTGCATGTAATTTTGTTTTTGTTGCTGTTTAAAAATACTAATTACTCTTTGAACTATACATGGCAATTAAAGAATTTTCACAATAAAATGTTACAGACGGTGTAAACTGGATTAAAATTTTAGATTTTGAATAAGAAGATGTTAATTCATATTCGTCTTTTTAAAGTATGAAAAGTTTTTTAGGTATATATTTACCGCAATGTCTGTTACTTTCCGTTTGTCTTCTTTTGAGTAATAAAACAGCTTTCTGACTGTTTCTTAAAAAAAAAAAAAAAAAAAAAAAAAAAAAAAGAAAGAAAGAAAAGAAAAGAAAAAAATAAAAGGCATTTATTTGAATTAATTCCACAAAAGTTACAACACAATTTCTCAAAATTATAATTTAAAATATGTACAGTAATATCCCGACTTACATATCCCTACTTATCATATTTTAAGCCAAGGGGTGGGGGGGGGGGAAGAAGATTAAGACGATTAAAAAATTAACCGAAGACTGAATCTTATAGAAACTGGAATGATGTTTCCTTGAAAATATTGATTCATACGAGGAAAGTGTATTATAGACTAGACAAAGCTTAGAAAATTCAGACTGCCTTTCAAAGAGCTTCTGAGAAAAAAAAAAATTGTTGGTTAAAATTTTATTGAAAGATTTTTTTTTTTTTTTCAAATGTTTCAAGACTCAAACGGGACAGATATAGAAGAACAATAAATTTCAAGTTACAAACTTATTCATTTAATAAAAATTGTGGTATTGCCAAATCATTTTTTTTTTCTAATATTGAATATATGTAACTTAATCCCTAAATGCAATAGAATGTGTTCATTAGAATTTGGGGGAATTTTATTGCTTATAATTTTTGCTCATCTAAATATATTTCGACTTACGTCACTAGTTTTGAAACGTATTGCTTACGTAAGTCGGGATAATACTGCACATATTTACGAAAAAGCCTATCTTTCCGAAAACATATTCGGCAACAAACTTTTAGTTATTCGTCAATTGAAAAAGTGTATACATTTTTACACTTTTTCTTCCTTAGTCCACACAACTTTGAAGAAAGTTCCTTTGTTTTAGTAGTTGCCACCACCGATATAATTAGGTGATATCGGGCACTTAGTGAGAAGGATTGTCAACAAGAATACTAACTCATTGAATTAAAATTATTTAGCAATTTATTTACATATTATTTATACATAGCAAAACAATATTTACAATTAAGAACTCAGATATAGAGGATCCGGTCTGACATTAAACTAAATACAGCAAATACCTTCTGCGTATTGCATTACTTATTAAAATATCTTTATCCTTATCACATAGTTTGTTAAAACTGACCGAAGATCCATTTCTGGATCTCCCGTCACATTGGCTATATCCGCCAAAAGCCTACGCTCTTTCTATTAACTCTACTAAGGGCACATCACCCAACACCTTGCCTCCACTCTCAACACTGAACCTCTCTCAGTGATTTCCACGAAAGGATCCCATAAACGGGGTTACCTCTCTGAAGGGGCGGGATAACCTCTCTTCATAACCTACAACTGTTACCGTGACGTCCATTATCTCGATAGATAGCTGGTGGAGTTCTTTTGTCGGACCTATGCATGCATTTTGAATGTCAAGAGGAACTTCAATCTATTAGTACTGCACATTGTTTTCATACTGTACTATCTAACTAACAATAGCTCTGACTAATTTCCAGATAAGAAAAAATGTTACATGTAAACGCCAATTTACACAGATGATATGAACACAATATATAAGAAAAAAGATAATATATAACCGTAGTTCTAAATAGTATATGTTCATCAGAACTTGACAAACATCATGACATACATCATGATGACATCATTTTTAATGCATAGAGCGATAGATAAGTATCATTTTTCTTATCAGAGTGGCTGACCAAAAGGTTTAGGAATCATTGACCTAACAGCAAAAACTCACAAGACTTATAAATTTCTGCTAAGAGATAAAGTTTAGTAAAAATAATTCCCAAATTTAACTAAGTATTACAAATTGTAAACAATCATATCTATGTTTTCTTTATGATGTACCAGAAAGTTTGATCTTATATAAGCTAAATCAAATTAACAAACATTAAAAATGTAAATGTAGCGAAGGTCAGGATTTTATTTTATCCCATTTCACTCTATCTCTCTCTGTCTTACACTCACAATCTGAGGTTCTGAGGGTCTATATTCTTCAATTTATAAAAGCCCACTTGCCATAGGGTAAGCTGACAATATTGCTTTCTTGTTCTTCTAATTTATGATAAATGTTACGCACACCATACACTATTTTTTAATATATTGTAAGTGCATTTCAGTAATGCATACATTTTTCATAATATTTGAAGTAATGAATTACAATGAACACCTAAAATTATTAAATGATTCATAAATTCTCTAATGCAGCGGTTCCCAAACTATGGGTCGCGGCGAGAGTTTTGGTGGATCGCGGAGTAATCGAGGTTTGTCAAAAAAAATATATCTTTTATTTCCACTGTTTCAAAAATATAACAATTTGAACAGCAAGGAATATCCTTAATTTCCTTCCGTATGAATATATAGGTAGAACATCCATAAATATCTAAATCAGCTTTGAATTCCTCAATGTGGTTCAACACGGTATATTTTTGTGAACATGCTTTTTCTATATTGCTGTTTTAATAAGAAAAAAAAAAAACAGAAACAACTTCGTGTAGAAATTTACTTAAGAAGGTTAACATTATCTAATTTTTATGCTGATATAAATGTCCTCATCAATAAACACCATTGCCAGAAATCTCACTGGTTATAAAATTGTGTTTTGGTAATAATTAAACGATTTTAAATTATCTTTGTGTGTTTTCTAATTAGTATTCCATTTACACATATTGTTATTACCAATTCTTGTTTTTGTTGATAGTATATTATTCTTCGTGCGAAAATCGGCCTTTTTCGCAGGAAAATATCCGATAGTTTATAAAGGTCATACAATTTTCATACCGATATAAACCCTTATATTAGGTAGGTCGTGAAAAACTTTTATACTTGAAAGTGGGTCGCGAAATTTTTTTTACTTGAAGGTGGGTCGCTTTCCGATAAAGACTGGGAGCTCTCATGTGCTCTAATGTATTTTCTATAAACATGCTTTCGAAAGTGAAATTTTCAATAATTCATTAATTTAGGGCGAAAAGTATTTAATTGTGCATGCAACAATATAAGTATCAGTATAAAAATCACCTGTGCATTGGGAATCTGGGAGCCTTGCCGCAGTTTTTGCCACCTCTATAAAAATTCTGCAATAGACGGTCCTATGGCGATAACCTTCCCCGTTGCAGCGACCCCATGGTCCCACGAAGTACATGGGACCAGCACCATCTGTAAGACTGAAAATAAATGTAAAATATATAGACTAAATATAATATCAAATGTCATTACATGCGTACTGCAAATATCAATAGATGTAATATGTTATTGCTGTAATTGCGTAGGAAGTGGCCGCATGGCGGGCTTAACATCGCACATAAAAAAAGTTTGTTTGGCACTAGAAAAATGTAAAGATAACATTTAATTTTCAGCATAAATTATATTTTTTATTTGTTATAAAAATTACCATTTCGTTCCATTCGTACCATTCATAGGAATGTCTTCCTTGTTACTGGCTTGTAAATAATTAAAATTTTCATTATTATCCCGAGTCCGAAGACAGGTATAAAAATCGAACCCAAAGCTGTTTTGGGCCTGGGTTCGTTCTGAGCATGTCTCATTTTTAGTTCGTAGCTTCGTTTGGTTGAGTGTGTAACTATGTGTCTAGCTATCCGAAGGTTTTACTGAAAACGTGGGATTAAATTTCTATTACAATTGTTATACGATTTTTTATATTAATTTAAATAAATGGCAGCATCATGTAAGGACATATGAATATTTTTTAAAAGAATTTCAAATATGAAGTTTATAGTTAACAAATATCTCCAATTGACAGAAAAAAATGTCTGGGCAAGGACTCAATCCAAAATCTTTGGTTTAAATTCCCTGCGCTCCTCTATCAACTGAGCTATATCAACAACTTGAATTATATAATTTACTTAAACAGATTTTTATTCAAATGATCTGTCCCCTGTTCTATCATGAGACAATTCAACAGAATGTACCGAAAGTAAAAGATAATCGAGGGATACATAATTACACGTTAGCTGTATGATTTCATTACCAATCAGAAAGATTGATTTAAAATAATATAGTGGAATGCGTTTGGAAGCAAATCAAAATATTTTGGACCGCCGAATGAATCTATGAATGTTTCATTTTTATCCTCTTACTGTAAGCTATGGAGTCGTTTTACTCACTTTTTTGGAGCTTCCGTTAGCATGATGACTGGCTCCATCTCGGTGGTCGGTTCTTCAGTAGTCGTAGATTCAGTTTCTTCTTCAGTGCTCGGGGTGTACACACCTAAGTAGAAAAAAGTTTTAAATTTCTTACGATGAAATTACCCGAATAGTGTAGTAACAGAAAAAAAATTAAATAAATAGCAATCGAAAAGGCATATTGAAACATGTTTTAGATGAATAAATTATTTGCCCTCGTCTCCCCGTTATCAAGATATAAAGTTTTAAAATTTGCAAAATTAAACATCTAGCGTTAAGAAGGAAAGGCTTTCCGCAAGCCAGCAAGTGAAATAGCTCATGGTATAAAGCAATAATAACTTACCTTCTTATCAATTGGAGGTTCTTTGGGTAAATTATATCGGTGCCACGTGACTTTATTCAGCTTCGAATCCAGATTTTGGATATAGAACCCAGTAAAACATCCCATTATCTTTTTAGGCTCTGTGCATGCGTTACGCTGGTGAAGTACACGTTTTAATTCCTTAATTGCGTGTCTTAAAGTAATGGCCCTTTATCAGGTTTATGAAATGGCAAGCAAAAAACTTTATCCAAAAGAATAATGCAGCACTATTCACCATTTACCATTATTTAATGTTTTAATGCATCATTAAAATCATTGATTGTGCAAAACTGCTGAATGTGTGAAATGAATTTGGTTAAAGATTTGGCATTGATCGTGTTACAAAAGGTTCGTACATGAAACAATTTGAAACGGAGAAAAAACTTGAAATTACCTTCTTTATTTTCATGCATCACTTATTATAATAAAGGTAATAGTTTTGAAAACATAAATTTTCAAAGTATGGTCATTCATTTATGCTAACCCTGTATATCTCGATAACGCGGAGACGAGTTCAAATAATTTATGCGTGAGCAAATATATTTTAATATATTCTTTCGATTGATGCTTATTTAGATTTTCTTTTTTCATTTTTACACTAAGCAGTAGTTTCTTGGCTAGGATAAGAAAATCATCAATATCATGCAGGATTTGCAACCACATTTAAAGCAGTTTAAAAAAAATCGTTATATTTTTTAAAAAAGGATGAATTTCAAATTAATTGATCATTAATAAAAACACATAACATTTTTTTTAAATGCACTTTTTGTTGTTATTGTTCCAAACATGTCCTTGAAGGTATAGGTACACTGATACATACGGAAATGCTCACATTTATTAATTGTTGTTGCCACTCGAAAGGCATGTAATGTCTTTTATTGCAAAAAGAACATTAGTGGACAACCGTATAACAAAATAATAAGAAAAAGTGATCGAACACAATAATGAATATGACTATGAGCTTTAATGAATACACAATATGGCTATTAATCACCGGACAGTTTCAAATTTAGACATTTTGTCGAATATTTGAAAATATACTTGTCGCATTCTTTTTGCAATTTCAGGGTTATAAAGAATATATGCGGCCTTAAATTTATCAATGTCGATTTCATACGAAGGACAATTAGAAAGGGGGGGGGGCAAAGAAAAATAATTTTTTTTTCGGATAATCCTGCACATTAAAATGTACCAAATGATCTATCGCAGCAGAATACAAATGTGTGCATACCTGCAACATGTGTACTGATTTTTGTAATAATAGCACGTATACATTCATGGAGATAAAGTTTTTTTTTTAAGTTAAAAAAATTCTTGCATACTTTTGGCTTATATCATGCAGGATTTTTAACCACATTTAAAGCTAGTTTCAGAAGAATTGGCAAAACGTACGAAAAACAACATAATGAAATTGGAATATAAATATAGAGGAGATTAGGGAGGGATGGGACATTTGCAATACTTCTTAAAATAAGCTTTATTTTTAATCGACTTCAAAATAGGAAAGGAGGTTATCAATTCGACGTGCATGTATTTTTTTATATATATGTCCACCGATTACTCCAAAATTATGCAACCGATTTCTGTTATTTTTGTTTTAAATGAAAGAGGTTCTCGAATTGGTACCACTTCCATTTAATCGAAATTGGCTCAATACTTTTTTAGTAATTAGGCAAAAAATAATAAAATTAGTGATTTTTCGCTAATTAAAAGTATTGAATAAGTTCGCTGAATGGAGTGTAGATAGAATGGCCGAACGGTCTATAGGCGCCAGATAAGCTCTGGTTCTCGAAAGAGATCGTGTGTTCGAACCCCACTCCAGACATACGTGAATAATTTGCAATAATCTTTGCCGTATTATTAACCGACTTCAAAAAAGTAAGGAGGTCATCGATTCGACGCGTATGTATATTTCTTTTTTTATGTATGTTCACCGATTACTCCGAAACTATCCAACCGATTAATTTGGTTTTGGTGTTAAATGAAAGAGCTTGCTCTTGAATTGATACCACTTCCGTTTCATAGAAATTGGTTAAGTACTTTTATAGTAAATAGGCAAAAACTATTAAAATTAGTGATTTCTCGCATATTAATAGTAACATGGACATTGAATAAGTTCACCAAAAGGAGTGCAGTCAGGATGGCCGAACGCTCTAAGGCGCCTGATTTAAACTCTGGTTTTCGAAAGAAAGCGTGAGTTCGAACCCCACTCCTAACATACGTGTGTACAATAATCTTTTACGCATTATAATTTTTATACATGCATTTTACAAATTAACCGACCCCAAAAAATCAAATTAATGTACATAAATATAATAATACGCATGGTAAATACTACGCTCTTAATTTAATTTCTTATTAATATTATGAATAAAAATTATTCTTCACTTAGCAGTAGTTTTTGAAGTCGGTTCAATTGTTGGTAGAAAAGTTTTTAATTTATGACTCTTCCATCAGATGGAATAACCATTGCCTTATACTTGTTGCTATAAATCTTTTTACTTGAAAGGAACTGTGAGTTTGTGACTTAAAAAGGCTATTTTACAATATCAAAAGTTAGAATTACTCCTATTTTTCATGTACATTTTCAATCTCATTCCTTGTTGCTTATTTAATCGTTTTTAGTATTTTGTAAATTCAATAATATGTCTTTTATAAATTTACTGTTTAGTTAAATCTAAAAACACCATGATTGTTATAAAAACCAATTTAATTTTATGTTACTCTAAGAGAGAGATGAGGCATTATGATTCAGAGAGGGATGGGACATAAAATAAACCATTGAAGTCAGTTTTATTATTTTTGTTAAAATTAAAATGTACTCCTATTATTAAGAATTTTCAGAAAGCAATAACTTTGTATCAAAAGGGTGGAGTGGAACGATATAAACTATGGATGAAAGCTGCAGAATATACGCTACAGCTTTATCTAAGAAACAGACGCTATACAGAATCCTTTAAAAATCCAGAATGTATACGTCGAATAATACCGTATACTGTATACTAGCGACCCCAGAATGTATGCGGCGCATGCTACTGTAGTGAAGTGTATACTTCTGTATACTCTTCACTACATACCTGATTTTTTTTTTATCATTATCAACATAAAAAAATACATAATTGCAAAAAATAAGACACATTAAAAAACAAAAAATACACTTCTAGAGCTATATTAAAAATTGATATAAAAAATTAATTAAAAATATATTAAAAATAATTGTTTTCGCCCGAAAGGCTTTTCTTCCCATGAACTCCCCGTTTACACTTTTTTACTTTTTTACTTTCTTCTATCTTCAATAGAAGAAAGTATTGTAATAGAAATTTTTTTGTCGATTTTTGGTTTTCGACGGATTTACACGTTTTAGGGTCAGGGATTCCAAAAAACACATTTTTACAAAATGTTTGTCTGTCCGTGTGTCTGTGTGTCCATATGTCGGCATTCTACCATCCAAAAGTGTATGAAGTTATGAATAGAAATGAACCAAATTTTTGTGCCAGTGTATTGCTGTGGCTAGTTGGTCCTCCCTGAATTTGAAAAAAAAATCCGCCAGAAGGGGACGCTGCAATAGCGAATTTTATGTCATTTTCAATATTTCACCACCTAAAAGTGTATGAAGTTAGGCCTAAAACTGAACTAAAATTTTTGCGCATGATTATTTTTTGGTATGGTAAGTAGGTCCTCCCTAAATTTGAAAAAATTCTGCTTATCATTGTATTGTTCATCGGCTCGTGCAGAGATGGAAATTCGTTTTTACTCCGATTAATTGACTGAAACAGAAATTTGAGATGAAAATCAAAGTTGGTATGGTATTGAATTAAAATTATTAAAGCATTAAAATGAGTAACTATTCTTTTTAAATATTAAAATATACGTATGAGATAGAAAAAAGTTTTGGGATTGGCACATCCAACTAGTTTTTTTTTTTTTTAAATAAATGCAAGGGAAAAGATAAATTGAACTGAAATCGGCTTCCACAATAGATTTGGTGAGACAGAGCATCCCTGATGAAAAATTTGTAGTTACTTTTTCCTCTGCATTTTATTATTTGAGGAAAGTAAATTTCATTTTATTTTATCAAAAGAATGACGGAAAAAAGAAGATCTAGTTAATCAAACATGAAAATCCAGGGAGACGTAATTTTCTTCATGCACCCCCCCCCCTCCCCCATTAACCCTGAATTATCACAGAATAAACAAAATTCTGCATAACTGGGGGGTAATTCATTCATATTGAGTCCGAAATTTCGGGAAACATTCCAGAACAATGATAAATTAGATATTACCTTAGGGAATATCTTTATTATTAAAAAAATGTAGAAAATAGATCAAAAACTTAAGAAAAAAAAGCAATGCTTTATTCAAGCTCCAGTGAGAAAAATGATTTCGTTTCTAGTATGTTAATAAAGTTCTTGTTCAAAAGGTTTGACGGAATAAATTTGAATATTTGGGAGAACACGATATCGAGCATATTTAATAAACATGAACGGCCTAATTATTATTCTTTTAATATCGATCTACTAATAGCATTTATAAAATGAGAGGAGCAAGACAATACTTGTTTGTTTTTTATTTTTGATAACAATTACAGATTCAATATCTTGTTTAGTTATTATATATATATTTTTAATTTATCGATGATTTAAAATTAATTTTAAACCAATATTTTAAAACAAATATCAAATTAAAAATTAGTCGTATTATGGTATACTGTAAAAATAACCCTCAATTGATATGTATTTTTCATTAACCCATTGACTGTCATGATTCACAATCTGTAACAGCAATTTTCAAGGGGCATGTGCTAGCAATATTTTCGTTGTAACAAGACAAGTCAAAAACAATCACCACGATTTAAAACAATAAATTTGATAAAAATTTGATTAAAAAAAAAGGCATTGCAACTATATTGGGGTGTACAACGAATTGTAATTTTGAATACAGCTCTTACTTAGTTGTTTTCAAATCTACCTTGGATATACTTCATGGAGGTGGCTACATTTCATTTCCCACCCATTTCAACTATCTGATCATCTAGTACAGTGTTTTATTTATACATTGAACTGAGGTTTTCTTTATCGAAGACTGGCATAAATTTTCCATTTGTAGACTTGATTTATCTCTTCTTTGTATCCACAGACTTTGGATGCTGTTGCTGTGACCACCTTTATGTATATTTTACAGCTGATGAAAAAAAAGACTACGCGGAGTAATGTACAGAGATGTTATTAAGAGAACACACTACTGATATAAAAAGACCCGGATGATAATGTTAAGTCTATGGGGGCATTCTTTAGAAATACCTTGCTCCAATTTTAATATTTTTACATGATTTTTATGATTTTTTTTGCCTGGGATAGCTGAAGACGATCTACAACCGGGCTAGTTTTTACTTTTTAGCACTTTCCAACAAAGTTGAAAAGTGCTTATGCATTCGGTTTGTCTGGCCGTCTGTCCGCGCTCTAACTCCCGTAAATATACTCGGATTGCTATGAAATTTTTATACGTTATTGAGGTTTACCCTAGCACGAACCCTATTAAAAATAAAGTAT
The DNA here is from genome assembly GCA_964019185.1 of Maratus speculifer. Classification (NCBI taxonomy): domain Eukaryota; kingdom Metazoa; phylum Arthropoda; class Arachnida; order Araneae; family Salticidae; genus Maratus; species Maratus speculifer. The sequence continues at coordinate 51,344,331 of OZ025295.1, read as the reverse complement.
CTACCATGATTAGTTTATCTACAGAGAGAATCAAAAGTTTCCCATTACATTACGGCCTATGGGGTTTTCCCCATATCCTTAATATACTCGGACTGCCATGAAATTTTAGGACGTTATTGACGTTTACCCTAGCACGAACCCTATTGAAAATGAAATATCTACCATGATTAGTTTATCTACAGAGAGAATCAAAAGTTTCCCATTACATAACGGATTATGGGGAAAAATCGTTAATATACTCGATTGCCATGAAATTTTAGGACGTTATTGACGTTTACCCTAGCACGAACCCTATTGAAAATGAAGTATCTACCATGATTAGTTTATCTACAGAGAGAATCAAAAGTTTCCCATTACATTACGGCCTATGGGGAAAAATCGTTAATATACTCGGATTGCCATGAAATTTTAGAATGTTATTGACGTTTACCCTAGCACGAACCCTATTGAAAATAAAGTATCTACCATGATTAGTTTATCTACAGAGAGAATCAAAAGTTTCCCATTACATTACGGCTTATGGGGGAAAATCGTTAATATACTCGGATTGCCATGAAATTTTAGGATGTTATTGACGTTTACACTGACACAAATCCTATCGAAAATGAAGTTTCTACCATGATTAGTTTATCTACAGGGCGAATCAAATGTTTCCCATTACATTAAGGTCTATGGGGAAAAATCGTTTCAAAGGAATTTTAAAGATGTTATACCCTGTCAAACATATTAAAATATGCATTCTATAAAATATAAAGTGAAAATGTAGCTATTATTCATTTACAGGGCCACACAAAAGAATTCCATTAGATAATGGTAAAAGGGGAAATTGTGTGTGACATATTTAAAATATATTAAGCTGTTTCATGTATAATAAAAGTGATATATGCCACTGAAGCTTAATATAAATCATACGCTACTGTCTTGCATAATATGAAGTACATAGCATTTACAGGGCCATACAAAAGATTTCAAATAGCATATTCTTTCCGAAGTACCGTATATGTGTCCGATAATGGCTGATGGATGGATGAAATGCATTTTAATTATGATATGCGCGTTTATATTTCGCTAAATATATGCACATTATATGGTGTGTATAAATGTTATAGTTGATATACAGGGCTACCCAAAAGAGCTCACCAATGTTACTGAATATGAGCGTAAATTATTTAAACGTGGTTCTTAAATAAGCTATGCATTTTTACGCTGAGCTTCATTCAATTTGCTGAGAAATGTTTGCAGAATATAGATAAAAGGATATACAGGGCCACGCAAAGAATTCGGTACATGTACGCCTATGAATGATAATTTATGAGAATGTGATTTCAGTTGTTTTAAAAGTGTTTTAATTTACAATAAATTTTAGACAAATGCTGACGTGTAATAAAGGTACAATGTAAACTACAGGGCTGAAGTATGTTTCAAGTATGTATTCAAATATGTTTCCATCTAATAGTATGAATTGCTGAAAAAGAAATTTCAAGTTACTGGGTATATTCTTGCTAAACTAAATTTTTCCATTATATCAACTGACATATGAAATACAGGGCTGTTCAAAAGTACTGGAATACATGTTTGGGTATATTTGACTATACACTATTATTTCCCTAAATAACAAAGTTTTGTTAAAGATTTCATTAAGTATTAGAAAATGCTTCATAATCTATGCTTAACGCATGATTTTTCTTACTTGTTCTATTTGGTTTCGGATTTTTTATATTATGATAGTTTAAATTTCAGAATCGGTTCCAACCTGTTTCGAAGTGAAAGTATTTTTTTAAAATCTGAAATTAAAATTGAAAAAGTAAAAACTAGTCCGGTTACCGATCTTCCTCAGCTATCCTATGCAAAAAATATTATGTAAAATATCAAAATTGGAGCAAGATTTTTTTTAAATGCCCCCATACACTTAATATTATCATCCGGATCTTTTTCAATCAGTACTGTGGGCTCTTAATTGAATCTTTTCAACCATCTATCACCTTTATCAAAATTGCATCACATTGATGGATAGTGATTGGAAGTTCTGTTACCACAACATTTTTTTAATCAATTATATATTTTTCAAAATGATCTGTTTTAAAGATGATTTTAGGTATTTCAACTATAAGTATGCCATCTTTTTTCTACTTTTTGCATTTTTTATTTGCTGAGAAGTGTGTGATGACTATCGTCAAAGAGAATTGCAAGGAGAATTTGCTCTGCATATGCAGAGAAACCATTGTTCTAAATAACTTTTTTTTAGTATTTGTTAATGCCGTTTTCTTGGCTGTTCAATAGCCAGATAATTTCCCATTAACTTTTATATCCTTTTTTTATAAGTTGACTACATTTGATGGTAAACTGTCCTGGATACAAACTGGGATTACATAGTACTTTTTGAATGACTGTACAGACTCTAATGGGCAATAAGTAATTTAAAATTCGGGAATTCTATTCGCCCTTCTGAGCCATTTTGCATGGGACAAGCTTAAAATTGAGTATAATAATGGATCATACGCAGCTTCCATTCCAGTGAATTTCCTCTGCGTCAATTATAAAACATTATCGATGGGAAACGTTCTAACTTATTTGGATTCATTTGATCAATTGGAAAATCTTTGCTTACGCACCATTCACTACGTACCATTCACTTCCTACTGCAATTTTTTAATCCATAAAGAGTAATTTTGAAAAATTAGTTCCTCAAATCGAGAAAAAGGTAATCAGAACAAACCAGAAATATCTGCTGGATATTTGCAAACAAAGGCGAATAAAATTTTACCTTTCAGCTAAAAAACCCATTAACTTTAGAGTTAATGGGCTTAATATCGGTTAATAAGGGTTAATATCGAGCAAGTCCGATAAGAAAAATTTTGATGATAAAGCAAAAATATACGTGCAATTACACGTATAAAATCATATGTGACAGAGACAGTTTAAGAAAAAAATAGTTTCAGAAATTCTTTTTCTTTTAAACAATGAAAAAATTCTGAAACAATGTCATTGTTCTAAAATAAAACGTTTTGGTAGCAGAAAAAACTGTCTACCATGATTCTTGAGCATAATCCAGTGATATGGATTCCAAATTTCATTCTGAGGAAACGCAAATTAGCATGTTTCCCATAGGATTGCACCCTGTCTTCCCTTAAACTTGAAATTTTACTGCCCATGCCATAGGAATACTTTTGTCCTCCGGTGCTATTGTGCATTATAGAGTAAAATTAAAAGATGTGACTAGAGACATAAATTTTCATCAAGTACTCAATAAGTTATACATGTACAGTCGTGGGAAAAAAAGTAAACACTCCCTACTAACTCCTCAACAAATTATCGTAGAAGGAAGTTACTGGTACCGAACGATTGGAAATAAAATTTGCTTTTAATTGATGTATATATAATTAGCTTAGAAAGTCATCTTCATATTAAAGCAAACCCAAATTTCAATTTTTTCATTGGCAATACCCAATTTTTAAAAATATATTTCAAATCTTCGATTCAAACTGCCTAGACGCCAAATTTTCAAGTCATTTGAATGATTTTTTTTAATTATAAACATTCATAATCTAGTGTTTCTAATGTTAAATTATATTTTCATATTTTAATAATATCGAATGAAATTATACTCTTAATGTGCTGTTTTTTCTGTAACAATAATACTAAAATACCCAAACATACATACATCGAATTCGTAATTTTATTAATTTTATATGAATTATGAAATTAATATTCGAAAAAATTATGAATTTCAACCTACAACTTTTTCATGAATTTAGATTTGTTAAGTTCTGCTTTATGAAAATCCAGAATTCCAAATTTTTCTCTCAAGTCGTTTTCAAATTATACACTCATGTCCATAAATTAAGGATAATTCAGAATCACATAGAAATCAAACTCTATAGTAAAAATTTCACTTGCCGAATTATCACACACATCTTCAAGACTAATATGCAAATTTCAGAAATTCACCAGATGGCGCCGATAGTACGTTACAATGACGAAAGTGTGAGACAGGCGTATTTAAGGAGCGGTGGCAAAGAACTAAAACTGTTGACAAGCATTTTTTTAAGCCTGTCAGTGCCAAAACCGAATAGTTATGACACTGAGGACACAGTTGGATGATATTTTACGATGTAGAAATATCGGTCGTGTCGAATGTGGGCGTACTCATATGGAAGTATCCGAGGAACTTGGAATTGCCCAAAATGTACTCTCTAGACTTTGGCAACGATTCCAAGATGATAGAAATATCAGTAGACGTTACAGTACAGGTCGTTTTCGAGTTACAATCACGAATGAAGACTTATTTGGCAGTAACTGCCAAAAGAAACAAACGGAGCACAAAATCCGACCTGTCTCGCGAGCTCTCTTCAGCCACGGGTACGACTGTTTCAAGGCAAACCGTGTACAGACGTTTGGGAAATATTGGTCTATATGCTCGCAAACCTTTGAGATGTGTTCCGCTCACGGCAACTCACTGTCGCCTGCGGTTAGACTGGAGTAGAGAACATGCAATGTGAACATCGCCACTGTGGGCTTGTGTAGTGGTTTCCGACGAGTCCAGGTTTAGCTTGTCGTCTGATTCACGTCGGACTTTCATACGGAGAACGTCAGGCACCTGTTAACACCAAGATAACATCATTGAGTGACATCGTGGTGCAGGATTGCTCGTATGGAGTGGAATTAAACTGGTCTCCAGAACAGATCTAAATGTTCAAACCGAATCATTGACATTTCAAATTTCTTGGGACATCATTCTGGAACAGCATGTACGCTTGTTTAGGGGTGCCATGGACTCAGAATTTGTGTTTATGGATGATAACACCCGTTCTCACCGAAAAAACATCGTAAAGGAATACCTTCAAGCTGAGGATATCACCCGTATGGACTGGCCAGCATTTTCATCTAACTAGAATCCGATAGAGCAAACATAGGATATGCTTGGAAGACAAGTTGCTGCCCGTCAACCACCTCCTACATGTGTGTCGGAACTTCAGACAGCATTGCTTGCTGAGTGGAGTTATCTTCCCCAAGTCAAGCTTGATAATTTGATACTCAGCATGCCTAGGTGTTGTGTGGACTGTATTTCATCGTCTGGTAGAGATGCAATTTATTAACCATCATACCAACTACATAATGTTAAGTTTTTTAAGGGGGGTACTTTTTGTAATTGCTCTAAAGAGCAACAATTGTAGATTTTATGAATGTTATCATACAGATACCATCGTTTTTGTTATTTTTCTTTTGTTTAATATATGGGCCTGACGAATAAGTCACGTTTGTTTTGTTTCCGTACCTTTATTTACTAGAACTGGCATTATTCTTAATTTATGGACATGAGTGTACTTAAAAAATGGCAAAATGATCATCTGCGATAAAAGCGACTAAACATTTTGAAACTTTTTTATGTTATTCTGTAAACTAGCAGTCTTGAATGACTGCTTGAGTAGCATCTAGGAGGTGTTGATCAAGAAGGGGGCTCTCAGTCAACAGTCGAGTACCAAACTTAAATTTGGATACAGCCCCTAAAATATGGTGTTTTAAAATAACTAATTTCTCGGAAGCTTATCGTAAGAATCGCATAAAAATTTGTTTTTTGGGTAATTGAAGAATGTAGAGTTCATTTATGATATCAGAATTCGATACTACTATTGAAAAAAAAAGTTAGGGTTTGTGTTAATATGTAGATCGCCTCCTAAGTAAATTATACATACATCATTTAAAATTAGATTTTTTTCCAATCGTTCGGTACCAGAAACTTTCTTCTACGATAATTTGTTGAGGAGTTAGTTGGGGATGTTTAAACTTTTTTTCCACGACTGTACAATAAATACGTTTTTAACTGTACAATCAATAAAAAATAACAACGTTATGACTAAATAATGCAGTACATCAGACTATAGAACTTACAATTGTGGACTTACAGGGTTGGACGGTGGTTTCTGCTGACGGGGTGGGACATGAGTTGCCAGTGTCGCAAGGTCTTTGTGGACGGGGCATCTCACTAAGATCACAGTTATCACTGTATTGACTCTTTACATCTCTACAAACTACTGCTCTTGTCTGGATTCCGGAGCCACAGGTGACCGAACACTGTGAAAACAAACCAAACCCAAGTTTAAAGCTGAGATACTTCAAATAAAATAATATAGTTAAAGAAACTTAACTACAATTTTCATTCATATATTTTCCACATTTTAGTATCTTCTATTAGTATACTTAAAAGAAGATACAATACACCGAATTTAAAAGTTGGGTTTTATGAATAAAAATTCGCGTTTTTTCTACGATGTCATATTTTCATGTAAAGACAAAGCATTAAAGGTTCAAAAATTTTACAGTAAACACTTTATTATTTCATATAAACCGGGGACGAAATTAGGAACGCTCTTCAGCACTGTCAAATCCTGATAAATAATGTGACTGCAATTTTGTATGTAGGTACTATAGACTTCATTTTGAGGATTTGCTTCAAATTTTGTTAATAAGTTCATTCTAATAAGAGATCAGGGAAGTACCACTGACACACCATCAACTTCTGCCTGAGGAGGTTCGGCAACATTGATCACTGAATCTCCACATAAAATCAAAGTGAAAAACTCCCAGGCGAAGAAAAAACGCTCAGCTGAAAAAAGACTTCTGACATCTACCACTCTCAAGGGGAAGGGGAAGGATCTACCTGGTAAAAAATCCAAACATGACCTGCCTAACACCATTGATGACGAAAGTTATTCTTCTATTGAAATTCCTGATGATGATAATATAAGCGACGATGACGACAATGATGCAGCATGCCCTACTTGCTTGAAGCGTTTTTCTCATGATAAGCAGGGAGAACAATGGGTTCAGTTCCTTCAGTGATGCACATGGTCACACGTAACATACTCAGTAGCCAAAAACAATACACAATTTATATGTTCCTCATGCCTAGATGGATAAGTTTTTATGGTATTATTGATGCTATTATTCACTATTAGGATTAATATTACGTTCCTTTGTACCTTAAGGTAAATTAAGTTAATTATTTATTTTGAAATAAATTTTGATTTAGTTATAAGTTAATCCATGGCTTTTTGGATTTTTTTCAGTGAGACTAAAATGGGACATATTTTTAATTTTTTTCATATTGAGGTACTTTTGAAAAAACAAATTTTCGTGAAGTTAAAGTTATTTTGTACAATATTTGCCCATGTTTCCATATGTGTGAATAGTTAGTCTATACAAAATCCAAATTTGGTAGATTTTCACTGAAAATTAAAACTTCCAGCAGCCTAAAAGTAACTGGGGGACGATAATAGGGTACTTTACCTTATGTATGTTCAAGTGAAGAATGTAGGATATTTTTAAGTATTTGGCCGAAATACAAAAAGTATTTCTGAGTAACGGTTTTCTGTTTTTACTAGAATATTATTTATGTCTTTAGAAGATTCTCACAAAAATAGAATTATCATTCTGCATCATTTTCTGGATGTATATTATTTTCCTAATAGATAACAAATGTCTCATTTTCGGCATTTTATGAAAAATAAAAGATGATGTCGATAAACAAGCTTTTTAAAATTTTAAATGAAGATTCTTTGTTTTATTTCTCTCAGACAGCAAACGTAGTAAAGGAAGATTGTATTTTCTTTTTTAAATAACATTTGGAATTGTTTTAAATACGTTGTCATTTATTTTTCATCATTTTGGCTTAGCATTTTTGTTTAATTAGTGGGACATATCTAAATTCCACAATGACTCTGTCAGTTATAAAGATGGAAACTCCTTTGTATTCACATTTTATTTTCAGATATTTGAAGGTTACAATTTCGGTGTTATTACATCACGCATCTTTATAACATCGATTTTTCAATTTATATTGGTTAGATAGCTGCATGTGCCGGATTAGAGTCAAGTTTCTTTCATCAGATTCGGATCAGATCAGGCTTGTTTTTTTTTCTCTGAAAACTCGTGCTTGGTCGACCCTGGGTTTAATATTTTAGGAAGACACGGCCTTAAAATTGCATTCATTCTTTCCAGTCCAGCCTGTGTCAGCATTTTGTGTGTGAAATTAATAGTAATATCATATATTTGTTTAACGGGATCTTTAAAAATGTGCTTTAGTTTCATAAATTATAAAACAATTTTAAAAGTATGTATATTTTTATATATGGATTTAAAATTATGTTTTATTTAAGTGTTCCTTTATTTCAATTTAAGCTACAATAATTTTTCTGATTAGTTTTCATTTAAAATGTGTTGGTTAAATATTTATTATTCCGTTTTCCTTTGGTTTGCGGATTTATAAGCTGAAAAATATTGTACTTTTTACGCAAATATAAGGAAAATATTCTTTTGGAAAATTTTTATTTGTAGGATAGGGCTCATAAAGAAATATCGGCTCTTTTAGAAACTTAGACCATTGATTTTTGCCTGGATCAGGCCAGGAACAGTGAAGTTGAAATTTAAGTTTTTAAATCGAGCCAGACATGAAAATTTTGACCCGTGCAAATCTAGATGTATTTTTGTAGCATTTGTAGCAATTTGTAGCATTTAATATTTTTGCCACTTCATTTTTGAGCACATTTTACTGAAAACCGGTGTAGAAACCGTCTACCATTGAAACAATCTCTTCCTAAAATGATATTTCTGGGAAATGAAATCTGGGAAGCGACAACTTAACGTAATCAATCAGCTGCAAAAATGATATGTAGTACATTGACAGGTCAATGACTAGTAGATACAGCTCTTGAAACTCATACGTTCCAATTCCTGGTTTAGGATTACTGGTAAGATATTCGATTTAAATAATGTCCGTTTGTATGTCATTTTCAGATTGGTAAGTTCTGCCTTTGTCATTACCACAAAATTCCTTTCCCTCGCCTTTCATAGTATTTGTTTCCTATAAAATATATAAGTGGACAGTTGAAATGGCAGTAGTAAAAACTGCCGAAATATCCGAGATATGATGGACGTAATCGAAAATTTAAACATGGCAGTAGGCAACATAAATTGGATGTATTAGGCATTAAGATCTGGAAAGTGACAATTAAATATAACCAATCAGTGGCAGTAATGATCTGCAGTACATTGAGAGTCAGTAGATATGGTTCTGTAATCTCATACGCTTCCAGCCCTGGATAGTATTGCAAAGATATTCCATATAAGTAATATCTGATCGCATGTAACTTTCAGATTTTCCAAGTCAGTTTTTGCAATACTTCCTTACCGTGGCTGCTCCTTGTACGTCTCCCATCAAATATTTTGGCGGTCAGTTGAAATGCCAGTTGTGATCATGAGATAGCCGTGTTGTATGAAACATGTTATCGCAAAAGTTGCATGGCAGAAGGTAACAAAGTGACTGACACATACCGTATCGCAGTGATTCGTGTATCAAAATGAGAGTTAATGTAATAAATGAACGTCTTATGTATCATAATTTTTTCTGTACTTTGTACATTTCATTTTTTTTTTTTAATCATGTATGATTATTCTCCTATGACATTGTGCTGATATAACTTCAGCTCACTCCGATATTCTTTTCCTATTACACTTTCGTGAATAAAGTAGGAGGAATAGATATATATACAGTCACTCAAAGCTTCATGATCATATTTGTATTCGTTATTAAAGAAAGTAAAATTCTGTTAATAAAATGAAGACTTCTTCAAATACTTTTTGATTCTTCAGTAGAGGAATTATTCTAATTAAGCCAATTAGGTAATTCTACTGGTGAAAATTGTTGTTGATTTAAAAAGTGAGATTAAGATAGTATTTTACAAAATTTAATTGAAAACTAGCACTGCATTAAAATTTATTGGTTTGAGATTTTTAAAATTTATAAATTGCTTGTTGGATTTTGTTTTAAATGTGCATTTCTACTTAAACAATGTTATCAGTTTCAAATTATTTTAGTTATTGTGAAGTGTTTAAACTTAGTGGCAAGGTTATAAACAAGAAAATATCCAAGACAATTAAAAATAATAATGATGTAATATAAACATCCTTAATAATAATAATGAACCTCACCGGTGTCCACGCTCCTTGGAACCACCTCGGGCATTCCTCTATCATACAAGATCTCTCGGTTTGGGGTTTGTGCACGGGACAAAATTCACTCTTGACATCTATCCTTGAGCCATTAGGTCCACCCTGAACACAGAAAGCGGGTCGGGACTGAACACCAGGACCGCAAGTCGCGGAACAAGGTCCCCAGTCCCCTGTTTCCCACCTGGTAAGTGAAACAAAATACATATGTAAAGAAAAAATTAGCAGTACAAATTTTAAGACGATTCCGCACCTCAAAAATTTCGCAATACGATGAAAAAATGAGATTGAGATTTTCATACAAAAGCCGTCCATGTATCCAAAACCTCGAATCCTATGAAACATTAACGCTTATTTTTCAACATTCAAATAAAGATTCATTAAAAATTAATGTTAGTTTAGAATAAAGGAAGAAAAGAGGGTTAAAACATCATAATGTTTTAATTTGTGTAATAAAAAGTGAATTTTTAAAAATAGTTCTCTATAATTAATTAATATATAATTCCAATGATTAAAGTAACATAAGTTCGCTATCGCTATTATAGTTTTTACAGAACATATTGCCTGCCCGTCTCATCCTGGGGATTATTAAGTCTAATTCTGGCCTAGCTCGACAATCTAGAAGAAAGTGCAAATATTTTATCTTGGCCTCGCCCGCCTCGAATCTGTCCAAAAAAATTAATCCTTGCCTTAGATATGTAATTGCCGATCTCTTAACTGGAGCAGCACATTTATACTTATTCTTGCAAAAGTCATATCCATTGAAAATGGGACATATTTTCTTGACTTTGATTAAATTGGCCTGGTCGGCCGAACACGTTTGAAAGTTTGCCTTCATTTTGCCGACCCAGCTCATCACGTTGGCCGGCAAGACCTCTACCAGCGAGCTGCAACCTATAGTTTGAGAACAAATTAGAGGATTCTATCTTGAACCTAAATTCCAATCCTGGAACTTTAGGTAGATTTCGTAAGAAATACTCGTTAACAATGTGTAAAAATTACGTTTATTTTCACAATTTTTCCTGTCTTTTCCTTTAAGTACTGGTTCAATAATACATATTTATTTTTCATATATCTTGTTGATTTAAGTGCAGAGAAATACCGCTATAAAATATTGCTATTATTCATGAAATTATATCAAATAACACTACATTTTAAGTGAGTAATATTTAAGAGTATTTAACAGCTTTTTTTATACATGTTGTATTCAACAGTAAAGTTGTTTTCTAGCCATGTATGTGGAGGAGATAGACAAAAACTTCCTTCTCAAAAAAAAAAAAAAAAAAAAAAAAAAAAAAAAAAAAAGTGATTAACTTTTTTCAACATTTTTTAAAACATTTCAACATTTTTTTGCTAGTAAACATAGCAAATATCATTTTGAATTTGGTTTCTCTAACAACACACTGTAAGCGCCATTGGCAGAAGAATAGGAATGCCGAACGTTGCACAGTGTGGTAGGTATTTAGGCTCAAAACCAGAACAAATTATTTTATTCCATTAACAGCTACAGATGTGCATTTTTATTTTATCTTTAGTGTAAAAATGGTAAAACAAAGTCTTATTTATAAATCAAAACTTTCTTTCATGAGTTTCATCACAATTAGACTGTTCAAAAATATTAACATTTGCGCTATCATTTTCTGATAACAATTTTAAAACTTCAGACGATAAGGACTTTCTTTTCTTATTTATATTGCATCTCATAACCAGTATTAGGATGTCTGAAATTAAAAGAAACCCATTCAGGCTATCCATGATTAAGACACGCGAAAAAACTTTCTTGGGTAGTATAATCTAAATGACCTAATACTGATGTTTACTAAGGTTTATTCCTAGCTTCAGTAACTTCTTCACTTAGTTGGTCTATTGGCATTATAGCTTCTTTTACGACATCTGCTCCATAATGAAGCGCCTTGTGCATTGTAGGGAATATAGGTTAAAAACCATATAGGGTCACACACAGTTCAATTGTTTCTTGGCAATAATTTTCAAATTCTTTTGTATTAATTTTGTATCTGCAACAAAATTTATTTAAAGTTGCTATTACACGTGCGCTGCCGCAGGCGTTAAATTGCAGGCGTCTCCATGTAATCCTATGGGAGCAGGGGAGTCGCTTGCGGTTAGCGCGCGATTCTCTTGTGTCGAAGCTTCTTTGACCACGGCCAACTTTATTAGAGGCCACAGAAGCTTTTGCTTCTTTAGGCGGGTCTTAGGACGGAATTAATGATGTAATTTCCGTCTATCCAATCTCGCGAGGAAGTTGTCCAAGAAAGGGGAGTTACAAACAAGATCTGTCTTTGCCGATTGGTTAGACATGATTAATATGTCATAAATTCCGTCCTAATAACCAAGAGCTTCCAAAGCCTCTAATGAAGTTGGCCGTGCTTTGACGCCTTGAACGAAGCGAGTCGCCAGTAAGAGCCAATCAAATGTTTGGAAATCCAAATGATGGTAAAGACTTCTCGAACAGCCAATGAAATGCTAAGAAAACGAAAAAACGCAGGCGATTTTTGTCGCTTGCAATTTTTACGTGTAATAGCATTTTAATATCACTTTTAGTCGATATATCAAATTTTTATCAACTCTCGTTATGGTTGCCGGTATTTTGCATTCCACAAGAAATCGTCTGCTGGTATTTCCTTCGTTAGTATTTTCAAAATTCTTTTTGAGGTTATCCACTAACAGCCTGAACTGTTGTTTGAAATTATCCTGAATTTATTTATTTTTTTCCTACCGCTTGTTTCTTCTCAGCAGAAAGACACACATTCCATTTTTTTTACAAGTAATCTATATTATGTATTATATATTCTCGAAAAGACGTATACGAGCATATAGCAAGGAAATCTAGAAGCTTAAATTTTCTATCTTACACTCCCTCTTCTTTGATAAGTCTTTGATTGCATACTTTTCCATCAATAATGATGAATATAATTCTATGTTTTATGGATATATTTTCAATTCGTGTCAGGGGCGTAGCTACCGTGGAGCAATTGGAGCAAACTGCTCCAGGCGCACGAATCCTAAGGGTGCAAAATTTGAAAGAGCTAAATATTTTTTTGTTTTTTGTTTAGTATTTACATATTTTTTTTTTTTTTATTAACCAGATATTATAGGTGAATTCTTGTTACAATCAGAATATTCTATAACATTTTACATTGTGTTTAACTTCGACTACTTCGATTTAAAACATAGTTTTGTACAAAGTTAAAAGCAATTACTTCCATTCGCGAAGTTTTAAGGAAACACAAGAATGGATGTAATTCTTTGGAAACTATGCCACCTTAAAGACTTAAGACCCGTTTCCTCGGAAACAATCCGACCGATTTTTGTGAAATTTGAAATCGATATTTATATTATTATGCTCAAGATTTATGGCAGGCAGTTTGTTTCTGCTATTAAAACATTTTATTTTGGAATAATATCAAATTTTCAGAAATTTTTCATAAAAAAATCTGAAACAAATTAAATTTTTTTAAAACTATCTGCCACATATGATCTTATATTTATGCTCTATCATGAAAAAAAAAATATCTCGAGTATTTTATGAGATAATGGGATTTTTACTTTAAACGTACGAATGTGATGCCCTTGCACAATTTTATCAAGCATATGATTTAAAGTATATACAAATACTTGGATAAAATTTAGTTGCATATAAAAAGTGACGTAATATTTTTATCCTTATTTGCTCTATGTCATTTCCCATGGGACTTCTAGACCAGCATCTCTTGAACGAATTTTATTCGGTTAGCAGTAAGAAAGAGGACCGAATAAGTTTATCAGAAGTTCTTTTCTTTGTTCTTTGATAACATGTACATAGTACAAAATTTATTTTTAAAATATAGTAGTGGGAATAGAATTAAAAAATAGAAGTAAGCATGAAATGATAGCATAAAATTTATGTGAATGTGCAGAGCGTCCGATTCAATGGCGAGATGTTCCTTGGATTTTTATTATAATTATTAATAAAGATTAGAGGAAACATGCGCATACCAATGGATTCAGCCAGATTCAAAGAACATTTTAAGACAGTAAAGCAAAAATGAATTTTTTTCCAAAACAAAAACAAGACAAAAAAATATCTTTTATGTCTTCAATTAATAATTATTCATCCTATATTGCGATTTCAAGTAACTTCTTTAACAGCTTTTCAGTATGCCTGATTTTTTTTTCTTTGTAAGTTTTATGTAGATGACAGTTGAAGGTTTAAAATAATCAAAACTTATTTGCTAGGCTCTCATAGACCGCTTTATTGGCTATCATTATTTCCAAATGTTAATCATCCTGGGGCGTTCTGTAAACGTTTTAGAAATTTATCATGATGATTACTGTACGGAAAAAGTTGTAGCCAAAGAAATCATCACTGAGAAACCTATATTTAAGATGAAATCTATTTAGTTTTTTTAGGATTTAAAAAAAGAAATAGTTTGTCGAGTTGTAAAAAAAATGCTATATATATATATATATATATATATATATATATATATATATAAACTCACTTAAAATAATTCTATTACATAATTGTAAAGCTAGGAATTGTGTGTTTAATTATATTAAACTATTATATGAATAATAAAATGTATATATACCACTGAAGCTTAGTATAAGATATACGATATAGTCATGCATAATACGAAGTGCAAGCATTTACAGGGTCACACAAAACATTTCAAGTAGTACATTCTTTCTGAAGTGCTGTATATGTATTCAATGATGGCTAATGGAGTGATGAAATCATTTTAATTATCATATGCGCTTTTAAGTTCCACTAAGTCTATAGATATTATGTGGTGTGTACAAATGCTATAGTTGATATACAGGGCTACACAAAATAGCTCGTAAAGGTTATTGAATAATATGAGCGTAAATTACCTAAATGTGGTTTTAAATATGTTATGTATTTTTACGCTGAACTGCATTCATTTTACTAAGAAATATTTGTAGTATATGTATAAAATGATATACAGGTTCACGCAAAGAATTTGATACATGGATGCCCATGTATGAAAATTTCTGAAAATGTGATTTCAGTAGTTTTAAGAGTGTTTTAGTTTAAAATAAATTTTAGCTAGATACTGGCATGTAATAAAAGTACTATATAAATTACAGAGCTGAACAAAAGTATTCAAGTATGTCAATTAGTATAAATTGCTAAAAAAAAATTTCAACTTGCTAGGAGTTTTCTTGCTAAACTCAATTCCCCATTATATAGTATATGTATCAACTGAAAAACAGGGCAGCTCAAAATTATTGGAATACACATTTGACTACATAAAGTAACCTTATTTCCCTAAATAACGAAGTTTTGTCAAAGGTTTCAGGAAGTGTTGGAAAGTGTTTCCTTACTTGTTATAAAATTTAAATGTTATTAAACAGCGTTTAAAGATACGGCTTGATGCACAACTTTAAAATCTCATGATGGTGTATTTTTAAAATTTTGACGAAGTTTGAAATAATCCTAGTATAAAAATTGTGATTTCGGGAGACTAACTTTTAAAATGAGAGTTTGAAAAAAAATAATTCATATCCTGAAATAATAATTAATATCAAAGGTTATAATTGAGCGACTATGAGGAAATTTTCATATCTGAAATCAGCGAAAAGTCTTACATCTGGATGCATAAAATATCAAAACTACGAATTAAATACAGTGGACTCTCTCTATCTGAACACTCTCTAATCTGAACACCCCGGTATTGTGAACGCATTTTGATGGACCCGGCGAAACTCTATAGACTTCACATAAGATAAACTCTCTTTATTCTGAACTCCCTCTAATCTCAACACCCCACTATTATGAACGCTACTTTCGATCCCCATTTTTATCTCACATCTCTGTAAACTGAACATGTGTTGGGAATTGGAATTCAGGAAATTCCAGCACCATGGACATTCAGCGAAACTTGTTGCAGTAGAATAAAAAGATTTAACGAACTCAAATAAATATAGAATTTTGGAATAGAAAACAATTAACAAGAACATAAACATTAATGTTCGGAAGATTTTTTGTCAAATGAGCACAAAGAAGTATCCTGTCACTGGACTCCTACTTTGGACTTTTCAGAAAAGCAGAAAATTGCAGAATTAAAGGCATCAGAAGGATTGTTGACTCATTTCAAAATTTAACATAACATAGAATTCAAAATAATCAATGGTGAAGCTGCAGATGTAGATATTGACACTTTGGAAGAATAGAAAATAAAACTTCTGAACATAACGAAGGATTTTGATACAGCAAACTTTTTCAATGCTGACGAAACCAACCTGTTTTTCACAGCTCTACCAAACAAAACTCAAGCAAAAAGAAACGAAAATTGCATAGTTGGAAAAATGTCAAAAGAGAGATTTACCGTTACGCTTACCCTTTTTATGGATAAGAAGCTCAAATCACCTATGATCAGAAAACGTTTAAAAAATTTGAAGATCGTATCATTAACTACACACTATAAACCAAATCGAAAAGTGTAAATGATATTCACAATTTTCTCATAGCGGTTCGAGAGAATTAATGAGATAATGAAAAGAGAAAGGAAGGGAAAAAAATTGTTGTTGTTGTTAATACCAGATCACTTACAAACATGCAGCTGGGCAACTAACCTTGAAGTTCCTGTTACCAAACTGTACTTCTATAATCCAACCACTGAATCAAAGAGTAATCAAGATCATTAAAACTTACTACCAAATCCATTTTCTGAAGAAATTGTTCCTGGTGAAGGAGGTGGCGAATTCGAAAGAAGAAGGTCAACGTCATGGATGTTGTCCATTGGATATCAACGGCATAAAATGAAACAACCTCCTACACCATCCAAAGATGCTTCTATAAAGTTTGATTCCTATGTGAGAATGGGCAAGCAAGAATAAGGACCAAGAAGCAACATTCATGAGTGACTTTGGGATCAATGCTTCAGAAGCTTCATACTGAAACAGAACTTGGAGCTTATCTCAAAACCGATGAAATCCTCATGGTTTGGAAGAACAACATTGTTGAAGAGAAATTGAAAAGTGAAGGAGAAGCAGAACCACAAGAGACTGACGAAATAAGACGAACGGTGATTACATTCAAGCAACATGCCAAAGAGACTCATACAAGACCTGTTGAAATATGTATCTGAACATCACCTCAAAGTTTTTCCACTTCTTAAACAGCCAGATAACATGCACATTGCATGAGCACATACAATGCAAAAGCGGACTAAAATTATCCGTTTAAGTAATTTACTGATTATGTTTTCAAGAGGTTTATTGTAATGTAAATGTATGTTTTGTAAAATAAAAAAGATTAAAAGAAATGAGATGGTACAGTACAAAACTCACTAAATTTAGCTTGGCATTGTACAATGGTATGACTAACCATACTAAACGTTTTATACCAACTGTAAATTCAATACATAGTAGTAGTAATGCATTTCCGATTCTCCCTCTATACTGAACACCCCCATAATCTGAACATTTTTGGTCGGTCCCATGAGTGTTCGGAATAGAGAGAGTCCACTGTAATTTAATTCTTTTACAGGTTGTTCATGAACGCCACTATCCACCGTCGACAATTTGTCTGTCTTTGAAACACCTGCTCTTGCTATGAAGGATTTCTCCAAAAACTATTTCTTTGAACGGGGATAAAAAGAGATTTTATATATGGATTTTTCAACTTTATAAGAGTACAGAAATAATTTTTAAATTTTCTGAAAAGATTTTTTTGCGTCTGGCTGTGCAATTTTCGAGTTTTTATGCCCGGTAAAATTTAAGATAACTCTTTTTTTAAAAAGGCCTAGTTCATTTATCGCACTAGAAGCACTGTAATTCTACTAAGCCCCCCCCCCCCACACACACACACACTTTTCGCAGAGTTTTCGAAGAAATTTTCTGTGGTTTGATACAGAGTTGTTTGGTTTAAACCGTGGTTAAAACCATGGTTTAAACCAATTGGTTTTTTAAAAAAAACCATGCTGTTTTTTTTTTCACCTGTTTTTTTTTATTCTTTTACCCAAATGTTTTATTTTACACATTATTGAAAAATGCAAAATCCAAATTATGAAGAAGCTACAAGCAAAACTGTAGAAAATGATGAATTAATAAGTCTAAAAGGACAAAAAATGTTAATCAACTCAACTTTTCTTGTAAGCTGTAAATCTATATGGCAGAATAACTATTTTTTTTTTTTAAATTAGCTGGTTAGAAAAAACTAATCAGTTTTCTTTCTTTTTCTTTTTTAAGGCCTATATGTATATATATATAGCCATTATTTGTAAAACATATATATATATAGCCAGAAGGGCAGACTCGAGCTAAAAATGCACTTTTATTATTTAAATTGCTTGATTAGTTAAGATTTACTAAGGATTTTATCATTTCAGAAATTCTTTTTGTTATGTATGCTATTGAATAATTGGCAATGAGCTTTTTATTTGCTCTGTGATTAGTGATTTTAACAAGCCTTTGTTTTTCTTGTATTCTTACATTGGGATTGGGTTTTTTGCATTATAATTTTATTCTTTTGCCAGCTAGGTTGGCACAGTTCAAACCAACTGGTTTTTTAGAACAAATCTAATATAATGTTTTCTCATTTTTGTAATTTAAGTGTTTCAAATTATTGGATGAAAGTGGAAAGTCTTAAAATAAAAGAAAGTGGATGAAAGTCTTATCTCAATAGTCACCATAAGACATAGTGAGTCTAGTCAAGGTCATGTTCGTATACTTGTAGAATGCATATTTCATGCACTGATGAACATATCTGAAACTCTACAGAAAACACTTAAATCATGTAAATTTAGCAAAAATAAAATAGATGAAAAATATGCAATATTTAGATTAAAAAATATTTTCCTTTGAGAAACACAGACATACAGATAATGACATTAATGATCTTTAAAATTTCAGTCAAGCTCTAAAAGAAATTTTTCTTGATTGGAAGGATTATTTTTTAAGAATAAAAAAAAACTCAAGATATGAAGTCGAATAAGAAGACATTGAAAAAGTAGGCACTAGTAAAGCACCTGTTTACATTCAACTAAAATCTGCAAAAGATATATTTAAATCTTCTATTGCATAACCAAACCCATTACTTAGATCAGTTAAGAAAATTGGCAGAAAGGAGGGAGGGGGGGGGGGCAAGACAAGGTTTGCTTGAGCATAATAGAAAAACAGTCTCATAAAAATGCCTAAAATATGCAATTTTTAGTTTAGATGTTTAAAAATACTAAGTGTTATAATAAAGCATGCAGTCCGATGGCTGTTTAAATTCTTTGGTAGATGACAGCATTTATAAAGCTACTGTCTATTTTAACATCAATGTTTTTCAATAGTCTAAAAAGCTGTTAAATAGATATTTTTGTTTATTTAACAGTCATCTTTTAACTGGTAGTTTTAGAAAACACAATGCTTGAAGTGTGTAAAGACTCTACTGCTAAATTCAAATCCTTCCAAAAATTCTTTATAAAAAGCTTTATTTTTCAATAAAAGATAATTAACTCATGCAGTCTTCTAACAAAAAAATCAGACATCACATATAACAAGTATTTCAAATTAATTATTTTGAATAACCATTTGAAAATAATATATATGAAGTTTTATATATGAATCTATATCATATATTTATTTATAGTGCTAGTAATCAAAAGATTGTTCATTAAGATTTTCAGGGTATCAATGTTTCATTATGTAGCACATTTTATTTATAAAATATGAGACAGTTTTTTCTAAAAATGTTTAGATTTTAAAGAATTTCAATTTTCTACATAATTTATTGTATATTAAATAATTATATTGATTAGAATTACCTTTAAATCAAATTATTACTTATATATTCAAAAATGTTTACTTTTGTTCATAACTTTGCATGTATATGTAACAGGAAAACATGTTAAAAAAAACCCGGTTTAAACCAAAAAAACCTGGTTTAAACCAAAAAAACATGGTTTTTGGGTTTTTTCAAAAAAAAAACCCGGTTTTTTACCAACCCTGGTTTGATAACAATCTAGGTTGTTGAATTATAAATATTTTTCCATCCTTTTAATTTGGGTTTTTTAATTTTCCCATTTAATTATTAGATATTTAAATTTCTAAAATTCAAGAACGCCAGCAATTATTCTAAAAAAATAATAATAATTTGATCCTCGTACGTACCGCAGATTTTTCTGATCCATCGAGAACAGACAGACATACATGCATACGGAGTTTTCTTTTAATAGCATAGATTATTTGTACTTGATATGCTGTCAAAATACCTTCATTTCCAAATAAAAGTAAGATTATAAATCGATTTAAGAATAGTATATAAATTTTAAATTTTAAAATAAAATCCCAAGAACTTTTTCGAGTGACCAAAAGGGCGCACAAAATTTTCCTGCTCCAGGGCGCTGAATATGTAGCTACGCCACTGATTCGTGTGCTAGTAAGTATTGTGATTTGTGATTTGACATATTTTATTTCTTCCTTTGTTACATCATTTGTCTCTTTGATGAATCTAATTCTTATAGGTCGACTGTAGCAAGGTGATGATTGTGCGGGTTTTGCTAGAAAATTTTCTTTTCGGGCCCGTAAACTAATTGAAGAGGGACCACAGAACTTTGAAAAATATTGGAGTCAGAATCGGCTTTATTTTCAAACTTCATTTTATTTTGCATCTTCTGTGATTCGTCGCAAACCCTCTAATTAAAATTAAAGGTGGTTTTTCATCATCACTCAAAAATTCTACAACTTCTCTGAGATGTAAAATCGCTTGTGTTCTTGTATGATATCAACTTTTGCATTTTTACTTCGGCACATGTCTCTGTCACATTGTGAATTTCTGGAGCATTCTTTTTTTACCCTTTGAAGAACAGAAGAGCACGGAAAAAACTTGTATTCGTTTCTCGTATTATTTCTTATTGGGATTTAGTAAGTCCTATTTCTGTATACATAGACAAAGCATGTAAAATCCTGAATATCGCAAGGGCACTCGGGACCAGTGCCCTGGGCACAAAATTTCATCTTAATTTTCATTAAATAATCATAATTATGAAAAAAAGTAATATTTGAGATACTAATGCGATGAAACGGCAAAAATATGTCTCAATATATGGTTAAAAGTACATGTCCATAAATAATAGGAATTATTTTTATATATATTCCAGGAAATTTTTTTCATTTTTCGGAAAACTTAATTTTTTGACTAGAATCAGTAAATCAATCAATCAAAGGGAGCATGAAAATTTTAAAGTGCCCTGGGCACATAAACCTGCAAGTCAGACCCTGTGTAAAAGTGGTAACTGGCGAGGTTGCTCTTGTTCTTCACGACTTTTTTTCCATGGTCTTTACTTATTTTTTCCTTTTCGGTGACTTTTCGTTAGAAGTTTTACGATATTGGAAGCATCTACTTTATCTGACTCATTTTATTTGGGTAGCATAGGTGAATACTTTGTCATATTTTGATCGAAGATTTTAGGTTTTGCGACGTTTGTTTCTTTTAGTTGATTTTACAAAAGATTTTTCAAGACGTTTTGGACTGGCTCTTGTAATAGTAACAAGAAGTAATTTTATGTATATCTAATAATAAAAGTAAGTTTTGTTTCACTAAACAGAAGACGAAATATAAGCAAAAAACCAAGTACAAAATAACGAACACAACATACATGACGAAAGAGTCCTTTATAAATAAGGGGAAGGTTTCCGGCCGCGGATTCTTTTATAACTATCTTATATGCTAAATACTGCCTGTTACACAATAGTTTTCATTACTTAGATATGTTTAGAAATATAAAAAAATCCTTTCCGAATGTTATAGATAAATCATACTTATTCCACTATTAAATATAGGGGAGAGTGGGGATGAATGGGACAACAGAAATTTATATATGTTCCACAAACATAAATAATTTGATAATTTACCTGATAGATGGTAGTATTGAGGTCATCCAACAGACATAGTTTCAAAGCAATATCCATAACAGAAGATTAGCTATTGTACAAAGTGTATTTTTCAAGAACCAAAGTAAATTTATCTGTTTAATCTTTTTAGTATTTAATTGATAGTTAACTTTCTGAAAACCTTATAATTTTTTAATGTTAAAATGATATAATCTCTTATTATACTTATGATGCAAATAAACAATATTGATAGTGTTTGTTAAGCCCAATCACTGCTTTATATAACCATGTGGCTACGGAATTGAATGGGACAGTGTTTATGGGGATGAATGGGACTGTCACATTCATCCCCAGGGCTATTCCATAATAGATAAAATTAGATTGTGTAATTACCTAGAAGCCAAATGTTAAGAGGAGAAAACGAGGCTACTGTCGTGTTCTGAACAATACACCAGAAAAACAATATTTGTAGAAGGAAATTGTTAAAAGAAAAAAAAAAAAAACAGAAACTAATAAGAAGAATGAATTGCCTGCTTTCAAGAAATATTTTTAGTAAAAGTACGGACAGTAGTGATGAATCTGACAATTTATCACCTCATGATAAAGATGAAAGTGATTTGAACATGATTTCAAGTGATATGGACCACCAGGTTTGCAGCTTGGATAATATAATAGAAAACGACTTTCTCCTAACAAAGATATGTGGAAAAAAACATTTATCATTACGTTGCTAAGGTTTTAAAGAACAATAATGATAACCTTCAAGTACAATTCTTGAGAAAAAAGGATAATAATTCCTTATTTTAATATACCGATCCACCAGAAATTTATTTTGTTAATCTGAAGGCTATTGTCATGAAACTACCAAAGCCTAGACCTCTGGGAACTGCCAGAACCAAAGGACTGTTGTCATTTGATAATAGCTTTAGTCAATATGTAGTAAAATAAAAGATATCACTTAGTTTTCAAACAAAATATGTTTAGAATATTTTTTTTTTGACCTATCCAGTTCATCCCCACCGTGGGGATGAATGGGACAGTATGCATGCATGTTTAAAAAAATTTATTAAAAATTTAAAAAAACAATTGTTTATTGAAATTAGTATGCCAATAAGTTGCTAAATGCTGAAGTATTCTTTAAGTAATATATTTTTTAAATTAACAACTGCATACAACTTAAGTTATTAGTAAAAATGTAAAAATTGTCCCATTCATCCCCACTTTCCCCTACCTCCGTTATCAACCATAATGACAAAAATCGGATGGATATTTAATACGTAAATGCAGTGTGTATAATGTACATACCTGGTTCAGAATAATCCATTACAACAATAACCACTAAATTGTTTAGACACAAAATTACAAGAGATTTTAAAAGACTTAAATCTGAATTCATCGAAAAATCACACGACCACTGTAAGTGAACAGCAACTTCCGACTGATCGCGTCGCGCATTGTGTCGTGCAAGCACCTCGCACGTTTCGCTTTTGGATATAGTAACAATTTGAAAAATAATAAAACAAAGTGGGAAACCGATTTTTTTTTTTTTTAAATATGCTTTTTAGCCATGTGTTGGATCTAAATACCACACTGTGAGTTGGGATACTCCATACTTAGGAATAAAAATATTTTATAGGTAATTAAATGATTTTAATAATAATTTTACATTTTCATAAAAAAAAGTTAACAGATTATTTTGGCATAAAAAAAATAGTGAAATAAAAAGGTACATGTTTGCGTGGATAAAAAATGATAATGATATTGAAAGACAAACATCTCTTCCTCCTAGCGATATCGCATGATATCAAGTGCCAAATCTCCCCTTTCCTTCCTAAAGTCATAAAGTTAGATATGTACAGTCTCTAAAAGAACTAATTGAAATAATTGAAATTCACTAATCATCAAAATGAAATGATAATGACAGAAATAAAACATAATTGATACTTAATAAAAAAAATATATTAATAGAAATTTTTAAAAAAGCATTAGTTAACATAAATTACAATGTTTAATAGTTGATTATTTTCAAAATATTAAAATTAAAACAAAACTCTGGAATCTCTCGGTGGGAACGTTTATCATGATTCTTCAAACCATTAAATCGTGGTGGCGGTAAGGGACATTTCACGGACAAGGGGAAGGCAAGTTGCATATTCCTTTTTACCACCAGATCAAAACATGTCTAGAATCAGCGCTCAGACTGTATCTGGACTTTTCGATAGAGAATACTCAGGTCCAGTTTTATTGGTTCCATTGAATATGATGACGACACCAATTTAAAAGGGCACCTTTGGAAGCTGGAGTGCTTGGAACACAAGTTATTGGTTTTCTTGTATACAGTTCATCCTTCTTAAGAGTTCATGCAGCAATAGAATAGCTAATTTAAATTCCTGTGGCAGCCTAAATGTAAGACGTCAAATCTCTTTAGTCTCTTCGAGGTTTCTTCGAGCCGACAATGACGGAAAATGGTCATCGGATGCAGTTGTTGGTCTTGTGGTCGCCCTTGATCAAGCTGTCTATCAACGGATCTAATGCTTAAAAAAGCAACTCACTTGATAATACACTTTGAGAAATATTCAAATCTTGGGCGATCTCCATTTTTTGTTTGATCTATCTCGATTTTACCAATTATTGGCCATTTATAACTTTCATTTAAATGATGCCTTTGAGCCATAACTAATGTACAAAGATCACTTTCAGACACCACATTCACTTCAAACAACTCAACAGATCAGATTTCCAGCATGCATCTATTGCGCACCACATTTATCAATCGTCTAATATGTTTATTTCCGGTGCTAACGTAACAAAAATTTTGCCCGGAAGACCAATTTTGTGTTAAATTATTTTTTTTTAACATAAATAATTGCAGCACTGGGCATTGGATGCGATAATAATTTAATTAGCATATTTTTTTTCTTTACCCTTTATTTTAATGGCCAGTGTAATTTCATTATAAGAATATATTTTTTGCTGTCTGAAGTAATATAAAAGATGAAAAGATGTTGGACTTACACAATTGGACAGGGTTCCCGATTGCAGTGCTCGGCTTTTGTTCGTGGCCGGATTGAAAGGTTGCAGAGGCGGGGATCTACCTCTTCGCTAGTTTCTTTGTTGCGACAAGTAGCTTCGGACAATCGAATGCCTGAAAAATTAAAAGGAAAAAAGAAAGAAAATTAAATGACGAGTACATTCGTATGCAATGTATATCTTCTAACCAATATGGCATAACTCTTATAATCTATATTAATTTTTATGTTCAACATTGCAGAAAATAAAAATCCATTCCGACATTCCACCTACAATTTATATCGATTTGTTTAGGCAGAAATGAAAAATGATGCAGTAAAATAAATTCAAAATCATGTTTTAGGCATTTAATTATTTAGTCAGGCCTCGCACCGTTCCTAAAATTTTCACACATTGCTACCAGTATTTTAAATCCAAAATCTTCGTGAAAGTTTCCTTTAACATCTACAATCGTATTATATAATAAATATTACCGTTTTAAAATAGTGGTAGGAAAGTATGAAAATTTTAGGAACAGTGCGAGCCCTGCATAGCCCAAAGTATGTTAAAAGCAATATAGGTTTATTTAGATAATTCACTTTTTAAAAACCTTTCTTAATTCATATAAATACGTTTTAAGAAATTAAAATACGCCTTCCAGTATATTCTGCCCACGGTACCTTTTAATAACTTTAACTTAACATTAATTTCATGTTCAACATTGTAAGACATCATTTCATATTAAATTGAGCCCGCTCTACTTTTTAATAATTAACTTTTTATCCCTCAATTTCTCATAATTTTCAAGATAGGGTCGATAGCGTTCAAATTCTACTGCTACAGTAACTTCTGGTCATTGCTTTGTTTACATTTTTTAAGTAGCAATTTGAATTTAATTAATGATGTAATTGAAACTATAATGAATACTTACAATATAATAAAATATTAATATTTTCAGCTGTTGTGAATTAAAAAAACTATATACAATAAAATGACTACTTTTAGACTATAAAATAATGTTACATACCTTAACACGACAACTAAATTTCGTAACGAATGGCTTATTTTAACAAAAGTCATAGATAAATAACCATTTTTTGAGTCCAAATAAAATTTGCAATACTATCATTCGCAAATTAAACCATTCCAAAATAAATAAACAAATGAATAAAGCGAAATAAAAGTACGCGTTTAAAGTCATGCGTAAAAATATAGGTATTTTTCTTTAAGTGTCTAAATGTCTTTTTCAATTGAAATCGGATACAAAGAATTTCTCAATGTTGATATCCTATTAGAAAGTGTGTACATCATACCTCCGCCACAAGTAACTGTACATGCTCCAAACGTTCCTTCAAGCCAAACGAAAGTGGGTTTGTGGCATTGGGAACCGTCACCACCACACACGCCGCACTCGTCTACTTTCAAGAGTGATCCAACTTGGAGGTCACAGCCAATTGGCTAGCAAAAATAATTTTATAGTTATATTATTATTATTATTAAGCCATTTAAAACAAAATACACATAATTCCAAGTTCATAACTGAAAATATTTCCTATCTTTCAACATATCTATCAAACAATTGCGTCAGACTTTAAATTTAAGCTGATTTTCAGGAACACGCTGTCACAAAAGATTGTTATGAGAAAGGAATTGGTTATAATTTGAGACATATACTTTGGATAGGAAATTGAAAAACGCTGTTAAATTCTTCGATTTACAAATAGTAATTTCTGCGACATTCATGCATTTATTTTTAAAACTTTTTTAATATGTCCATCAAATATGCTTCTTGAGAAGAGAAAAAAAAAGGCTTTTAAGTTTTATAAAAGCTATTAAAGCTAATAAATTTTAAAACTGTCGGCCTTAGGCTCTTAAAAAAAGCCCGAACTGTTTTCTATTTTACACTATGTTCTTCGTTTCTTAAAATTAATATTGAGTACGATTTAACTTTAAGATTTATCTTCTCGCTGGCTTTTCACCAACATTAGTGGTTTGGCGAATAGGAAATAAAAAGCAGTAACCAAATGAAAAAAAAAAAAAAAAAAAAAAAAAAAAAAAAACGTTAACAGAATAAATTTGGCGTGAAACACTGAAAAATGTATATTTAATCCCTTATTTTATCCTTTTTTTCCTAAATCTTCTAAAATAATTAATTTTTTGTAAAAGATAATAAAATAGCGATATCCGCAGTAGAAACTATTAAAAATAAGTACATGTCTGCTAAATGTGTAAATGCTTCAGGCATTCTTTTAGCAGCCTCAATAAAAAACAAAAACAGCTATCTTTTATCTACCGCTATGAAAATACACACTGAAAGTTGCTATGGGATTTCGACTCTTAATCGTTAGAAAGAATTGATCGGTCAATTATACATTCCTTACAACTAATAAAGGGACAATAATTCAGCCTTCGCAATTTGGCGAATCTGATCGTTCTTTTAATCGCCAAAGGGAGCTTTTTTTTCGCGATTTGATGCAATGGCGAGCAGCAGCGAGAACTCTGCTTGCAACCATGTTCATCTACCAGTAACTTTCTTCAAGCATCGTCACATCAGCTACAGTGTCTCACAAAAGTGATGGGACACTTGTGCTTTATAAAAAAAAACTGCAATAAAATAAATAAACAAACATGTGCAAAAATTTTTTGGGTGTGTTTCATATTTAAAGTTAGTAACAATTATTACATAACATACATTTTGTCAAAATATTAAAATATTAATTTAGTAAAAATACAATTGTTCAGAACGGAGCAAAAAATGGCTCACATAAGTGATGGGACACTTAATTTTCCATCAAATATGTATCCAAAAATTTTACTTTTTAAAAGGTTTTAATATTTTGTTGGATTTCCTTTTACTTTTAAAACATGATTTAATCTTTTTGGGATGGATTCGACTAATTTTTTTGTGATTTCTGGAGTGATTTTACCCCATTCTTCTTGAAGCACCGATTTTAGTTGTTGTTTTCAAGAAATGGTGTGTTTGCGAATTCTTGATTCCAATTCTTGCCAAATATTCTCTATGGGATTTAAGTCTGGAGATTGTGGTGGTGTTTTTATTATTTCAGGACAGTTATATAGCAATCAGAGTCTAACGTTCAGAGCAGTGTGCTTGGGGTCATTGTCCTGGTAGAATTTAAAATCGTTATGAAGGTTCAATTTTCGTGCTGAAGATTTCAAATTTTGCTTTAAAATATCAATATACTTGTACTGATCCATTATACTGTCAATAAAAACAAGATTACCAACTCCAGCGGACGACATACACACCCATACCATAACTCCTCCTCCACCATGTTTTACTGTTGGTACCAAGTTCTGTTTGCGAAATTCTTCCCTGTGTTTTCTCCACACCAAGATTCTACCGTCAGAACCAAATATATTAAATTTACTCTCATCAGAAAATATAACTTTATTCCAGTAATCAGAATTCTTATTTATGTTGGATTTTGAGAAAGCTAGTCTGAGTTTTCTATTCTTTTCACTTACGAAGAATTTTTTCCTGGCTACTCTACCGTGATATCCAGCAGGTCGAATTACCCTTCTAATAGTCTCAGGATTAACAATTATTCCATATAATGCTTGTAAATCAGCAGCAACTTTTGAAGCACTATTTCTTGGATTTTTTTTTTAAATATTTCGAACGATAATTCGCTTTATTCCATTGGATAGCTTTGATGGTCTTCTTTTATCCCGAATCATATGATTTTTTTTATATCGTTTAATGATATTGAAAACTGTTGAACGACTCAAGTTAACTGTTTCAGCAGTTTTTCTAATAGATTTTCCACGCTCAATATGCAAATTAATAACTAATTTTCGAATTTCAGGAGAAGTTTCTTTTCGTTCATTCATGGCTACACAGAGCTAAAAAACACAAAACTTCCAAAACAAACTGGAGAGAAATACTGCAGACGATTTTATAAATTATTGCCAATTGCTTTTAAGTAAAAATAAAACCCCAAAAAATATTTTTATTGCTTATTTCAGACGATTTTTGTTGCATATATAATGGTGTCCCATCACTTATGTGAGCTATTTTTTGCTCCGTTCTAAACATTTATATTTTTATTAAATTAATATTTTAATATTTTGACAAAATGTATGTTATGTAATAATCTTTACTAAATTTAAGTATGAAACACACCCACAAAAAATGTGTACATGTTTTTTTAATTTATTTGATTAGTTTCCTTTTGTAAAGCACAAGTGTCCCATCACTTATGTGAGACACTGTATGTCAGTGAATCTTTAAACTTGATATAAATCTTTGTCAGCAAAAAATTCCGCGTAATGAGGGTTCCATGCGCGAATGCTGCAATTTTTCCAAACTTCATATAAGAAGTATACCAATGCTCCATTTAGTCGTCCAATGACGTAACAGCAGAAGCTGTGAAATTCTAGATAGCTATAAATAGCGCTTTGCTTCTTCCGTCTGATTAAGTTATCATGAAATTAACCCTTTACTGCATCCGTGTGCCTCATCTGACACATACCTAAAAGCATTATAATTTTCATTATATGCCATGCACTTGGCCTATATGATCTTTATCCCTGATCAAGAACAGTCCAAAGAATGGAATAACACTTATTTTGTCCTTGTCAAATGGTTGCACTTGACAAAAAATTAGAATTCATTCTTCGGAAAAAACCGAAATTTTGATCAAGCTGTTAAGATTTACTTTAATTATTTTTACTAAATAAATAAAAATATTGATATAAAAAATTAGCAGAGTGTTAAATAGATAAAGTTAAATAACTTAAGCTAATTTAGCTACAAAATATAGTAATAGAATATTTTAAAACCTCTAATTGTGTAGATATAGCACAAACCATAAAATATCAAATTTTAGCTGAAAATTTGAAATTTAATTTTCTTACTTTTTTCCCGAAGGTTAGACCAATATATAGATTTCAAATATATATATTTTTTACATAAAAAAGTGCAGTAAAGGTTAAATTAATTTTTTCTGCGAAACATTCAGAAAATTTTCATCATTTCATATCTCTCACTTGCTTCAAGAAAAGGTTTATTCATTGCTTATGGTTTTGAATACTGTAAAAACATTCATATTCGCGAGGCGTAATTTTCGCGAAAAGGAAGACATTGGTGATTTCGCGAGCTGAAAATTTTGTGATTCTTATATGAACAGAACCGAAAGTTATGAAGTGATTAGATAGATCGAGAATATTCTTGTACCTTATTGTGATAAGCAGAGAGAGCATCTCGGGTAAATTTCAGAACAAGCTGGTGTAACATTGTTTATGTTTGGCGTTTTTTGGACACGTCCAACATCCTATTTTTCTGGCTGAATTAGAGAATAGGAATATTATTCCTGTTTTTGTGCCTGCTTCATGCATGGAAAGCTCGAACCTTTGAACTTTACTGTAAACGGCGAGTTGAAGTGTTTTCTCAAGAATGAGTTTTTTGAGTAGCTAATGAGCTTAAATTTATAGAGGAAACAAGCTGCGGACTTCCGAATATTAAGACTAAAATTGACCTACGCTTCTTAGCTTGTTCGCATGTTTAACAGTGTTAAAGCCAAACATGAGATAATTTTGAATGGCTTCAAAAAACTTGCATAAATATTGTAAGTAAATGAGCTGCGTTCTATTAGTTTTATTATTATTTTTGTTCATAAAATTGTTGTATAGTATTAAAAAATAGTCGAAAATATTCAAGTAGTTTTTATACTTAATTTTTATTTAAATAACTGCAGTCATTAAATGTTGGATAAGTGAACATTTTCTGATTTTTATTACTATTATTATTTTTTGAGGCGAAAAAGAAAAAAAAATCGCGATGCTTAAATTTTCGCGATTATGAACGGATCGCGAAAATCATGAAGATTAAAGCCTCGCTGTAAATTAAGTGCTTTTACAGTTTTTCCTAATCTAGTTGGGTTTTTCATATCCTCTAAATAACAGGGTTAAATTTAAAAATTCTATTACATTGTTTTTAATATAAATAAAGTTTCAATCTACTGAATGAGTGCATGCAACCAATTTTGTGTGCTGAGTGTCGGTCATTCTCTTACCTGACAATTTCCATCCACACACATATCTAAAGCACCTTCTCGGCACCGTGTTCCATCGTGAACCTTTTTTGAATGCTTGGCTACAAACCCAAATCCTTCTGCTTGGCAAGCTAAGACGCATGGATCTTCAGGATCATGAAATGGCAGCCATTTATAGAAGCGCCCTCTGTAGGGACGGTTATTGTATGCTGAACACTGGGCGGCACGGAAGTCGGTCGATTCTGGACAGGGCTTTAACAAAAATAAAATTATAATCAATAACTATAAATAACAAGTAATTTTAAAAATATATAAAACTGTCTTCATGTGATTGTTTATTAATTCATGATTGACTTACAATTGTACGAAAATATGTGTGTAAAATAAATTGCAACTTTTTTTACTGCATTAGAGTAAGATGCAATTTAGAAAGAATAGTTTATCCAAATATTGAAAGGCTTATCTTGTTATTCACATTTATGCTGTTTCCGGTATGCCTCTTGTTGATCTGTAGTAAACGCTGTTGTATTGAGATTTTGTTGGTTCTTATGTTTTTCAAATACGTAAAGTTTTCAATCCTTCTGTAGTCAACTACTTAGACAAATTAAACATTAATAAACGGAGGAAAAGAAAAAGCTTGTAGGAAAGCTCAAAATTTCAAGGCCATTTTAAATATGGTGGAAAAAATAAATTTCGGGCTCAAGGATTAACTAGTATTTCGGGTTGAACAGAGAAAAACTTTAGTCTGAGGAACGATAGACAAAATAATTTAAATGATAATTCCTTTTAAAAATTTTAAGATTTTAGACAGGAAATGCAACTCAAAACAGCCTAAACCATAGGTTGCCTCATCATTAACTTTTGCTTCAGAAATCAATTGCTATAACATCATAACATAAATAAATTTAGAAAAAAAAAATCGCGCGTCGTAATCGAACCTTCGAGCAGTGATTAATTGGAAAGGAATAAAGAACTAAAATACTCGTGACAAAACAGATTGATACAAAAATCCCCGTGGCAGAAACGCGGCGAAAAGGCGACATTGTCGCAAAGAAATGACCCTGGCAGAAAACTTTCATCTTCAAGCCGCTAAATAGAGCTGATACAAACATTTTTTTTAGAATTATCATTTTCATTTCAAATAAAAAGCTGTAAAGTTAATAAGGTTTGATTAGAAGCTTCTAGAAGACTAAATTTTTTATGCAACAAAACAACTCCTGATTTAGTTGTGAAATTATCTTTTGAAAACATTACATTACTGAAAAATTGACTTTAAATTCATTTGGTTAAAAGAGATAAGCTTATTATTTTTATTTATACCAAGAATAAGAATGATCATATTGTCAAGATCTCGCAAGAAGAAAATTTAGCTATGTATACATACATCATTTTATATTTCAATTATTTATAAGAATTAAGAATATGTATACTTTGCCTTTTTCCCCCACCACCAAAGTAAACTGATCTTATGATATTTTAATCATAAAATATAGTTTTTTTTTTCAAATGCAGTTTAAAAATCTTTATACATAAAAAAAAAACATGTAATGCCTGATTTCTGATATATTAATCCTTCTGTATCATTTTGCTTAAATTTGCATTCATTTCTACAGTTAGAAAATATTACGTTGCAGAAAAATGTAGTTGTTATTGAGGCTTGTCATAGAAACTTTTAAAGCATTCTACCACAGGCACAAAAATGAATAATCAAGACTAATATTGGCACGAAAATTTAAACAAAATTTAAAATTTGTACAATTGCTAGGATTCAGGAGAAATTTTCAGATGAATCAAAATCTAATTTAACCTCCTGGAAATCAATACGCAAGACGTAGAAAGAATGAAAGATAAAACAAAAGTTGTACTTACAGTTTAAAACAGCAAGGTATTCTACTAAATGTCATATTAGGTTGCAAAATATATGTGAAGAAACAAAAGAATTATTTATTATTTGATCGCATTTATCCGCAGACGATAAATGAGAAAAAATAAAACAGCTCTCTGTTGTCCTTTCGACGCTAGAGACAGTGTGCCATAGAGTAAAGAGA
This sequence comes from Maratus speculifer, assembly GCA_964019185.1. Taxonomy (NCBI): domain Eukaryota; kingdom Metazoa; phylum Arthropoda; class Arachnida; order Araneae; family Salticidae; genus Maratus; species Maratus speculifer. Next base: position 51,311,411 of record OZ025295.1, on the reverse strand, counting down.
AAGAAAAGAGATGAAGTATGGTGGCTGAAGGTGACGTCGAAAATGTAACCCTAAAATAAATTACACTCGACCAAACATAATCAAGTGCTTTGATGCACATCTGTCTATTCAAACCTGCGTTTCTTTACTTTTGCTTTTACGGTTGCAAATTGTTATTCATTATCCGTGCGCTGACCACAGGTTTGATTAAAATTTTGATTAAAAATGAAAATATGTACAGTTATAAGATGCAATACCTCTTCCCTGTTCCACGTGCTTGTCTTGTCGTGTTTTGTAAATATTATGTGATATTGCGATAATCATGAATAATGACACATAGCAGCGCCACTTGTTGGGCGATTTACACCAAAACGAAATCAGAACCATATTATACCAAGAAGTAATGGAACCTGAAATTTTATGAAATTCCATGCATTTGTTCTTGAGATATAGCTGTTGTATAAATCGTGAAAAAGGCAGCATAGCAGCGCTACCTGTTGAGCAATTTACTCCAGAAACTATAAAATACTAATTTATATCAGAGACAAACTGAATGTGAAGTTTAATGAAAATTCGTGCATTAATTCCTGAGATATTGCGATACTCATGAATAATGACGCATAGCAGCGCCACCTGTTGGGCGGTTTAAACCAAAACAAAATTAGAACCAAATTATATCAAGGTCTAACGGAATCTGAAGTTTTATGAAAATCCGTTCATTTGTTTTTTAGATGTAGCTATTGTGGAAATCGTAAAAAAGGCAGCGTAGCAACGCCACTTGTTGAGCTATTTACTCTAGACACTAAAGAATATTAATTTATATCAGAGACTAACTGAATCTTAAGTTTGATGAAAATTTTTGCATTAGTTCCTGAAATAAAGCTATTGCTATTATAATGAATAATGCCAGCAGCATCAGCTGTTGCGCGATTTACTCCAAAAACTAAAGAATACTAATTTATATCAGGGACCAACTGAATCTGAAGTTTGATGAAATTTCTTACATTGGTTTCTGAGATAGGATTATTGCGATAATCATGAATAGTGACGCATAGCAGTCCCACCTGCTGGGCGATTTAAACCAAAACGAAATCACAACTACATTATATCAATGACTAACAGAATCTGAAGTTTTATGATAATACGTCTTATGGTATACGTCTTATGAAAAATATTAGTGATGTTTATACAAGACCAGCACCGGTTTTAAGCACAGCATTTTTAACAAATAAATAAAATAGTTAAAAATGGAGCATTTGTTCAAAAATCATGTGAGCACATTGTCCACACATATATTTTGTGTGTATATAAAAATACGTACAAACAAATTCTTAAAACTTACTTTGTTTGAGTCGGTTAAAAATCTTTCTAAAGATGGTAAGGAGTATTAACATCTTTCGTTAAATTGCATCATTAATTATATAATAAAACTTCTATAAAAACAGCGAACAAATTTTAATGCGCATAGAGGTTAGAATGCAGCTTATAATAAAATTAACTTTTATTGCATCCAGAAAATCCTATGCTTATTCCACCCATAATTTATACCAACTTGTATAACCAGAAATGAAATGTGGCTCAATAAAATAAATTCTAAATCTTATTTTTGGCATCAGTCCAGAATATATAATGTGTAATGCCGGCTTATTTAATTAATTTGATTTAAAAAAAAGTTTTTTGGACTATTAAAATACAATCCAAAATATAACAAAGTTTTCTAAAATAAGCTAATTTTAACTAACACTTTTTTGAAAACTTTTCAGTTTCTATCTTTAAAAATTAGACTATTTGTTATTAAAGTATATATTTGTATATAAAGAGTATGTAATAACTAAAAACTGTGCGTGTATACCTTAATGTAAGGCTTTTTAGATACATTTCGTATGAAATATTACCTATTGCGTTCTTTCCAATGTTGGAATTTCGGAAATTTTTTTTCAGATCTACACCGATCATGATCCCTAGACCCCAAAACTACCATCAGCAAAAACGTTTGTGCATATACGTATGTATATAGAACTTTTTACTTAATAATAACTTCTATAATTCTGCTCAAATCTCTTCCAAACTGATACATAAAATCAAGGGGCATAAAATCTCGGTCCAGTTTGTTAATGGATAAAATCGGACCAAGTGGGTGGAAATAGAGAAAGTTTTTGTGAAAATCGAAAAACCCCCATAACTTCTTACAAGGAAGGTTTCCATACGGGCATACTCAGAAAAATCTGAAAAAATTACAGAATGTTCTTCTCATATAGTTATATATGTTTATAAAAAAAATTCGGCGGAACCTCCTTATAACGTCCGTAAAAAATAATAAAAATTTCGTTTATTTGGCGATTTATCTCCGGTTGGCGAAAAAACGAAATTTTGAAAAATACGCTTTTACGCTTCAAATACTTTTTAAAGAAAAAACTTTCTATGTTCAATTTATTTAAATAAGTTTAGTTTAAGTAATTTTAGTTTTGCATTTTTACTTTACTTTAAGTGTAATTTTGTCATATACGTTTATATGTACTTATAACAAAATGAAATTAATATATTTTATCATTTAAAACACAATTTAAATTGATTAAAATTGTTCCAAATTGAAAAATACACTGTTAAAAATCTGCTGCATTTTGTTGCAACGCATTCCCTTCCTTGTATAGAAAACGGTTACTTGGCCGTGAAATGGAGCATTATCATTGGTTGAAATAGAGATATTATATACAAGCGGTGGAGTGCGTTGCAGCAAAATGCAGTAGATTTTTAACAGTGTTGCACAAGCTACAACACCGCTAAAAATCTGTACCATTTTCTGCAGCGCCACTCCACCGCTTTTATAGAAAACGGTCAATTCACCGTGCTGTGGAGCATTCTCATTGGTCAGAAGAGAGATATTCTATAAAAGTAGTGGAGTGACGTTGCAGTAAATGCTGCGGATTTTTAACAGTGAAGTCAATTAAAATCAATTTTCAGATTCGTTAAAATCGTTTGCTTTTGGCGAGGAAATGCACTGCTCGCAAAATCCCGCGTCGCTTTCAGCTTTTCACGCCAATTATTCCAAACTATTTTATTTTTTTACATATCTAATAATGTAATTCCGCCGCTAATTTTCACTGATCCTTTATTACCTACATGGGTAGTTTAATTCGTATTTTTTTCAAAAAATTCTGAGTATGCCCCCAATGGAGACCTTCCTTGTTAGTTAAAATACATATCGAATCAGTTTAAAGTTTACATTACTTCAAAAAAAAAAAAAAAAATGGGCCAAAAGTTCATGCAGGATAGATATTTGATAAAGTTATAAATGGGCTCAAGGGGCTGAAAAAAATATGGTTTTGTGGAGAAAAAAAATTCTAACTTCGTCAATTCTCAAGGTATCAAATCCAATTATTTTTTTTTTATAAATGTACTTAATATTACCTAAAACTTTTGTATTTACAAGTTTTTGATCGGACCAGCGCTTATCGATAAAAAAATAAATAAATAAAAACGAAAAAAAAAAAAAAAAGGGGGGGGTGGAAAAAGAAAAAAATCCATAAGTTTGTCAATTCTTAAGATATCAAATCCGATTAAATTTATTTCACATCTTCTTAATAATATCTACAATTTTCTTGACCAATTCTTATAGCAAAAATAAATTCAACAAAAATAGAAATTGTAGAAAAAAAAACATTAAATCCAAATTGCTTATATTCTGACTCATTTTTAAATTCATTTTTTTTTATTTTAAACATATCCAACTGACAGGTTCTCCCATCTAAGAACTATATAATGTGACATGTTGTTCAGTTTTTTGATAAAGGCAGAATATATTTCAAAAAATTTTGTCAAAGAGGACATTTTGAATTGAATTTCCCGAAGTGATCGTATTAGAAAACTGAAGAAGTATTCAAATAACAAATTGCTTATTTTCTGACTCATTTTTAAATCCATTTTTGCTCTCAAATGCATCCAATTGACAATTTTTTATTTGGAAACTGTATAGTATGCCATATTTGTCCGTTTTTGATAAAGTTAGAATATATTTGAACAAAATTTTTGAAAACATTTTTGAACAAAATCTCCCGAAACGAATGTATTCAAATAATAAATTGCTTATTTCATTCATCCTTTTTGAATTTTGCTCTCAAGCGCATTCAATTAGCAGTTTCTCGTATTTAGAAACTACATAATGTGCCGTATTGGTCGACTTTATCATAAAGTCAGAATATATTTTTAAAAAATGCTGTCAAAGAGGACTTTTGAGCCGAATTTCGCTTAAGATGATTCTGATAAAACCAGCTCTTACAGAAAAATGAAGTTAAAAAATCTTGAAAAGCAGTCAAATAAAGTTGTTAAACGGGGTTTATCTCTAATCATATTTTATTTCTTGTTGTTAAAATGAGCACTTAACTTCAAAATCTACCTCTGGATGTAGGCCAAGCCGACTGGGATTTTTTGCATTTCATGCTATTCTACATGAAAAAATGTCTGTCTGTCTGTCTGTACAAATTCTGGTACTACTAGGTTATCCCGTCGACCAAAAATCTATCGCCAAATTATAAGATTAAATGCCAATAATGAATGATTGTGAATGTCACATTAAACACGATGCATGTGTTGAAAACGTCATCAAATGGTTTTAAATTCACTTTTTAAATGTATTTTTATTCATGTGTTACCAATTTATTTGTTCTTTCATTATTTAAAATAAAAATTGTGTCAACAAATATAACATGGCTATTAGTTTGGCGATTTTTATAATTTGGCGAAAATGGTCGACGGGATAACCTAGTAGTACCCAAATTCTATACAAATCCACAGTTTGAAAGCTTGAATTGTGAAATATTATATGCATGTGTATTAAAACAAGGCCGAGGCAATATTATGTGTATTAAAACATTACCTAAAGTAATCCGAAATCGAAATAATTTTTAGTTAATTTTTAATTTATAAAAAACCACCAGTTTAACATCAATCTCCTATCAAATTTAATGTTTTACATTTTTGCAGTTGCCAATAAATAAAAATCCACTATAAAATTCTTACCAGGACAATTATTTTCCTCTTCCAAAATTCCTACGTGAAAAATTAAAATGAAACAAATAGTTAGTCAAGAGAGAGAGAGAGAGAGAGAGAGAGAGAAACAAAAAAGTTAATATTATTGTATATATTTATAATGGTTCTGTTTTTATTTTTAATAACGGAACCCTAAAAAGTAAATAAATATCTTGGAGTCTAATTCGAAATTTAAAATTATATGACCATATATGGGATCCTGGAATTAATGCGGATAATGATGTTAATTTCATCGCCTAATGTTCAATATTCTAGGAGGAATAGTTTTGAAATACAAATAGACAAGCAGATAGCAGTGTAATGGATTCAAAGTCCCAGTTATTAAGCAGAGCAATCCTAAATTCTGCTGATTGGCATAATTTCGAAGAAGACAACTGTGCAACACTGTATGACGCTCGAAGTGTTGATAAATACAGATAAGATACCCTGGGGTAATAACGCCACGTTAAGGTTCTACCAATTTTCACGGCTCAGTTTTAGTTTGTATTTTTCAAACAAATATAGGATTTGATACAGCAACTCATTGACTATCTATATAAAAAAATAATTTAACAGATATGTATTCATAAAATGTAATGACGTGATTTCTTGACCAATGCTATTTGGCGTTATTACCCACCTATATGGGTAATAACGCCATGCAAACAAAACTATGAAATAAGATGGAATAATTGCATGTAGATTGCCCAATTCTAAAAATACAAACTCTATAAACTTTAAAATTGACAAATTGCATTCTAAGCTATTGAAAATGTTCATTTTTTTGTGAAAGTGTAAGAAAAATAAAGGTGTGGTGTGTGTGTGTGGGGGGGGGGGGGGAATGAGGCAAAAGAATATCAGACCGTGAGCTTCTTTTTGCTTAAAAAGGACCACTTAAATAGAATTATTAGAAACATTGCACAGTTTTAACTGTGTTTATTTGAATCAGTATTTAAGATGTAGCTCGGCCACTGTATGGAATCAACTGGGGTATTAATGCCAAGGATTGGCGTTATTACCCCGTTATAGTTATTGCGCTGTACATTTTAAATTACAAATTATCTCGAGAAGATATCCAAAATCTTCAACAACATTTTGAAAGTCCATGAAATGTACTACAAATTTATGTAATTAACAAAGTATTTCCGGATAAAAAAAAATAGTCTTCACATCACAAAACGTATCTCGCAAATTTTAGATCAAGCGTTAATTTTAGTTGCTTGTAAAAACAATAAGACCTAAAAATGAAACAAATTAACGTGAAGCTGTTTTTTGCGATTTATATGACTCAAAACCCTTTTGCGCAGAGCACATGGGTGTCATTTACCAGATTATTTCATAATTATGCAAAATATTAGCACTTGGCGTTATTACCCCGCCTGGCGTTATTACACCAGACCACCTTATATAGTATAGTAATATGATAAATATAGATAATATAGTGCAAAAGTATAGATAACTCATTGTTAGATAATTATTTTAAGTTTGAGATCGCTTATATAGTTTCGAATCAGGATTTTTATTAACATTATTATTGACAACTGACACATGAATAAAACGCTACGTTTGCAGATTTTATTTATACATCACAACAGGAAAAAAACATATTTTAAAACGAAGTACATATATATATCACTTAATCTTAGCACAGTGTAAAACAAAAGACAAATGTTCCTTAATCTAAAAGAAGATATCATAATCACGAATGATAACCTCTTGCTGATTATGCACGATTCAGAAAAGTGTTCTTTATCTTCACAAACTCAAAACATCAATATATTTTAGACATTTAAAAAAACATGTAATACAACAGTTTCTTTTACTGCCACTTATGTTGTCAGCACTCAACTTTGATAAGCACAAAAATTAGACAACATCGAAAAATAGCGAGTGCAAAGAGTACAATGAAATTAAAATAATTCTAAAATGCAAAAGGTTGCAACAGTATTTATTAGATAACATCAGCTTTTTTAATTCGTTAAAAAGCTAATAGAAATAGAAAATTTTAAATGTATCTGAAAGGTTTTTTTTTTTTTTTTTTTTTTCAAAATTTAAAAATAAAAGGTTAAATTTTGAGGCACTACGTACCACTAGGGCTCTTACACTGCGGTATCAACATCCACTTTTTTGACATCATGAGAGTCTCTATGTAGCCTATGCCCTATTCAAATAGTCAGCCTGAAGCGTAACTTCCAAACATGCTTAGTCGTCATTTTATTGATCCCAAGAGAATGAAAGATTGAATGAACCTTTCCAATGTGAACCTCAGACATGTAGTGTGCCAGCGCTATGCGGTAAATGCTGAGCTATTATTCAGTAGTTAAGAGTCCAAAAAATTTTGCACGCTAGAACATGCATGAGAAAGTAGAGCAAAATAAAAATTATAACAGAATTTTGAGTTCTTACTGGTGACACTTACTTGCATATTACATATCTGTCTACGGATTGGTTCCCCTACAGGGCAACGTCCTCTACATTTTCTAAGACTGATAGCAATACCACCATCGCAGCTTCGGGAGCACGTCATCCAAGGGCCCCATTCCGTCCATCCGTCTCCCTTCCCGGACTGATCTTCCACGCTTTCGTAAGGTAGATTTTCTTGAGGAACATCCTGAAAAAAGCAATATAAAGCAAAATATCAATTTCTACTGAGATCAACAACAAAAAAAATACACATATTTTAGTTACTTTTTGTTAGATAATTATATAATTAATATAAATATGCATATACATATGACAGAATCACAATATTAAGTAGTAAAATAAAAAGCGAATTTCCTTGATATTTCCTTTTCTATGTATAGTGTTGAGCTATTATTGTTGTTTGTTACTATCTATTAGCTTTCTATTTTATTTTTCGTTTCTAATTTATGAAGCTGATGATGGTCTATAATTTCTCATTCTATCCATCTCTTCTAATGCTTCATTATTGCAAGGAACTTACGTTGTAGTATATTCACCCATATAAAACTAAAAATAATTAATTAAATTTAATTAACGAATTAATATTTTTTAAAAATTGTATTTACATCAAGTATCATCCACTAAAATTTAAATAAAATATATTTGAACTTAAGGGAATGAATGAAAAGTATTTTATTAACGATTGAAAATTTGAACAAGATATATAAATATATATATGGAGAGTGTGAACCAATAATAGAAATTGAAAAAGAGAAAATCACAGGGTTATTTTAAACAATTCAGATGGCCACATAGACGCAAGCGGAACGAAATAGATAGAGGAGCAAGTTCTTGAAACAGCGGTTCGCATTCTCGGTTGCGTTTTAACACTTTTCAACACAGTTGAAAAGTGTTTGTGATTTGAGTTTGTAAGTCTGCCATCCAGGGATGTAGTGGAGGGTATACCGGGGTATACGCCGTATACCCTCTGGATTTTTTAAGGAACACCGTATACCCTCTGTTTTCCAAGAAAGTTATAAGTATATATATTCTAGAGTATACTCTCTGCTTTGAGCGTATACCCTCTGCTTAGATCATATATCCTCTGTTGATTTTATGACTACACCACTGCTGCCATCTGATCATTCTTTAACTCCCGTAAATAAACTCACATTGAAAAAATAATTTTCACATGACTATCGTTTACCATAGCATGATCTCAACTAAAAATGAAGCCTGCAGCATTTATATAAGTGAGGCTATTGGTTTACAGGACTATAGCAACAATTATTAGAAATGAAAGTTCGTTGATTGATTAATGATGATATTTAAATGATCACATATAGCGCAAAAAATTTGCGCCATTCTTAATTTACTTTCTGTTTTTGAAACATGTGAACAAACTTTCGCTGTCAAAAAATTGTTGCTGAAGAGAAATCTATGGCTCAGAGAATATACATAAAATGTTGTTTCGCACTGGGAAAGGGTCTTAATTACACATCTAAAATGTTATAGCAAGTGTGTGGTGATGATGCACTATCAAGATCATGTATTTTTGAAAGATTTGAAGCTATCATAATGACAGAAAAATCGTCGAAGATGATCCACACGTTGGACGGATGTTATTCGTTCGTGCACGTCAAGCGATCGGGAAATTTCGGGACCTTGTGATTTCTGATGGATTTCTATTCGAAAACTCGTCCACAAACTGGACATTGATAAGGAAGTAGTTCGGACAATGTTCACGCAATATCAAGAAAAACAAATGGTTTGTGCTAGATTTGTTCCTCACTCTTTATCAAAGGAACAAAAACAAGTAAAAATAGAAGCTTGTGTAGGAATCATAAATTTTTTCCAAACTGAAAACATCATTAAAGAGGAAAACACTTTTTATATATTGAAAACATCAAGGAAAACGTGATGTCTGAAATTAAGAGGATTCACAAAGATTACTTTTGAAGTTGTTTCAAACAATTTTACACCGCGCAAGAGTGTATCCGTCAGACGGAACTTACTTCGAAGCATATCAGTTGTGACATATGTAAATTTTCCAAGTGGGTAAAAAATGTCTGGTCCAGGGTTCGAATAAGGGATGTATTGGCTGAAGCCGCCAATGTTCTTCCAACTGAGCCATTCCGGATGAATACTTTGTGGTCTCATTCACCCAAATGACCTCAACGATCGTATAATCTGGTCTGATACTATGGATCAGCTCAACAGAATAAATCGAAGGTCAATATTTGGAACTGCAAAAAACGCTGCATACGAAATGATATTAGATTAAATTTAAACACGATTATTCAATCGGTAAATTAATTCTAACAGATGCAAATCTTCTAACTGGGTAAAAAAAGTCCAGACTAGGATTCGAACCAGGGATGTATTGGCTGAAGCCGCCTCATATTAATGAATAGTTTTGTTTTGTGTTTGTGCTTTTCTGTGATATTTTTTTCTTAATGTGAAACAATATTACAGATTTTTTTTTTTTTTTTAATTACGCGTATTTGAATAGAATCTTCAAGGAATCTGGCCTGAACCGTCCCGCGGAAATAGCAAAAATTAAAATAAGATAAAATAAGCAGAAGAAACTTAACAGAAACACGACACTCATTTCAGATTCTAGTGAATTCGAATTGCTTAATCCGATTCAAGACTCAAACATTTTAATAAAATACATCTAAAATTTTCGAGGATACAGGAAGGAAAATGCTTTTGTAACTGAATTAAAATTTTCTGATTTTGAATTTTGAACACAACCACAGATTTTTTTTTTCTAGCAAATAAAGTTCCCTCACTGAAAAAGTTGTTTTACAGTAAGTAAGAGAAATCAGCAATTAGCGGCGTGCGAAGAGAAAACTGCGCTGAGGCAAAGTTTCAGTTTGGCGCCCCCCCCCCCCCCCCCCCATCTATTTGTGGAAGGCTTCACAAATTTAAAAAATGTGGAAACATAAGTAAACTATATTGAATACATATTTCGCGTTTACTTCAGAACTTTAAAAGGTTTAATTTTAACAACTTGTTACGAATCGTAGCACCTACTATCCAGTCACGTGATTGTTTTTCGGCGCCCAACGCGGGGCCGATCGTCTGTTACGAAATCATGTTAAAAAGACCCGATGTGCTCGAAGGATGTTTCTCGACGAGAGAAATAGTAACTCTCGCTTATTATACATGTAAAATTTATGTTTTTATGTTTAAGTGTTTTGTAGTTGTGTTTAGTGTGTGTTGTCAAAAATAAACAAGTAAAAAGACTCCATTTTCAAGTATTATTTTAATGTACTTTCGAATTTGCGAATCGTAAAATTCTTCACAACTAAATAACATTAAAGAAAATTTAAAAAACATACCAAAATGTACTTATACACTTTTTTTACAAGAAAGAAAGGAACAAACCAGGTTGAATTGTATAAATTTGGTGCCCCCTCACTTTCCGTAACCGGGGCAACTGCTCCTTTCGTCCACCAATCTCACGACCCAGTCCACAACTAACGAACGAAGCATCCCACAATGCTTCCACCCACAATGCTTCTCTTGGCTGTTACACGATCAAAATAGATTCAATTTCACCCAATTGTTATTTCATCGACATTTTGCTAAAAAGCAGCTGATATCGGTGGAGTACCGGAATTGCTGTTTGCTGTAAAGTAAACTATGCTGTTTATAAAATATATCTTGGTCGTAAACTGTAAGCACAGTGTAATTTTTTTTAATAGTTAAGAAAATAGTAAACCTGGAATAAAAACATAATTCTAAAAATTACTGTTAGTTAAAATACTAATAAAAATTCAACAAAATTTGCCTCTGTATACATAAAAAATACATAGTATATAAAAAAAGCCATACGTAATATGAATGACCGTTAAACAGTATCAAAACATAAAATCGTAAACCGTTAGTTTTTGTAAGTGTCCAGTCACGTGATTGTTTTTCGGCGCCCAACGTGGGGCCGATCGTCTGTTACGAAATCATGTTAAAAAGACCCGATGTGCTCGAAGGATGTTTCTCGACGAGAGAAATAGTAACTCTCGCTTATTATACATGTAAAATTTATGTTTTTATGTTTAAGTGTTTTGTAGTTGTGTTTAGTGTGTGTTGTCCAAAATAAACAAGTAAAAAGACTCCATTTTCAAGTATTATTTTAATGTACTTTCGAATTCGCGAATCGTAAAATTCTTCATGGTGCCACATTTCAACCCGCGAAGTGATTGTGTTAATGACTGTTTGCAAGACTTTCGAATTTAAGACTTTTATAAGTGTCAGTGACTCTTTTAAGGATATCTCACAAGGAAGGTCTCCATTGGGGACATACTCAGAATTTTTTGAAAAAAAATACGAATTAAACTACTCATGTAGGTAATAAAGGATCAGTGAAAATTAGCGGCGGAATTACATTATTAGATATGTAAAAAAATAAAATAGTTTGGAATAATTGGCGTGAAAAGCTGAAAGCGACGCGGGATTTGGCAAGCAGTGCATTTCCTCGCCAAAAGCAGACGATTTTAACGAATCTGAAAATTGATTTTAATTGACTTCACTGTTAAAAATCTGCAGCATTTACTGCAACGTCACTCCACTACTTTTATAGAATATCTCTCTTCTGACTAATGAGAATGCTCCATAGCACGGCGAATTGACCGTGTCATACACTGTTAAAAATCTGCTGCATTTTGTTGCAACGCACTCCACCGCTTGTATATAATATCTCTATTTCAACCAATGAGAAAGCTCCATTTCACGGCCAAGTAACCGTTTTCTATACAAGCAAGGGAGTGCGTTGCAACAAAATGCAGCAGATTTTAGCAGTGTATTTTTCAATTTGGAACAATTTTAATCAATTTAAATTGTGTTTTAAATGATAAAATATATTAATTTCATTTTGTTATATGTACATATAAACGTATATGACAAAATTACACTTAAAGTAAAGTAAAAATACAAAACTAAAATTACCTAAACTAAACTTATTTAAATAAATTGAACATAGAAAGTTTTTTCTTTAAAAAGTGTTCGAAGCGTAAAAGCGTATTTTTCAAAATTTCGCTTTTTCGCCAACCGGAGATAAACCGCCAAATAAACGAAATTTTTATTATTTTTTACGGACGTTATAAGGAGGTTCCGCCGAAACTTTTTTTATAAACATATATAACTATATGAGAAGAACATTCTGTAATTTTTTCAGATTTTTCTGAGTATGCCCGTATGGAGACCTTCCTTGTCAGTATCAAGAATGTGTTTATAAATTTCAAGACTGTGGTTTGTGCTACCGCTCTTGGGGATTTCTCGGTCTGAATTTATCGGAATACTTCGCGTCTTCACATCGCGGATAGAAAAGGTATTGTAAAATTCTTTTGATCTATATTTTCACTATTATGGATCTTGAAAAAATTAAAATTAAAAGAAAGGTATTGAAAACCGCAATAACCAAATTTATTACAAAAATTGAGGCTTATATAGAAAGTATCGATTTTAATGATAAAAGTCATTTTGAGCAGTTAACAGAATATTTAACTAACATTACGGATAAACAAAATGAATTAAAAACTGTTAATAATCAGGTTCAGGAATTATTATCGGATGGAGCAATTTTCGAGAACGATATTCAGTCATCTATTGAATATGACGATGGAATAAATGAAACAAAATTTAAAATTAAATTAAATTTGAAGAAATTTAAAATTGATTCTGATCAACCTGATACTAGTTCTTTATTTAACGCGAGTACAACTCCTTATTTCAATGCTAGACCAACAACAATAAATTTACCAAAAATAAACATCCCGACGTTTAAAGGGGATCCGAATATGTTTTTGGAATTTATGAATAGTTTTAAAAGCAGCATTGATGCTAATGAAAATTTAGCCAAGGTGGATAAACTTATTTATTTAAAATCCTTTTTGTCAGGTGAAGCACTTAAATCAATTTCCGGTCTAGCCCTGACCGAGGCGAATTACCAGCAGTCTTTAGACTTGCTGCAGAATCGTTACGGTAAACCAGAAATTTTGATAAGCGGGTTTATAAACAAATTATTAGAACTAGAACCGGTTAGGTCGAGCACGAATATTGAGTCATTACGAGATTTATATGACGAATGTGAAGTAAGCATTCGTAATTTACAAACTATCGGGGTCGCGTCGGACAATTTCGGATATTTATTGATACCGATAATTTTAAAACAGATACCCCATAATTTAGTTGTAGAATATCAGAGAAAGAAAAATGCGGAAAAAGCTGGTGACGTAAATGAATTGATGAAATTCATAAAGTTTGAAATAGAATCGCGGGAAGCAGCAAATGCAGTGTCAGGGATTTCCTTAAAAAATCAGGAAGTAGCACGATATGAAAAAAGGAATTTTAGAACTAAACCAAATGTTCCCTCTTCAATCGCGCTTAATACTGTCGTAAAAAATGTTTGCATATTTTGTAACGCGAATCATTTAAGCTTAAAGTGTAATGAAATTATCGATGAACAAAAAAGGTATAAGTTGAAAAAAGATGGAAGATGCTATCGTTGCTTCTTGAAATCGCACGTAATATCCTTGTGTAAGGTAAAAATACCTCCTTGTGAATTGTGTAAAAGTTACCAGCATAATTATTTATTTTGCCCGACTAAAAAATCGACAAAAGCGCGTCACGATGACAGCTCAGTAAAAGCCGATGATTCTAAAAATGAAGAAAGTCAAACCGTATTTTCATATGTAATTAAAACTAATAATTCTCCCGAAAAGTACGCAACATTGTTGCAAACCGCCTGTGTACGAGTGCAGGGTACTGGTAATAAATTATGCACGAGACTCTTATATGATTCGGCATCCTCTAGAACATTTATTACAAAAAGTTTAGCCTCGGCGTTGAAATTAAAACCTGTTGCCAAGGAAACGCTTTTGGTTTATACATTTGCGAATCGCGATGCCATAGAAAAGGAGTTTAATGTAGTAAATTTAACTATTATTAGTTGTCATCATCCTTATGAAAAAATAACTGTAAAAGCGCTGGTTTCTGAAATCATTAGCGGTACTAAGATAATGACTTCTGTTGATTATAAGTTAATAGATAAATTACGTTTAGATAAACATGAATTGGCCGATACATTTATTCATTCGAAACCGGTCCAGATCTTGCTAGGTGCGGACTATCTGTTCAAAACTATAATAGGTAATGTCGAAAAAATTAATCATAATTTATTTATGCAGCCAAAAATATTTGGCAAAACCATTGTCGGTCAAGTTAATAGTAATAATTCGCAGCCAACTTCCTGTATGAATGTAATTTGTTTCCCTTCAGAAAATGATCTTAGAAATTTATGGCAAATTGTGTCTTTTTTAGTCGATTCAAATGATCAAATGCAAGAGGAGACTTATGAGGTCATTAATCAATTCCAGAAAGAAATCATTTTTAAAAATGATAGATATATGACCCCCTTGTTAAGGCGTAGCGAATTAGATAAACAGAATTTGTCTAATAATTACGAGGTAGCAGAAAGCCGTTTTTTAGGTTTGGCGAAAAGGTTAAAGAATGATAAGTCTTTGTTTTTAAAATATAATGAAATTATGAAAGAGCAATTAACTGAGGGAATTATTGAAAAATGTAGTGATAATTGTTCTGTCAATTTCGTGATGCCACACTCTGCTGTTTCTAGGCCAAGTTCTTCTACAACAAAAACAAGGATTGTTTTTGACGCGAGCAGTCGGGAAATGGGGGAGAAAAGTTTAAATCAATGTCTTTTTGCGGGGCAAAATTTGAATCCTAATCTCATAGATGTGATATTAAATTTCAGACAGTTTAAAATTGCTTTCACGGGGGATATTGCTAGGGCCTTTCTACAAATTCAGGTATCAGAAAATGATAGAAATTATCTGTGTTTTTTGTATTTCGATGACTGCGACATAGATAAACGTAATGTTTTGTATCACTTTAATCGTCACTGCTTCGGCGTCACCAGCTCCCCCTATGTTTTAGCCTCTACAATTAAAAAGCATATTGGTAATTATAAGGATACGGAACCCGCCGCCTATGAAATGATTAATAAATATTTGTACGTAGATGATTTAATTTACGGATCATCTACAGTCGAGCAGGCTATGCAACTAACAACTACTGCAGTTTCTATATTTAAAGATGCCAATATGCAATTGCGAAAGTTCGTTACTAATTCTCCAGAATTAAAAGAAGCTTGGAATGGTAACCCGGTTATAGAGATTAATGAAAACTGCGCAGAATCAAAAGTATTGGGGTTAAACTGGAATGTTGAAGGGGATTTTTTGGCAATAGATTTGGCATCTTTAGTGTCAATAGGTGACAGTTTGGAATTCACCAAAAGGCATGTTCTCCAGACAGCCGCTAAAATATTTGATCCAATTGGATTTATGTCACCCTTTTTGATAAGGGTAAAAATTTTCCTTCAAGAATTATGGCAGAGTGGGCTAGACTGGGACGATGAATTTAACGAAGAATTTCAAATTAAATACAGAACATGGTATCACGAAATCGAATTGCTAGACCAATTAAAAATACCCAGATATTATTATCACTCGAGTGAAGTGCAGGACAATGTAGAACTACACATTTTTTCCGATGCTTCCTTGAAATCCTATGGAGCGGTAGCCTACTTCCAGTTTCAAACATCCGAGGAAAATTATAGGACATGTTTTGTTATATCTAAAGCCAGAGTAGCCCCATTGAGAAAAATAACACTACCACGCTTAGAGCTTTTAGGGGCTCTAATAGCTGCTAGAATAGCTAGTCACCTTAAACTCATTTTCACGAATCTAGAAAAAATAGTACTGTGGTCAGACTCGACCATAGTACTACATTGGATCAAAGGAGTTGCATCCAAATGGAAGCCGTTTGTGGCTAACAGAGTGATGCAAATTCAGGACTTAAGCGACCCTAGTTCTTGGCTGCATGTAAATAGCAGGGATAATCCTGCTGACATGCTAACTAGGGGACTGTCAGCGAAAGAGTTAATAAACTCCAATCAGTGGTGGTACGGGCCGGAATGGCTCGGTAAATCTGAAAAATTTTGGCCTAAGGACGATAATTTAAAATTAAAATCAGTCAATCCTGAAATTGAAGCTAGAAGTAATACTGTTGTTAATACAATTATTGCCAAGGAGAATACAATTGATATACAGAAATTTAGTAGCCTGAGAAAATTATTGCGTGTAACAGCCTACGTATTTCGTTTTATCAGATTACTAAAGAAGAATCGTGAACCAATACGTACACTTTCGGCGGAGGAAATCCGAGAAGCCGAAATCTTCTGGATAAAAAATTGTCAATCTCAAATTTTCGAAAAAGAAATCTTTAGCCTGAAAAATTCCAAGCCACTTCCTAGAGACTCTAAACTGCTTTCATTGAACCCTTACCTCGATTCAGATGGAGTTTTGCGAGTTTTAGAACGACTCCAAAACGCAAATTATTCGATGGATGAGAAACATCCAATAATTCTTCCGCCAAAAACCAAACTTTCAGAACTTATAATTTGGGATGCCCACTACAGAGTTTTTCATTCTGCTGTTGCCCATACACTTGTGCAGATTAGAGAAAGATTCTGGTTATTAAAGGCTAGACAATCTGTGAGAGCTGTGCTTAAAAATTGCATTATTTGCAAAAGATTTTCTTCAACTCCAGGCGATCAGACGGTAGCGCCATTGCCTAATGATCGAGTAGAACAGACCAGTCCATTCAGTGTGATAGGATGTGATTTTGCAGGGCCATTATACGTAAAAGACTGTGATAACAAACAATACATTTTATTGATTACATGTGCAGTTACTAGAAATGTCCACTTGGAGCTTGTCGGCAACTTGTCGACACAAACATTTTTACTAGGTTTTCGCAGGTTTGTCTCTCGGCGAGGATTACCATCTGTAGTATATTCGGACAATGCCAAGACTTTTAAACGTGCGGACAATGACTTGAAAAACCTTTGGCGGATTATGACTCATCCAGATGTGCAAGATTATTTTGCTTCTCATCACATACAGTGGAAATATATCATTGAACGAGCAGCGTGGTGGGGGGGATTTTACGAGCGAATGGTTAGAACTATAAAAACTGCTTTAAGAAAGACACTCGGGAAATCATCGCTAACTGTTGATGAACTACATACTGTTTTAGTTGAAATTGAAGGAATGGTCAATTCTCGACCTTTAACATATGCCTCGCCAGAAGGTCAAGACCCCCTACCATTAACGCCTGCTCATTTCCTAATTGGGAGAAGAATTTCTTCTCTGCCACCAGTTCGCCTTCATCTTGAATCGAATATCTCTTCCAGGAAAGAATTAATTAAATCTTTTAACTATCGTGAGAAATTAATGCGCTTGTTTTGGACTAGATGGAAAGGGGAATACTTGTTAAATTTGAGGTCAGCTCATTTAAGTTCGAACAAAACTAATTTTCCTCAATTTAAATTGAATGACATAGTATTAATCAAAGATGATAAATTACCCAGAAATTTCTGGAGTCTAGGAAAAATTATTGAATTATTTCCTGGAAGAGACGGCAAGGTGAGAGCCTGCAAGTTAAAAACTGAGAAATCTATTCTCAGACGACCAGTACAGTTATTGTATCATATGGAAATTTGAACTGATTAACTTGTATATACTAATCTTGTTTTTTTTTTCTTATTTTAGTTGAAGTTTTGTTGTATTTAGATGAAGTTTTGTCCTTGAAGTATGTATAATATTCCATATTTATATTCATGTTGTATTAAATTGATATATAATTTGTGATGAACATCCATATGTTCATGGGTGGGCAGTGTTACGAATCGTAGCACCTGCTATCCAGTCACGTGATTGTTTTTCGGCGCCCAACGTGGGGCCGATCGTCTGTTACGAAATCATGTTAAAAAGACCCGATGTGCTCGAAGGATGTTTCTCGACGAGAGAAATAGTAACTCTCGTTTATTATACATGTAAAATTTATGTTTTTATGTTTAAGTGTTTTGTAGTTGTGTTTAGTGTGTGTTGTCCAAAATAAACAAGTAAAAAGACTCCATTTTCAAGTATTATTTTAATGTACTTTCGAATTTGCGAATCGTAAAATTCTTCACAACTAAATAACATTAAAGAAAATTTAAAAAACATACCAAAATGTACTTATACACTTTTTTTACAAGAAAGAAAGGAACAAACCAGGTTGAATTGTATAAATTTGGTGCCCCCTCACTTTCCGTAACCGGGGCAACTGCTCCTTTCGTCCACCAATCTCACGACCCAGTCCACAACTAACGAACGAAGCATCCCACAATGCTTCCACCCACAATGCTTCTCTTGGCTGTTACACGATCAAAATAGATTCAATTTCACCCAATTGTTATTTCATCGACATTTTGCTAAAAAGCAGCTGATATCGGTGGAGTACCGGAATTGCTGTTTGCTGTAAAGTAAACTATGCTGTTTATAAAATATATCTTGGTCGTAAACTGTAAGCACAGTGTAATTTTTTTTAATAGTTAAGAAAATAGTAAACCTGGAATAAAAACATAATTCTAAAAATTACTGTTAGTTAAAATACTAATAAAAATTCAACAAAATTTGCCTCTGTATACATAAAAAATACATAGTATATAAAAAAAGCCATACGTAATATGAATGACCGTTAAACAGTATCAAAACATAAAATCGTAAACCGTTAGTTTTTGTAAGTGCAGTGCCAATTGGTAAACTGTAATGGTATTCTTCATCACATGAAAATTTATTTACGTCAAAATCATTATTTTTCAAAAAATTACAAAATTTACATTTTTCTACAATCTTTGATTTTTACAAGTTAAATTTAGAAAAAATCCCCCATACTATAACAAGTAAAGAAATAAAAGTTTTATTTTCGTGCGTTCAAGGAGGGGTGGGGGGAATTTTGGAAGCACAATCCTTTGGAAGGATTATTTTTATCTTTAAATTTTACCAAATTTAGGCATTTTCTAACACATAAAACACAAACAGAAAAAAAAAAGAGAGAGAGAAGAGAAATGCGTTTGTTCCAGAAAATTTTAAAATATAATGTACAATGTGATCATAATTGAACTGTTAGTACATAGGTGTTATGTAGTGCGATCTAATTGGTAGAATGACGCGCCAAATTTTGTAAGAAGATTAAACAAGATGATTAACAAAAGATTCCGCGAAAAAGAAAATTAGTTACAAAAGTCACCGCTAGAAGAATATGTGGCACTGTGTGACATAAAAGAGAGATTTAAGAATTAAGAAATGCCGAATCAATACTAAAATCGTTAAATGTGCTAGAAAAAATGCAATTTTATTTCATCAATCAATGATTTATTTGCCAATTCGACGGAATAGAAATTGACGAGATTGAAATAAAACTTACTTTATTCCAATCCAGCTCAATAAGTATATGCACAAAAAAATATATATTTCATTAAAGGAAAACTCTGATACTGTTTAATTAAAAAATCGTCTGCTTTTTATCCCAGTGCTTTTCATTCTGCGTAGGGATAATATGTGTTTTTCCCTCTGCGCAGGGATATTACTGTTCTCTTATTTTTACCTTATGTTGAGTCTGTGAATTCTCGACGATATGTGCATTGTGTTCCCTCAGCGGATTTTATTTGTGAAATATGTTATTAAATAATGTGAAAAGTGACTATACTGTTACGAATTTTGTAAACAGTTTATACTGTAAAATAATGTAAATAATCTTATTAAGCTTCATTCCTTTACTAATATTGGTTTTTGTTACATTGTCTCTGTTATCAAGCAAACTTGTCTATTATTTTCAGTGAATGTCTATGGCAGCTTTGTGAAATATTAGAGATATCGCCAAGTTGGCATCACTTTTGGCGACTAATTTTGGTTGCCAAATTTGGCGATATATCGCCAAGTTGGCGACAAACTTGGCGATTGTTGGCGATGGTAACCCTTCCCTATTTATGGTAACCCCCCCTAGGTCTACTGATACATTGTTTGTTATTCCGTGGATTTTTCGAGTAGGTTCTAGAAATTTCTAGCACATGCTACGAGCCTATATAAGAAGAGAAGCGATGCGAGCTGTTGTTATTATTTACCAGTCAGTCATTGAGTGAACAAGGCGTTTGTTAAGCGAGTTTGCTTGAGTTTCATTTATGTTGTTTTGAATGTTATTAAGTGTTGAGACGTTGTATAAAGAGTCTCTGGGATCTAAAGCTGTACTTATACGATAGATTTGAGCAGTTATTTTTGAATATCTAGAAATATTTGTGAGTTTCGAAGACTGTTGTTCTGAAATTCTGTAAATAAATTATTTTCTCCTTTTCTATAAGCAAGAGTTTGAAGTTGTCTAACCATAAGATCAAAATAACCCTATATACGCTGCAACATTTTGGTGTCAGGAGTCGGGATCTTATGGCGAAAACGAGAACAATGGACGGACAACTGAAAGAACTGTTAGATGCTATCAATGGCATAAAGACAGAAATGAATAAAGGCCAAGAAGAGTTGGCGGAAAAAAAAAATAAAGGCCAAGAAGAGTTGGCAGATAAAATGAATAAAAACGAAGAAAGAATGAAAGAGTTGACTGAAGAATTGAAGAAGGAAGTTAATAAAAGTCAAGAAGAAATGAAGAAAACTTTAGAAGAAAAGTTCTCGTCGGTAGACAGAAGAATAGATTCGGTAGAAGAGAAAATAGAGAATGAAATTAGTTAAGTAGAAGAGAAAATTCAGAATGAAGTTAGTAATATTGAAGAGAAAATAGTTGAAGTAGATAAAACACTAAATAAAAAAGTACAAGATCTTGAGAAGAAGCTTTCAGCGTCCAGTGGTAATTATGAAGAATTTAGGAATCCGCCTGCTTCTCCCGTGCACATCAAGCTGTCGACATACGACGGAAAGAGTTCCTGGCAAGTTTACAAGACCCAATTCACCATTGTAGCCGAAGCGAACAAATGGAGTGACGAGGTGAAAGCTTGTCAACTGGCAGCATCTTTAAGAGGAGAAGCCGCCGACGTGCTACAAACATTGCCCGATATGACGCAACTCAATTTTGACACTTTAAGTTGTGCACTCGAAATGAGATTCGGAGAAAATTTTTTCAAAGATTATACGAGAATACAAATGAAGAGCCGCCATCAAAAATCGAGTGAAACCCTTCAAGAGTTTGCCTCAGAAATAGAACGTCTGGCAAATTTAGCTTTCATCGACTGCCCAACAAATGTACGGGAAATGCTCTCATTGCAGTACTTTGTTGACGGAATAAAAGATCCAGAAGTGCAGAGAGCGGTACGAATGGCAGATGTACAGGATTTAAAGGCTGCATTACTATATGCCTTAAAGTTGGAAGCAGCTACACAAGCCAGCCGAAGGGATCGTCATTCAGTCCGAGGAGCAACGGTGAACAAAAGCTCAGATACTGAAATCGACGTCTTGAAAGAAATTAGGAAATTAAATTAAGAGCTTGAAGCCTTAAAATATGGAAGAACGAGCTCAAGGAGACAGAATCTCACGTGCTGGGGATGCGGTGATACAGGACATCTCCGAAGAAATTGCCCCAAAATCCACGAACGTGAGATAAATTCAAACAGTCAGCAGGGAAACTAAATTTTGGCCATCTCGCGGGGCGGAGGTTGCCAGAGAATGAAAAGCCCCACCTGAAGATCCTCCAGATATCAAAAATGAGTGGCGGTGATAATGAATTATATGTGATAGGCTGTATTAACGGAATTCAGTGCCGTATGATTGTTGATACAGGAGCCAATGTAACAATAATAAGAGAAGATTTGGCTCGAAAATTGAAATGTAAACTCATCTGGACTCCACCATGCGTTACCCTGCAAACTGTGACGGGCGACAAGATAGGCATATATGGAAAGGCCAATTTAACCATCAACTTTGGAGGAAGCAAATATTATCATACGGCATATGTGGCTGACGTAACAGATCCTTGCATAATCGGGCTAGATTTTCTGAAGAAGTTTGGCTTCAAACTTGATTTTAAAAATAATGAAATGCTATCTAAATTTGAAGAAATAAGCCTTTTTGGATTAAATAACGAAATTGAATATAAACAAACAGTAATAGCCAAAGAAGACATCAATCTAGGTCCAAGAACAGAATTTTTAGTTCCAGCTGTAATTAACAATGAAACTAATTATCGATTTGGCCATATAGATTATCCCGAGGACAATAGTAAACAAGCAGGAGTATTGGTGGCTTCATCTGTGGTGGACCTCTCGAAGAAGACCATTCCAGTCAGAATTGCTAACATCAGTGATAAGACGAGGACTATCAAGAAAGGAGAGGTGATAGCGTCATGTGCTCCTGTGACGTGCATAAGTCAAAATTCCAGTCACTCTGAGAAATCTTCAGATAATTTAGTCAAGGATTTGTTACAAAATACAGACTTAGATCCAAAACAGATGGAAGCTGCGGAAAATTTAATTAGAGAATTCCAAAGTTTATTTTCCCAAACATCTGAAGACTTTGGACGAACTAAATTGGCACAACACCGAATTGACACGGGAGATCACTCTCCTATTAAACAGCACCCTAGACGATTACCTTTTGCCAAGCAAGAAGAGGTGCAGAATTTAATTAAGGATATGGAAGAAAATGACGTCATCGAACCATCGACAAGTCCATGGGCGTCTCCCATTGTATTAGTAAGAAAGAAGGATGGTTCTACAAGATTTTGTGTAGACTACCGCCGACTGAATGACGTCACTAAAAAGGATAGTTACCCTCTGCCAAGGATCGACGACACTCTCGACACACTTGCGGGCAACACTTGGTTCTCGACTCTGGATCTGAAGAGTGGTTACTGGCAGGTAGAGATCCATCCGGACGACCGCGAGAAGACTGCCTTTACAACGGGACAAGGATTATGGCAGTTCAAGGTAATGCCTTTTGGTCTATGTAACGCACCTGCAACTTTCGAACGGCTTATGGAAACGGTTCTCCGGGGGCTGTCATATGAAGCATGTCTTGTTTATTTAGATGATATCATAATCATAGGAAAATCTTTTGATGAACATCTGAACAACCTCAGGCGGGTGCTACAAAAATTGAAGGAAGCTAATTTGAAGTTAAGCCCTTCGAAGTGCAGCTTATTTCGCAATGAAGTCGCATACCTTGGACACATCATTTCGGCGGAAGGAGTTAGGACTGATCCGGAGAAGATATCGGCTGTGAAAAATTGGAGTCGTCCAGCAGATACTCACCAGCTTCGGAGTTTTCTAGGATTATGCACCTATTACAGGAAATTCGTCAAAGGCTTCTCGATGATTGCAAGACCACTTCATAAATTAACAGAAGCCAATCAAAAATTTATGTGGACACAGGAATGTGACGCTGCTTTCGAAAAGCTTAAGGAGGCCTTAACATCCACTCCAATTTTGTCATATCCTCAAATCGATAAACAGTTTATACTTGATACGGATGCAAGTAACGAAAGCATTTGCGCTGTACTGTCCCAGGAAATCGACGGCCAGGAACGTGTTATCGCCTATTTCAGCAAGTGCTTATCAAAGGCAGAGCGAAACTACTGCGTAACAAGAAAAGAGCTTCTTGCTGTAGTGAAAGCCATAGACCATTTTCATCACTATCTTTACGGTCGAAAATTCCTGATCCGAACTGATCATGCTTCTCTAACTTGGCTATTGAATTTTAAGAACCCAGAAGGCCAGATAGCCAGGTGGATACAAAAGCTTCAAGAGTACGATATGGAGATACGCCATCGAAAAGGCTCATCACATGGAAATGCAGATGCTCTCTCAAGAAGACCCTGCTCAGATAATTGTAGATACTGCGACCGGGTTGAGAAGAAATTTAATGTCAAAGGTCCTATAGTAAGACAAGTTACAACTGGGTCTACATCATTGCAAGATCCGTGGAGTGACGAGAGCCTGCGTAAAGATCAACTTGCTGATCCTGAAATTAAGCCAATTCTAGAGCTGAAAGAGGAGTCCAACAGGAAACCCAGCTGGCAAGACATGGCCCATTACCATCCTACGACTAAACGTTATTGGGCTCTCTGGGATTCCTTACATTTGAAGAACGGCATCTTGTACCGAAAATGGGAGTCTGACGATGGAAAGACATGTAGATGGCAACTACTACTCCCTAAGTCGAGAATTTCTATGGTCCTTCAAGAACTGCATGGTAGTCGCACAGGAGGTCATTTTGGTGTAATGAAGTCCCTGCAAAAGGTTCGAGAGCGTTTCTACTGGAATAATGTTCGCAGTGACGTGGAGAAGTGGTGTCGAACTTGTGACACCTGTGTAGCACGTAAAGGTCCTAAGAGGCGAACCCATGGGCGATTGCAACGTTATAATGTAGGAGCTCCTTTCGAACGAATTGCTCTAGACATCCTGGGTCCACTTCCTAGAACATCTGATGGCAATAAGTACATCCTCGTTGTCATGGACTACTTCACTAAGTGGCCTGAAGCCTATGCCATTCCTAATCAAGAGGCGGTAACCGTAGCAGACATACTAGTTCAACACCAGATACGGAGTTCCTCTTCAAATCCATTCCGATCAAGGAAGAAACTTTGATTCGGCTGTGTTTAAGGAAATGTGCGGACTACTCGGCATGGACAAAACTCAAACTACACCTCTACATCCTCAATCGGACGGCATGGTGGAGCGGTTCAATCGTACCATCCTAAATAGCCTCTCTCTCCTGGTGTCTAGAGACCAACAGGACTGGGACAAGAAATTGCCTCTTTTCCTGCTTGCCTACAGGAGTGCCACTCATGAGGCCACTGGTTACTCCCCTTCTCAAATGCTCTTTGGTCGTGATCTTCGTCTACCTGCTGATCTTTTGTTTGGCCGTCCTCCTGATGCTCCTTCATCGCCTGAGGAATATGTCGATGAACTCCAGGCACGGATTGAGGAGATTCATTGTCTAGCGAGGAACCGAATTGGACTGGCATCAGAAAAGATGAAGACACGGTACGACACAAAGGCAACTGGACATGAGTTCAACGAAGGTGACAAAGTTTGGTTGTGGAATCCGATACGTCGTAAGGGACTGTCGCCAAAACTACAAAGAAACTGGGACGGTCCTTACACAGTCGTCAACAGGCTGAATGACGTCGTCGTACGCATACGAAAATCGCCACACACCAAACCCAAGGTCGTACATTATAACCGGCTAGCCCCTTATTTTGGCCAAAGTGATTAAAAATTCAAAACTGGAATTTCAGACCATGGTCATGAAAGTCACTTTTTGTAAATATGTAAATAGTAATTAGTTCTTATTTATGTAAATTTTATTATTATTATTATTGTTATTATTTATTTATTTATTTGTTTGTTTATTTATTTTAAGTGTTTTCCTCTAACTCAAGGATTGCACTGCCCGGGACGTGCAGTCTTTGAGGAGGGGGTAGTGTTACGAATTTTGTAAATAGTTAGTGTTTATACTGTAAAATAATGTAAATAATCTTATTAAGCTCCATTCCTTTACTAATATTGGTTTTTGTTACATTGTCTCTGTTATCAAGCAAACTTGTCTATTATTTTCAGTGAATGTCTATGGCAGCTTTGTGAAATATTAGAGATATCGCCAAGTTGGCATCACTTTTGGCGACTAATTTTGGTCGCCAAATTTGGCGATATATCGCCAAGTTGGCGACAAACTTGGCGATTGTTGGCGATGGTAACCCTTCCCTATTTATGGTAACCCCCCCCCCTAGGTCTACTGATACATTGTTTGTTATTCCGTGGATTTTTCGAGTAGGTTCTAGAAATTTCTAGCACATGCTACGAGCCTATATAAGAAGAGAAGCGATGCGAGCTGTTGTTATTATTTACCAGTCAGTCATTGAGTGAACAAGGCGTTTGTTAAGCGAGTTTGCTTGAGTTTCATTTATGTTGTTTTGAATGTTATTAAGTGTTGAGACGTTGTATAAAGAGTCTCTGGGATCTAAAGCTGTACTTATACGATAGATTTGAGCAGTTATTTTTGAATATCTAGAAATATTTGTGAGTTTCGAAGACTCTGTTGTTCTGAAGTTCTGTAAATAAATTATTTTCTCTTTTTCTATAAGCAAGAGTTTGAAGTTGTCTAACCATAAGATCAAAAGAATCCTATATACGCTGCAACAATACAGTCTACTGCTTTCATTCAAATATATCGACACAACATTTTGGTCGGCATCGCAGCCGGAGTATTGCGAAATTTAAGTAAAAAAGTTAATAGAATAATGCGTGCGTAAAATTTCATTCGAAAGTAAAATGAGCTAATTGGAATTGTGCCAAATAGAATAACGCAAGAAAAAAATGGATAAGAAAGTATTGACTGATAAAAAATTTTAAAATCATCAATTACAAGAGTGAAAAATAAATTCTTCAAAACTGATTTGAGTGTGTGCGACTTGGAACAAATTCAGTTATTTAAAAAAGAAATTGAAAAATTAGATGAAGAGTTAAAGAATTTGTTTAAATCGATTTTTTATGCATGTATAGAAAAAGACATTGATTTATTTATAGAAGAGAAGGATGAACAACAAGACATCTTAGATGAATTAACGGTAAAAATTGAACGTGAAATTAATGCTAGAAAAATAAATACGGACAATCCAAAAAAGGAGGTGAGTGAAATGAAATTGCCTAAACTTTCTTTACCATCTTTCAGTGAAAATATTCATGAATGGTTAAGCTTCAAAGATTTGTTTACAGCAAGTATACACGAAAATGCTAATTTATCGCCTGGTCAGAAACTGCAATATTTAAAATTATCGTGTCATGGAGACGCGTTAAAAATTATAAAATCAATACCTATTGAAGATTCGAAATACAATGTAGCATGGCAATTATTAACGGAACGGTTTTCAAATAAAAGAGAATTAATATATTCTCATGTAAGAAGATTATTAAATTTTCCATTCGTGCAAGGCGATTCACCGGCAGCAATACTTAATCTAGTGGATATGACGAATGAATGTGTTCGATCTTTCGAAATCTTGGATCAGAAGGTAAGTGGCTTTTCAGAAACTTTGTTGATTTATTTACTTTTGCAAAAACTTGACTCTAATATTAAATTGTGGTGGGAACGGCAGTTAAAAAATGACGAACTTCCAACGTTAGATCAATTAATAAATTTTCTGAAAGATTATGCTCGTTCATTACAATCTGCTAAAGGAAGTAGTATTTATAAGAAAAACAATTATCCTAAATTAACTGCGATGAATGCTTCTGTTAACAATAGTGAGTGTAAATATTGTTCTTCACCTAGTCATAAAATACCTAAATGTAGTGAGTTTCTAAAATTATCTGTTCGTGAAAGAGTGCAATTTGTAAAAAATAAAAATCTTTGTTTTGCATGTTTATCTGCTGACCATAAATTAACCAATTGTCAGTCAAAAAAAGTTTGTTCAAAATGTAATTTGAAGAGTCATAATAGCTTATTACACTATGAAAGACGAGAAACTAACTATCCGGATATAAAAAACCAAGTAACGCCTCAGTCCTCGTATCATACTAGTGAGACTGCTCTTGAAACATCTAATAATACAAATTTGTCCATAAATTCATGTCTTGGGGAAATAAATTCAAAATCATTTCGCATACTTGCAACTGCACTAATTAATGTGAAAGATAATTATGGAGGCAATAAATTATTGAGATGTATAATAGATGTCGGAAGTACTAACAATTTTATAAGTGAGCGTGCAATACAATTATTAGGTATAAAAAGAAATTCTGCTAATTTACAGATTAAATGCTTGGGAATGGGATACTCCGAAGAGACACGTGGTGTTGTAAGATTGGAATTTTCTCCACATTTTGATAAACAAAACACACGATTAGGTACTTTTTATATTTTGAAAAAGATAACGAGTAATCAACCAGTGGTATCATATGATATTAATGCATTCAGTCATTTAAAGAACATAACACTAGCTGACCCAAAGTGGAATGAACCGGGACCAATAGACTTATTATTTGGCGTGTCATTATCATTATCTATAATTAGAGGAGAAAAAATATTTGGAAAACCAGGACTTCCTTTTGCAGTAAATTCAGATTATGGATGGTTAATAACAGGAGATAGTGATACATTTTCAGAAAATAAACCAAATATTATAGTTAATTTTGCAAATGTTGAAACAGATTATGTAAAAAGGTTCTGGGAGTTAGAAAACATCCCCTCAAAAGAAATATACACAAATGAAGAAAAATATTGTGAGGAAATTTTTGATACAACTCATTCACGCGATACTAATGGAAGATATATTGTGGCGTTTGCCATTTAAAAAGCAATGTAAAGAATTAGGGGAATCAAAATCGTTAGCTATGAAAAGATTTCTAAATTTAGAAAAACGATTTAATAGAGAGCCCGATTTGTATGAAAATTATTGCATATTTATGAATGAATATCTTGAAATGGGACACATGGAGAAAATACCAAAGAGTGAAATTCAAAAACCCGTTAATGAAATTTACTATCTGCCACATCATCCAGTAATCAAGGAATCTAGTACAACAACCCGTCTTAGAGTTGTGTTTGACGGTAGCGAAAAAACTACAAATAATGTTTCTCTTAATGAAAATTTAATTGTAAGTCCTAGGGTTCAACAAGAGTTATTTTTTATTTTAAGATTCCGCACACACGCTATAGCTATTAATGCTGACATTGCAAAAATGTTTCGTCAAATTAAAATAATTCCTGAAGATCAAAATTTTCAAAGAATTCTCTGGAAGGATAAATTTTCCGACGATATAAGTGATTATCGTCTTACTACAGTTACATACGGACTAACGTCTAGCCCCTATTTAGCTACTAAAGTTCTACAGAAATTAGCGTTGGATGAAAAATTAAATTTTCCATTAGCGTCAAATATTGTATTACGTGATTTTTACGTAGACGACTTACTTACAGGTGCATCATCTCCCGAAGAAGCTATAAAATTAATATCAGAGTTACAAGAATTAATGACAAGAGGCGGATTTGAGTTACGCAAGTGGGCCTCGAATGACATTAGTGTACTAAAAAAATTCCTGGAAATTTAATTCAGTCTAAATCAGATTTATCAATTGAAAACGATAACTCAATAAAGGTATTAGGATTAAAATGGGACTCAAATCGCGATGTCTTTAAAATTAGTGTCACCATAGAACCAACATTAAAAGAAGTCACAAAGAGATCCATATTGTCAGATATAGCAAAATTTTTCGATCCACTTGGTTGGATCTCCCCCTTTATAATTTCTGCAAAAATTCTACTTCAGGAATTATGGAAAAGTAATCTGGCATGGGACGATCCTGTTCCACTTCTGATTAAAAATAAGTGGATAAAAATTCAGGAAGAACTCGCATGTTTAACATCAATTACTGTGCCTCGTTTAGCAATTATTCCTTCAGCTAACACATTTGAAATTCATTCATTTAGTGACGCTTCGTTAGTGGCATATGGTGCGGTTGTTTACTTAAGATCCTTATCAAATGATTCAGCTGTATCAGTTAGAATATTAGCAGCAAAAACAAGAGTTGCACCTTTAAAAACAATAACTTTACCTAAATTAGAATTGAGTGCCGCCCTGCTGTCAGCCCGTTTGGTAAAAACTGTTTTAGATTCATTGTGTTTGAACATCTCCAAAATTAATTGTTGGACGGATTCAACAATAGTTCTTTCTTGGCTATCAACCGATTTAAGAAGATGGCAAACTTTTGTTGCGAATCGTGTTTCTGAAATACAGCAACTTGTTCCGTCTGAGTGCTGGCATCATATAAAGGGAAAGGAGAATCCAGCAGATTGTGCATCAAGAGGTCTATCACCCTCAGAATTATCATTGCATGATCTGTGGTGGAATGGCCCCAGTTGGCTCAGTGATCCATCTTTCACTTCTCCAAAATCACAATTAGGGAGTGTTTTCTGTGACGAAGCTTTATTAGAACAAAGGAAAAATTATTTTTGTGCTACAGCCCAATTAAGTGTGGAAATGCCTATTCTTTCAAATATATCATCATTTACTAAGCTAAAACGTGTTATTGCTTGGTGTTTGAGATTTCTTACGAATTCTCGTTTACCTGTTTCAAAAAGAAACTTCGGCTTTCTTACACATACAGAAATTCAGAGTGCCTTAAAGGGGATAATTAAACAAGTACAAGAGTCATCATTTCCTGATGACATTAAATGTATGACTTCTGGTAAGTGTTTACCTCTCAATAGCAAACTGATTAATCTTTCTCCATTTCTTGATAAAGAAGGAATACTCAGAGTTGGAGGATGTCTTCGTCATTCAAATCTCACACAAGAACAAATCCATCCAATATTGTTACCAAAAAATCATCCAGTGACAGTGTTGATTATCAGATATTTTCACTTATCTAATTTTCATGCTGCCCCTCAGCTATTATTGTGTGTTATCAGACAGAAATTTTGGATTTTAAGTAGACGAAGTGCTGTAAGAAAGTTTGTAAGAAATTGTGTAATCTGTGCTCGTGCTTCTGCTTCTACAGCTAAACAAATCATGGCTGATTTATCTACAACTAGAGTGCAACCTACCCGTCCGTTCCTTATTACAGGAATTGATTATGCAGGACCTATACTGTGTAAATTTAAAAAAGGTAGAGGTTCAAAATCTTTAAAGTGTTATATTTCATTATTTATATGTTTTTCTACTCATGCAATTCACATTGAATTAGTGACTGATTTATCTACTCAGGCTTTTTTAGCTTGTCTGAAGCGATTTATATCCAGAAGTGAAAAAAAAAATAGAGTAAATTTTTGAAACCCTTTCGGCTTTCAAGGCCGGGAGTATGTTTAATTAAAAAATCGTCTGCTTTTTATCCCAGTGCTTTTCCCTCTGCGTAGGGATAATGTGTTTTTCCCTCTGCGCAGGGATATTACTGTTCTCTTATGTTTACCTTATGTTGAGTCTGTGAATTCTCGACGATATGTGCATTGTGTTCCCTCAGCGGATTTTATTTGTGAAATATGTTATTAAATAATGTGAAAAGTGATTATACAGTCTACTGCTTTCATTCAAATATATCGACACAACAGATACTATCGAAAAAGAAAATTGTCGCGAATTTTAAGTAAAAATGCCGATGATACAATTATGGTTGATTGGAATTTAATTCTAATCAGATAAAGCAACTTAAGAAAAAATTAGATTTCGCCATTTTATTATTTTTTCTACTATCTTATTACGGAAAGGAATAAGATGAAAAAATTCAGTAGAAATAACTTGCCAATTCCGTTTTAATTCTTTTAAATGTAGCTAAATATGAATCTGATATCAATAATATGGTATTCAAAATACAACAACAGAAATAGCATTCGTATTTTTAACTAGGTTTGGCAACGTGTGAAATTGACGTTGTCTTTTAAAGAATAATGAATCTTTACCTAAAATTTCCTACCACATTCCTCAAAATGATACGAATGCCATTGCGCTATTGCATTTTCTAATATGCTAGACAAAATTTGGACTGTTAAATGTAAACTCTTTAAACTGATCATTTAAAAAATTCGGTAAAGAACGATATGCAACATACTAAAGCAATATCTGAAATAGTATCTAACTAATAAGGCAAGTCTCATCAGAATCCATTCAACAAAACTCAAGTTATATGCAACCGGAACAAAATTCGCATTTGTATTCTTCTTAAACTAGTTGTGTAGTAACCCAATGTGATGCTTTTGAATTCCATTAGACTATTCGATTCTTTTGGGGAAAATGAAATCCAACTTAGTTGTAAATTTAGAATACAATTATCGTTTTGATTTTGCTAAATGCAATATCTCAAACAACAAATAATCTTTACAAATTATGTTGAAAGTTTTCCCAATAAAATTACACATATTCTATAGCTTTATTTGCTAAAATCTTTTCATCCTTTTAAAATTTGGTTCTAATTTTGAAGCTGGTAGAAATGACGTAATTTAGGGGAAATTATACAAAAATGAGTTTCTTCTGGCGAATTTAGTCTAAAATATTTTATATTTATGAATTAAAATAAATGAATACAGAAATAATAACTTTCCTCGCTAAAACATTTTAGCTTTAATTTTTACATTTCGTTTAAACATTTTGTTTTAAGCTTTAATTGTTATTTTAATGAAATAGCTGAAAATATGATTTTCCACTTTAAATAAAATTTAAAAAGCTACAATGGCTAAAAAACTACAATACAATCTTTTTTTCTCAATGGAATTTATCTGTGTTTTTTAATCGACATTAGATTTTTTGCTTTCTAAAATAAACTGAAACAAGTAAGAAAAATCGTGATTTAAACATAGATTATGAAACACTTTCCAACATGAAAAATAAAATCAATAGCAACAAAAATAGAAAAAAAATCACAATGATTTTTTAAACAAACAAAAAAGAAATGTCAGTTTTTATCGACAACAATAAAGTCGCCATATAACGCTACAGTGTCCAAATAACTTAATGGAATTCCTAATAACTCCAGAGATTTTGCATTTTACCTTTTTTTATTTAACAAGCTTGTGTGCTGGTTCTGTTTTGTAGCTTATGACATTTACAACTCAGAAAGATTTAAGACCTCCATTTTATGCTTCTCGATTTGCTAGATAAGAGATAGAAATTAATTTTTGTGAGTGCTTCTAGATGCTTTGGTTGTAGATGTATATGCTTGAAGTAAACTAGTGTTTTTGACTATTTAAAACATTTTTTATGAAATAAATCAATTAAGCTAATAACAATTTTTATGGTTAAAATCTTTTATTTATTTACTTTTTATTTATTTACTGTTTATTATTATTATTATTATTATTATTATTATTATTATTTCTTTTTTGTAGAGAACATTATATAATAAAGTAATACCTATTGATTTTAGAGGATATAAATATTCAACCAGAACGTCACTAAAAAATATTCAAACAGTGTAGATAAAAAATAAAATATCTTATGTGCCGGAATAACATAATTTGTAAAAAATATTTAACTTTTGATTTTAAAAAAATTGTTATACTTCGATTCGATTAATAACTACATGGTACGTTAGGTATTTGAGAAGAAATCAAACAGAAATATACATTACACGCTAATGCTTTCAAACAATGCTTTCAAACAGAAATATACATTACAGACAAAGCATTTTTCTTTTTTAACGTTCTTTATAGGTGACTACATACACACTGGAAGACATCCATTGATCCACTGCCAGCCGCAGTAACAGCCTCTTTGGACTTTAAAACCGATTTCAGGTAATGATCAGATGAGTATTGGGAACATTTGCCACATTTTCCAGTAGGGGAGAGTGGGGATGAATGGGACAACAGAAATTTATGTATGTTCCCCAAATATAAATAATTTGATAATTTACCTGACTGATGGCAGTACTGAGGTCATTCAACAGACATAGGTTCAAAGCAATATCCATAACAGAAGATTAGCTATTGTACAAAGTGTATTTTTCAAGAACCAAAGTAAATTTATCTGTTTAATCTTTTTAGTATTTAACTGATAGTTAACTTTCTCAAAACCTTATAATTTTTCTTAATGTTAAAATGTTATAATTTCTTGTAATACTTATGATGCAAATGAACAATATTGACAGTGCTTACTAAGCCTAACCACTGCTTTATATAACCATGTAGCTATGGGGATGAATGGGACAGTGTTTATGGGGATGAATGGGATTGTCCCATTCATCCTTAGGGCTGTTCCATAATAAATAAAATTACATTTTTTCATTACCTAGAAACCAGATGTTAAGAGGACAAAGCGAGTCCACTGTCGTATCCTAACCGATACACCAGAAAAACAATATTTAGAAAAGGAAATTGTAAAAAAAAAAAACAGAAACCAAGAAAAATGAATTGCCTGCCTTCAAGAAATATTTTTAGCAAAGGTATGGACAGTAGTGATCAATCTGGCAATTTATCACTTTATGATGAAGATGAAAGCGATTTGAACATGATTTCAAGTGATATGGACCACCAAGTTTGCAGCTTGGATAATATAATAGAAGACGACTTTCTCCTAACAAAGATATGTGGAACAAAATATTTGTCATTACGTTGCTAGGGTTTTAAAGAACAATAAGGAAAACCTTCAAGTACAATTCTTGAGAAAAAATGATTATGATTTTTTATTTTACTGTACCAGGCCACCAGAAATTTATTTTGTTAATCTGGAGGACAGGGGCGTGTCGAAGGCTGCTTTACTGGGGGGGGGGGGTGAACTGAATTTTGCCGACTGCAAGATTGGGGGGGGGGGTGAGAAAGGCTTTGTGATTGCCCGCACCCCTCCTCAGCGACGGAGTCAACAGCTTTACAATACTGTGAATTTATAAAAATCACTAAAAGTCTTAAGTGTTCACCTGTATTCTCCTTTACCACAGTCGAAATTAAATGCTGTTATTTAGTATGTGTAAATTTTTTTAATTATTTTACTATATAAGTAGAATTGAGAATCCTGTTATTAATTAGGATTCTGCTTATGATTTAAAAGGAAATGTGTACGGATGTACCGTACATTAATCTGATCTCAAAAGTAACAATTTAAGAATGTTGAAGTATTTCGGAATTTATGTTTCTATAAATAAAACCGCATGCTGTTGTGTAATGTAAGTGTATAAATTGTAAAATACATAAAAAAGGCAAATCTTGCTTGTTAAAAATAAGATATATATTAGTATAAGAGACTAAAAATTATCCTTCTACATTTTTAAATTATGAGCCCCCTATCCTCTAGAATAGACCATTTTTCAGCTACGCTGTCTAAATCCAACGTGTCAGTTATGTCTTCTTCACAGGTTAATAGCTTTAGCTCTCCCAGTCACTCTTCCGACATAGTGGTAAGCAAGTAATTTTTAATTAACTTTAAGCCGCTGAAACTTCTTTCATTACTTGCCACAGTTACTGGAATTATTAAGGCCAACTTGTAGGCTAAAGAAAAGTTAGGATACAAATGAGCCTTCCGCACAAGTTTTTGCGCTGCTGCGCCAATTGTATCCGATTCAGAACTATCTATTTCTGAGGACATAAGATCAATTTCACATTCCAAGTTATCTACATCTTTGAGATCATCAGGGAATAATTGACATAGTTTAGAAATGTCCTCTGTAGAGCTATACTTTATCCTAGATGGAAGGAGACAGGCCAGTGGTTTAATTTTCACAAATACCAACTTATGAATTTCTCAAAATGCAATTGTAAGCCGATCTACCACCTTCAAAATTTCTGCTTTAAAATAGTTCTCTCGTGTAAATTAAACTGCAGTTTCAGGATTTTCGTCGATCTATGCCTCCTTCGCCTGTGCCGCAAATTGAACTCGTAATCTTGATTTATCCCATGTGTCTCGCAGATGTTGTCAGCTTTCTTGAGGATGTTCATTATTGCCGCTGCTTCATCATTCCGGAGTTTCTGAATGCTTTCGTAAGTTTTCTGCATTATGTCGGTTCCCTCTAAAATGTTCAGGTCTTCGCGTTGCAATTGCTCTGTTGCTAACTTAGTTTTAAACATAATTGTTTTCATTGTAAGTAAAGAAACAATGAAATCGTATGGCATCATTTTGCTTCTTAACCCTGCTCCTTAGCTCGGGTATCCTTGTCAACCTTCATGTCTTCAGAAATAATTTGCAGAGTATGGATGGGGGCATCATAGGACGATAAAATAGCTCTGACTGAATCCGCTTGCATAGTCTATCTTGTCTTCGACAAAGATTTCAAGGTAAGCCTCTTCTGAAGAACTTCCATTTTCTCTCTCAGTATGCCAAATTGCTTTGTACTCAGTGAAAAGAAGTTATAGAGATCCTGAATACTGTCGTAGAACAATTTTATTATATTGCTTTCTTCGCACGCATATTCAACACATAAATTCACTTTATGCGCGAGGCAGGGTATGTATAAAATAGATCTACCAGCTATTTTGATTGACAGCCTAATATGCGGCCGGACATAGATGACGTGGTGTTGAAGACTGCGCACGAGCTTGGGAAAGCGATATTCCAACTGACTGCAGAATTTCAGAAATAAGCTTAGCCATTCCTCCGCCTCTTTTATCCAGATAATTTTTTAGTTTTAAAAACTTTTCTTCTGGCTGAAACTTTGGGGTCACGTATCGGATTATAATTGAGAGCTGGTCAAGATGAGAGAGATCGAGTGTGCTATCAGCCACAACGCTAAAAAATCCACAATTTTTGACATTTGCAACTATTTTTCTCAGACACAAGTAGGGGAAAAGTGGGGATCCGGCCCCAGGAGGAGGATTGAGGATCGGTGGTGGTGGTGGGATCCTCCTCCTCAATCCTCCTCCTCACTCCTCCTCCTCAATCCTCCTCCTCCTCAACCCTCCTCCACAATCCTCCTCCTCCTCCTGACATCGTCTTGTAAGAGAAGGGGTTAAAAGGGGGGGTTAAATTTTTTTCGTGAAATTTGAATATTTTATGCTATAAGAGAGGGGTAAAAGGCGGATAATTTTTTTAAGTATACTACAATACGATGGTGTTTTTTAATTTTAATGTGGGGACTTTAAAAATTTTCGGCGTGTTACAGTACGTGGGGTATGTTTTTCGATTGAATTTTGCTGTTGTTCATTTAAAAAGGTAATTAAAAATTATGAGTGAAATTTTTTCAACATACTCTAGTATGAGAGATTATTTTTCGAGTGGTGATTCATTATGAAATTTTATTTTAGGAACTTTTAGGGGAGACTGAATGTTTGGTGCTGCCATCTAGATTTGCTCGACGGAATTAGTGTTTTTCCAGAAAGCTTTGTTGAGGTTCGAACGTGCAAAATGCAGTCGTGACTGAATAATAGATTGTTACATATCGATTCAGCCTCGACTGCATATCTCAGAAAGAAAATTTTAAGAAGTGCTTTTTTCTTTAAAGGGATGACGTCATTATGTGAAGCAATCGCAGATGTTTTTTCGGTACGCGCGCGCCCCCTATCCTGATATAAATTCTCGCGAATTTTTTTTAAACGTTAGTTGTTACTTTACTGTTGCTGAGTGAGGTCAGTCATTTTAAGTTTATGATGAGTCAACCCTCTACTGCATCCGGATTGATGATGGACCTCGTACCTAAAGTGGAACCTGTTTCAGATATCAAACCCTCTTCATCAACACTTTTGATAAAAGAAGAACCTCTTACGGAAGCCTCCTTCGTGTGTGAAACCTGCAACAAATCATTCCTGCAAAAGTTTATGTATGTAAGACATATCAAATTTCATCTTGACGAAAAAGCTTTTAAATGTGAGAAGTGTGATAAAAGTTTCATTCAGAAAAGTGATTTACAACGTCATATCAAGACTCATTCGAAGACGTGTGAAGTGTGCAAAGAAATTTTTTCGCGAAAGGTGGACTTCTTGAAACATCAAAAACTGCATTCACATACTCAACGTAGAGTAACTGTTAAACAGAGAAAGAACCAGAAACAGCAAAAAGAGGATCAACGAAGTGTGTTAATTGACCGATTGTGTAATTTACTGCAGCGGGTGTGTCTTTCCTACGAATCACCGCCGTTATCAGTTTAATCTGCTGTTAGTGTGTTCCTACGATGAAAAGATCTCACGAAGAAGTATTGTCGCCTTGCAAGTATTCACGTTTAGAACCATCTCTGGAAATGAATGAATCAAGATTGCCTCTGGAGACTGTTACCCTGTATGCTGCCACCGACTCTTCAGAACCGTATGTCGATGAAGAAACTTCCTTCCCCGATTCCTGCTGCGAATCTGCTATTCTGAATGAATTTTTCATTGACTTTCCGAAATCATCTCTTTCCAACAATGGTGTCTGCATAGATGACTCATCGCAAGAATCTGACGTGTCCCAGACACGCTGTGTGTTGCAAATCCCACCGGTGAAAGAAGAAAATTATATTTTTCAACAAGAACTTGGAAACCATATATTTTTAGGACTACAATTACAGAATGCTCAATACTCTGTTCAAATTAGAGAATTTTCGAGTGAAGGAATTCCAACTCAGAATGGAATCGAACTAGACATTCGCACTTGGTATGAATTCCAGTATAAAATATTTGCGTTTAATTTGAAATATACGAGTTCATCGTTTATCGCCAATAATAAACTTTTAGTTTTGAATGAAAATAATTCTGTGATGTGTTTGAAAATGTTAAAAAATGAAGGTCTGATTCAATTAAACAATGTGCAACTTGAACAGTTGAAAGAAAAAGCCTATACATTGAATCGGAAATTAATTCGTCATATGTATGAAAAACATTTACCTGCTTTATTAAAGCAAAACTGTAAACGGACTTCTGAAGAAAATGAATATGTTTTGTGGTCTAAACTGATTTATTGTATCGAGAATTCTATTGTGACTGTTTTTAATCAAATTTATGAATGCACTGGTTGTGTTTTTAGACATCCTAGTGTGAGTTTGCATTCCTGTTTTATGTTAAACAATCGAGAAAAATTTCAACAGTTAGGGGATATGATTTTAATGCTTGTTAATTTCGACGATGTCCTATCCATGTTTTTGAAGAATGTAGATTTTGTGAGCGACTCGTTTTTATGTAAACTTAATGTAGAGACTTTTAAAAGTGTATTGTTTCAATCGTTTTAATAAACAGATTTCGTTTTATTTCCGTGTCTTTATTTCTTTAAATGTGTGTGTGTGTTTTTCTTTAAAAGGGAGGTTCATTAAGATTTTTTAAAAATGATAGGAATGAAATACACAAATCAATTAAGAAATGAAATGAAAAAATGAATTAAGACATACTTACCTGAAACACTTGCTTCCTTCACAGTGACTTGACTAGAAATGGAAAAAATCATATAAGTTCTTATCACTTGGGTTTTCCCCCTTTCGTCATGAGTGTTATCAAACCACGTGATCGAGGTTGCCTTGTGTCATTCCGGATATCTTGATTCAACGTCATCAGGGATGTCATGCACCACGTGACTTGATCTTATCAACTGATAAGATTAAGCGATAATTACAAGTATAAAGCCCTGAGCAGCTCATTAGTGTTCATTCTTTTCGTTGAAGTTAACCTGCTCTAGTTGGATATGTTCTGTTGCTGCTACTGCTGTCTTCAAAATGCCTTCCATTCACTTTACGGATAATGGATTAAATGTGGAGTACATCAGTGATTTCATCGAGAAACCTCATGAGGATCGTTATTTGTCTGAGTTGCGGACATTACCCTTCTTTAGACCTACTTTCCGTCTGTTTGGAAAAGAGGTTAAGCCTAAACGACTGACCTTAGCCTATGGAGATGCCAATACCAGCTATGCCTTCAGCGGAACCAGTGTGCCCGGTATTCCATGGACTCCCCTGATGATAGAATTGCGTGACAAAGTGGAAAAAGAAACTGCCTGCACGTTCAACTATGTGTTACTTAATTTCTACCAAGACGGGTCAACTTGCATAAGCCACCACAAAGATGATGAATCCTGCTTGAATGCTGTCTTCCCTGTTTCAGTACTGAGTTTTGGTGCACAGAGAACTATAGAATTCAAAAGACCGAATGTGCCCTCTACCTTTATCAAGTTAGCACATGGTTCACTTTATAACATGAATCCACCCAGCAATGAACTCTTCACCCATGGAATTAGAGTAGAACCTCACATAAAAGATGTTCGAATTAGTCTTACCTTTCGACATTTAGTGTCACACCCGCTGGATTTGAAAAAACCAAGACTAGATTTTGCTTCTTTCTCGAAGGATCCTGCATTAAATCTTGACTTGTTTTCTATCTATGATGATGATGATGATGAACCTATTCACTGCTCACCGCTGAACAGACCTGAACTTGATGATTCGCATAAAGACGAGTGGTTTACCCGAACTTTCAAGGAAAGTTATTATTCAACATCCTGGAATTTAGAATTGTGTACTTTAGCACAAATTGAAATGGATAAAAACTGTAACTTGAAATTGCATATTCGAAATTTCAAAGAAGGTGCTTTCGGTAAACTCTACCCAACAAAAAATGGGGTTGTGATGACCTCAACGACGTTCGATCATTTCCAACAACATGTAACAAAGTTTCACTTTTATTCTGTGAAAGAGTCTTCGGTTTGTAATAATCAACTCATTCTAGCCTTTATAGATGAAGACTTTTGTCTTCTTCAACAGATATTCAAAACGGATGATAAGAATTTTCATTTCAAACCCAATGGAATTCGTTTATCACGAGATCAATTTTTAAAACTTACTGAATTTTGTTCTGAAATTACAGACTGTTTCATCGATATGTTACTTACACGAGTCATACCTGTTGCAGTCCTTCGAAAATCGGAAAAATGTATCCATTCCCATATAGACTCTGATTCTGCCAAGAAAAACTTTTTAGCCTGCTTAAACTCTGAAATTGAACGATCATTGGATCGTGTTTTCGACTGTTTTGGATGTCGAATTGGTCAAAATTCACAATTGGATCACTCATGTTTAACAATTGGTTTAAGAGAAAAATATCTCATGTATAAAGACAGTTCCCTTTTGAACTTTAATGTCTACCAATTTGTGAAGAATGTAACTAATCAATGTGTATGTCATTTTTCGCATGCATTTTTTGCTAGTTTAAAATCAGACTTTTATAAAAATTATTTGGAAACACTCTTTATCAACAGAGTGAATGAGTTGTAAACTTTCTTGAATAAAAAAATTTAAGTTTAAATTTTTTTCTTTGTCATTATTTACCACACTTTTTCTCATATTTTTTCTTTCAGCATAAAACTTCTTTATTCATGCTTTTTTAGAGGAAAAAAAAACCTGAAAAAGTTGAGAAAGTATTTTGAACAATCATGATTGATACTTAGATATGAAATCTCTTTACGAGAAAAAAAAAAAAAAAAAAAATCTGAAATTTTTTTCTATGAGTGTATTTTGAATAATAATACTTATGAAAACTTATTAAAAGACAAGCAATATGTGTTTCTCTTGAATCTGTTTTTAGTTCTTAAAAAATTAAGTCTTGGGGTAGTTTTTTACGAGTAGATAATAATGAGAAAGTTGAAATATTTTTCGAAAGGATAGTTCTTGAAATCTGCATCTCCATTGTGAAAAAAAGTTTTAGTTAGAATAATTTTAGTATAAAGGAATGTTATTATTATTAAAATCTTATAATGAACAGTTTTATAATTGTTTAAGTGAATCAGAAATCATCCTTAATGAATTGAAAAGAAGATTAATTATTCTTTCATTTAGACTTTGATTTTACATTCTAATAATAATAATTATTATTATTATTATTTTTACTAATAACATAGCAAAGATTTAATTTTTAATCACTCATTAAGATTTTGACTTACACTCTTATAATTATTTTTAAAAAAATAGAGAAAAAGATTTTGCAAATTAACATTTCACCTAGCAAGCTTAATTTAAAAAAGGGGAAAGAAGGATTTTTTTTTTCTTATCAAGTCTTTTAATTAAAATAAATTTTTAGTGAATACTATTTGAATTTAGACTTATAAATTAAAGAAATGTATTTATTACCATTTTCACTTAGAGAAAATTTCGTATATGTTCATATCAGTTATGATTCATCGATAAACAACCGTTCGGGAAATCCCTTATCAGATAGAGATAAGGTGATTCACGCAGCGAAGATATAAACGGACTGCAGTTCATCATCCAGTTCAGTTGATTTTTTTCTTCTAGTTAACAAGTGCGTTTAATTCGGTGAGAATTTGCCTTTATTTTGTGTGTGTGTGTCTGCAATCGTCGGATCAAGTTATGGATTCCTCATCAAATAATCGAAGGTCTTCAAATTCTTTTGACGAGGTATGTTCATTTTTAGACTATTTTTTATTATTTGATATGAAATGTTTGTTCGTTTTAAATAATTTTCTTGGTATAGTAAATATTTTTTCATAGAATGATTTTATATATGTCATTGATTTGATAGTATAATTTTTAAAGCAGAATGTTAAACATAAATAACGTAAATGCTTTTATATAGTATATTTTTTAAATGAATCATTTAGATGGGGAATATATTAGAATCTTCTTAAATTAAAAATAATTTTTATAAGATGAGAGCAATGCTAATTTAGAATCTATATTTTTAAATTTAATTTTGGAAAATATATATCTTAATGATTTTATTTCGTGGAAATATCTTTAAATATTTTTAAAAGCTTTGTTGAATGATATTATTTCTATGTTATTTAATACTTGCTAATTTTTGGGGAATCTATATTTTAAAATTTAATTTTGGGAAATATATGTCTTAAGGATTTTATTTCGTGGAAATATTTTTAAATATTTTTAAAAGCTTTGTTGAATGATATTATTTCTATGTTATTTAATACTTGCTAACTTTTGGGGAATCTATGTTTTTAGATTTAATTTTGGGAAATATATATATCTTAACGATTTTATTTCGTGGAAATATTTTTAAAAGCTTTGTTGAATGATATTATTTCTATGTTATTTAACACTTGCTAACTTTTGGGGAATCTATATTTTTAAATTTAATTTTGGGAAATATATATCTTAATGATTTTATTTCGTGGAAATATTTTTAAAAGCTTTGTTGAATGATATTATTTCTTTATTATTTAATACTTGCTAACTTTTGGGGAATCTATATTTTTAAATTGCTAGTTTGAAAAGAGCTTTGTATAATTTTTTATACTTCTCACAATTAAGTATATTTATTACAAAACTTATGTGTAAAAGGGGAAGTTAAAACTTTATTTTAAAGAATATATTTGAAACAATTGTTATTTGGTTGCAAATTTTTAATCCAATTCGCAGACCTTTATAAGAATAATAGTTTAATATTTTTGTTATAGCTGCCTTTAATATTATATTTAAAATTTATTTGAAATTTAAAGTACATTTCCTTTTGCTTGAATATTTAAAACTGTTTTCACATTACTTTAAATTCTTTTAAACTTTTTAAGTATTCTAATTAAGCAATCTTTGTTAATTCCGTTAATTAGTAATGTTATCTTGTAATGACTCATCGTGGGAAACCCCATGACGTCATAGTTGGAAAAACCCATGATATCAGAGATCTGATAAGATAAGCTTATCTAATTAATCAGATAAGCGTACTGACCTGAGTCCACGAGATCATTCTTATATTAGTTGTCCTAGAGACTGCACGTTATAATTAGTGCTTCAAACAGTTTATATTATTAATCTTTTTGAAAAAAAAAAAATAAAAAAGATGAATTCGCTCCCCATGGATTTCAATTCAGATAATCAAAGTCAAGTAAGATTATTTTGTAAACCGTATACTATTGCATATTTTTACGTGGTTTTCTTTTGTAAATGATTTTCACCTTTTCTTAATATAATCTAATCTTAATATTTCTAAGCGAATAAGTTTTTAAACTCTCTCTAAATGAAACTTTTGAAATACTTCTAGTTATACTCATTTTTCTGAGAAACCTTCTCAAAATTAAACTGTTCTTTTGAAATAATACTATTTTCTGTTTGAATTTATGTTATTTTATTTTTCATATATATGTGTATGTGTGTGAATGCGTAGCAAATTTCTTAACACAATGAAAATGTATGTATTTTTAAATGAAATGAATGAATATCTTAAGTTTGATGACTGTAGTAATTTTTTAAAACTTCATTCTATTCAAAAAGATTAAATAATCAATGTTAAATATTTTATTTTGTATGAATTTGTTTTTCGTGGAAAATACTTTATTCGTGTTATGTGTATTTGTGTTAAAAATTCACTTTTCATGTTTATTTATAATGCATTTCTATTCTTTAATAATATTCTCTATCAACTTACTTCTGATATAAAATGCTTTCATGTGCTTTGATGAGTCATCCTAAAAAATTTTATAACGTTAAAATTAACGATCGAAAGTACTTCTAACATAAGTTATACTCCGTTTGAAAATGTTTTACATTAACTTAAATGTGTGTTTAATATTTAACCTAAAAGGGTGTATTATAGAAATTTATTTTCATTCTACTAAACATGAAATGTGTCAGTCAAAAAGCTTCTGAATTTGTTGATTGGAAAAAGTGAAAAGTACTTCTCGTGAAAATGTTTTCTTAAAAAGTATTAGACATGTGCGAATGCATGACTCATCCTTCCATAAGATTTTAAAAAATATGGATTTATTTCAAAGTTTTAATGAAAATTTTTTAAAAGCAATGTGTATGTACTTATGTCCGGACATGCATGTTTAAACAAAATTGATGAGTCATCTTTTAATAGAGTGATTTTTTTTAAAGTTAAAGTCGAAGTTTTAATATGTTTACACCCTTTTCAAAGTATGTCCTATGTATAAAGTTTAATTTAAAATATAATTTTTCACGAACAATATCCTAAGAAAGAATATACTAAAAATTTAGCTTTGTATTTGTGTAATTTTTTACCCTTTTACGGAAATGTTGTTTTCATGAAAAAACAAGAGGATGACTCATTCTCTAATTTCGAATAAACGTAGTGACTTTATTTTGATCGAGTGAAAAAGTTATAAACATTGGTTTAGTTTTCTTAAATTAAAATCTATGGGTTTTATTTAAATGCATTACTAAGTGTAAGAAAGAGTAAATTTTAAGCTTTAACTATATTCTTTATAAATAAAGCTTTCTTCCTACCTTTTAAAAGTGAATGTTTTAATCAGTTTTCGAATGACTTATTCACGTAAAGGATGTTAAGGGTAATTTTCTTGTTATTTAGTGG
Source organism: Maratus speculifer (assembly GCA_964019185.1). Taxonomy (NCBI): domain Eukaryota; kingdom Metazoa; phylum Arthropoda; class Arachnida; order Araneae; family Salticidae; genus Maratus; species Maratus speculifer. The sequence goes on along the minus strand of OZ025295.1, from coordinate 51,266,493 downwards.
AATATGGAATTTTCACCGAGTAAAATCGAGATGATTGACAAGATTGAAATTGCTGCTCTAAAAGAGATTGATAGGAAAAATCAATTGAAACAGGTATTTTTTATTTATGAAGAAAATTAATCAATTTTTATGTGTTTTAATTAAAAACTTACTATCTAAAATTTTGTAATTTTATGTATATTAATGATTTTAAACTTACTATTAAAAATTTTGTAATCATATATAAATTAATGATTTTAAACTTACTATTTAAAATTTTGTAATCTTATATAAATTAATGATTTTAAACCTACTATTTTAAATTTTGTAAACTTATATAAATTAATGATTCTAAACTTACTATTTAAAATTTTGTAATCTTATATAAATTAATGATTTTAAACTTACTATTTTAAATTTTGTAAACTTATATAAATTAATGATTTTAAACTTACTATTTAAAATTTTGTAATCTTATATAAATTAATGATTTTAAACTTACTAATAAAAATTCTGTAATCTTATACATATTAATGATTTTAAACTTTAAAATTTATGAAATAAGTGTTAACGATAATAGAAAAAAATGTAGTTTTAATAAAATGCTTAGCTATTTGTTCTTAAAAAGAAATCGTGGTATAACCTTTTGTGGGGATATATCTTTTTCAGCAGGAAATTTCTCAAACATTAAAGGATGTAATCACCACTACTAAGTCCCAAACAGTTTCTTCCAAGGTATGTAAATATTTTTAAAAGATTATCTAAATTGAATATTATATATAAAAAAAAGTTATTTAAAAAATTCATTTAAAGTCTATTATAATGTTAAAAGTTATTTTTAGACTTGTTTAACTAAAACTTAAAATTTATTTAAGAAAGTTTTTTTTTTATCTGAAATAAATTGTAATATTTTTAATGAAGTTTCTTTTAAACTTTAAGTCGAATATTTTAAACTTAATCTTTAAAACTCAAAGTTTGATTTTATAGTAGAAGACACTTTTTAAAAATGAAACTCGGGATATTCAAACTAGTTTGTAAAGCGAGATTGAATTTATTTTCAGGACCAACATATCTGTAAGGAGTGCGGAAAATCTTTTTCCCGTAAGGATAGTTTAAAACGGCATGAACTCATCCACACCAGACTTAGTAAAAAATCGGATGTGGTAAAGTCTGAAGCTGTTCCATCAATATCGAAGGTAATTTTTTTCTTTTCAAGTATATTCTATGACTTTTACAGGTTGAAAATAGGTTTTTAAACAATTCTTTTTTTAAAACTTTTATGAGTGTTTTAATTTTCGTGAGAAAGATTCATCATTTAAAAGGGGAAAATTATTTTGATAAACTTTAAATTTTAATGTTTAGAGAATATTTCAATTTTTATTCAAATGAAATAAATTTCCTGTTTTAAACGGGTTAAACAGTTTTAATTTTAGTATTTTGGGGAATATTTAAGTTTTTATTAAAATTAAATAAATTTAATATTTTAAAAGGCTTAAATTAAAAATGTTTTAAAAAAGTAAAATAAAAAAAATGAACAAGGGTTTTTCTTCTTTTACAGGACGTGCTTAAATGCGACATGTGTGAGAAATCATTCGCACACGCATCCAATTTAAGACGTCATCAACGTACCCATGAAAAAGAAGATTCCTCAACTTATACGTGTGAGATTTGCCAAAAGTCCTTTAAAAGAGTGGATAATTTTCTTCGCCACAAGCAATCTCATTCTGGAGAAGACAGTCGTTTCAAGTGCAATATTTGTGAAGCTGTATTTACACGAGGGGATAATCTCAAGCGACATTTAGTCTCTCATGAAAATCCTAATTATTCCTGTCGTGAATGTGGAGAAAAATTCTCCAGAAAAGAGAATCTTAACCATCACACACGCGTCAGCCACAGTGACACGTCAAACTTCGTTTCAGTAAAAAAGCCAAGACTTGACTCTAAGACATCGAAAAAAAATCAAAAACGAGTGGATTCATTAAACGTGTTTCGAAGCATCTTTTTTGACGGTGAAGATGAAGAAGACTATATTTATGACATCACCACCTTCTTCGAGAGAAAAAGAAAAGAACTCTTAGACTCCCTGGACGAGGCCATTCATGAGAAAAAATCTATCAAATGGAGGCTATTAATAAAAGTGCTCCTTGAAAAAACATCTGCTGGTGGGGAAAGTGAATTACTATCGACATATTTCTCATCTTTAACTTATCAAGAATTCACCAATGATTATTTGGAAGAACATCTGGATGAAGCCCATAAGAAGATTATAAAAAGTTTCGAAAATTTTTTACAGAGAGGTTCTGGGTGGATACTCAAACACATCCAGCATTTGGAACTGAAAATTTGCAACTATCATCCACTCAAGGGAAGCAGTTACTTACAGCTTCCTGAAGATCTAAAAGGCAAGGAAGCTATTCTGAATATACAGAATTTCGAAAATCAGAAATGTTTATTATGGTGTCTCCTCGCCCATTAAAGAAAGTTAAACCGGAAAGAACATCCTAATCGAGTAAATAATTACAAGCCTTTAGAGCATACCTTGAATATGAATGGAGTAACCTACCCAGTACCTTATACGAAAATTCCACTCATCGAAGCACAAAATAATCTTCGGATTAATGTGTTCGGTTACGAGGAGGGAGAACTATATATTTTACATGTGTCAGAGAAGACAAACACAGACGTGATTAATTTCCTTTTGATCAGCAATGGCGAAAACACCCATTATACGCTGATCCGTGATTTCTCACGTTTCATGAGTCATCGTACCAAACATAAAGGCAAAGCTTTCTACTGTTTCCGATGTCTCCATGGCTTTATCCGTGAAGAACTCCTTCAAGACCATGCACCCTATTGTTGTAAACAATCTCCCCAAGTTGTAAAAATGCCTGAGGAAGGTGAAAATATCTTAACATTTACAGGAACTCATTTACAAGCACCAGTTCCATTTATAATTTATGCTGATTTCGAATCCCTCCTCGTGCCGATAGTCACCACCGAACCCTCCAATACCAACTCTTTCCAAATTGAAACGGCACAACATGTCGCTTGCGGATACGCATACGTTATTGTGGGCTCTGACGGTGCTATCTACAAGCATGCTAAAGTGTATCGAGGCAAAAATGCCGTTTGTGAATTCATCAATGATTTGATGGCCGAAAAAGATGAATTACAGCAAAAACTTATGACTATCGCACCTATGCGTTTAACTAAAGAAGAAGAAAAATCTTTTCAAGAGGCAACAGAATGCTGCATTTGTCGGAAGGCCCTGGGAGAGAAGCGAGTTCGAGACCACTGCCACATATCATCAAAGTACAGAGGAGCTGCTCATCCCTTCTGCAACTTAAATTATAAACAGTCGAAGGTAATCCCAGTGGTCTTCCACAATTTGAAAAAATATGATGCCCATCACATTATGAAGAAGCTAGGTTGCTATCCCAATTTCCACATAGATGTAATCGCTGCCACATTGGAAGATTATATAACTTTCAAACTAAAAGAAAAGACATCTTCCATTCAATTCTCCTTCTTAGATTCTCTTCAGTTCTTGCCAACGTCTCTGGATAAACTCACAGCCAATCTTCAACAGGATGACTTCAAAATTTTAAAGAAACATTTTCCATCAACAGACTTAACCTTGCTCACTCGAAAAGGAGTGTATCCATATTCATATTTTTCATCGTTTAAGAAATTTGATGAAGATCATCTCCCCCCACCAGCAGCCTTTTACAATAATTTAACAGAAGAACCTATAAGTGAAGATGATTACAAGCATGCAGAAAAAATTTGGTCCACTTTCCAGATGCAAACCCTTGGTGACTATCACAATCTCTACGTGAAAACCGACGTGTTACTGTTGGCTGACGTGTTTGAAAATTTCCGGGGCTTGTGTAAGCAATTCTACGATATTGATGCAGCCCACCTCGTCACTTCACCAGGTTTGTCTTGGCAGGCCTGTTTGAAGATGACGGGGGTGGAATTAGAATTGCTCACTGACGTAAATATGTTACTATTCGTCGAACAAGGAATTCGTGGCGGCGTGTCGCAGATTTCCCACAGATTTGCGACCGCCAATAATACACAAGTCCCAAACTACGACCCAAATGAAGATGCGTCCCATATCCTCTATTGGGACGCTAACAATTTGTATGGCTGGTCTATGTCCCAAAGTCTGCCATACGGAGGGTTTCGGTGGTGTGAAGATACCAATTTTTCAACAGAAGACATTTTGAAAATGAACAAAGATTCTTCTATTGGCTATATATTTGAAGTGGATTTGGAGTACCCTGAATCCCTTCATATATCACACAACGAATATCCACTCGCGCCTGAAAGACTGACCGTGGAAGAACAAATGCTTTCACCCTATGCGAAGAGTTTGCTGGAGAGGGAATTTAAGGGTATGCCAAAACTTATTCCAAATTTGATGAATAAAAAAAAGTACATTTGCCACTATCGCAATTTACAGTTATATTTACAGTTGGGACTCAAGCTTCAAAATGTGCATAAAGTGCTACAGTTCAAGCAATCCCCTTGGCTTAAAGAATATATCGATTTCAACACCGAAAAACGGAAGACAGCCACTACCACTTTTCAAAAGGATTTCTTCAAACTTTTAAATAACAGCATTTATGGAAAGTGTATAGAAAATCTGAGGAAGCGAAGAAATGTGGAGCTATGCAATACTTCCGCAAGATCTGAAAAGCTGGTAGCATCACCCTTCTTCAAATCATTCAAGATATTTGATAAGGGTCTGACGGCGGTTGAAAGGCAGAAACCCAGTATCTTAATGAACAGACCCATTTACGTCGGATTCACGATACTGGAGTTGTCTAAGGTATTAATGTATGATTTCCATTATAATTTCGTAAAAAAAAATTATAGTGGCAATCGTTCATTGCTGCTTTTCACCGACACCGACAGTCTCACATATCTCATCAAGACTGATAACCTACAAAGGGATTTGGCACTCCACAGCTCCGAATTCGACTTTTCTGATTATCCCCAAGATAACCCTCTTTATTCCACAGTGAATCGAAAAGTTTTGGTGAAGTTTAAAGATGAGTTGAATGGAAGAGCTGTCCACGAATTTGTAGGTTTAAAGTCGAAGATGTATTCCATCAAGACTTGTGATGAGGAGAAGAAGAGAGCCAAGGGGATCTCCACAAGAATTGTTCGAAAGAAGCTTAGTCATCAAGATTATGTAAATTGCCTTAAAGACCAGAAAACAACATTTGAAGTTCAAACCAGAATCGGGCAGCGATTACATTCATTATATTCTATGAAGCAAAATAAGAAATGTCTCTCACCCTTTGATGACAAACGTTATATATTAGAAGATGGGATAAGCAGCTTAGCTTACGGGCATTGGCAAATACCCAAAACGTAAATGAAAAAAAGTTTACAAAAAGTAAAAAAAAAAAAAGTTTACAAAAAGTGAAAAAAAAAAATAAAAAAAGTTTACAAAAAAAAATGAAGATATCAAAATTTTTAAAAAGTGTGTGTGTGAATGTGTGTGTGAATGTGAGTGTGTAAATCTGCCATTCGCTGCTTATGACTAGACAATGTCTTAAACAGAGAATGCGGTCCCAAGCCCGGATAAAAGATGAGGGCACACTCTTCCAGATTTGAAATTCAAAAGGTAGTATTACTTTTCATTAATCTTTTTTAATAAGCAACAGCAAAATTCAATCGAAAAAAATTACCACATTAAAATAACCTATTATACTACAGCATGCCGAAATAATTAAAGTGGTCTTCATTATTTTTAATTATTATTTGAAATTAATTTTAATGATTCCTTTGTTAAATTGGATTAACTTTTACACTTGACTCAAAATAAATTTAAACTGTTGAAAATTTTAAAGTTTAAATTATTAAAATTTCTTAATAAATCATCACTCGAAAAATAATCCCTCATACTAGAGCATGTTGAAAAAATTCCACTCATAATTTTTAATTATCTTTTTAAATGAACAACAGCAAAATTCAATCGAAAAACATACCCCACGTACTGTAACACGCCGAAAATTTTTAAAGTCCCCACATTAAAAAACACCCCCATACTATAGTATGGTTTAAAAATTCTAACTCCCTGAAATTCCCGCTTAAAATTAAAAAAAAATACTTTTAACCCCTTCTCTTACAAGACGATGTCAGGAGGAGGAGGAGGATTGTGGAGGAGGGTTGAGGAGGAGGAGGATTGAGGAGGAGGAGTGAGGAGGAGGATTGAGGAGGAGGAGCCCACCACCACCACCGATCCTCAATCCTCCTCCTGGGGCCGGAGCCCCACTTTTCCCCTACTGACACATGATCCAAGAACCCCAATAAAGTCATTTTGCGACTTATTACTGATAGTTGGCATGATATGGACGAATATGATTATCATCAATCTAGTTTTTTAGAGTTGGAATCCACCTGGCCATTAATCTAATGAGCTGAATGTATAGTTACCGCTGTCAATTTCTCGTGCCCGAAATGCAAGTGCTTGACGACTTAGATATCTGGTGCGGTCTAGAAGTATATTAATAATCTCTCTGTTTCTTAAACGAATTTGCTCTGCATTAGCTGCTGCCTCGCTACGTTGACTAGATAGAAAATTGTCAACGTGCTTACTTTTTTGAGTCAAATTGTCTAATTTATACACTGTAGCTCTATGAGCATTGCTCGTAAAATGAGCCATTAACTTGCCTTTACGGTTTTTTTCCTGGGTCTTTCATCTTATACCATACACGAATACCAACACTGATCCAAGATTCTTCTGCATTTTCAGTCCACGAGCCATCAGAGCAAAGTGAACAAGCAAAACAAAATGCGGAATCCAGTTGGTCGCTGTATTCCAAATATGGATATTCTTTATACCAGCAGGATCTAAACTTATTCTGCTTCTTAGGATCTATGTCATGATTCACAGGGTACGATGATCTTTGAGGTTGATAAGGTCCACAAGACAAGATGAAAAGTTTCTGGTTTCCGGTTAATTTTTTTCCAATTTTTTCAATCCTCCAATACGATCGGCTGGATCACAACTTAGAAAAGTCGAGGTATCTTTCTTTTCAGAAACATTGACATTTTCCATAGAATTCGTGTTAGAATTTTATTGCATTCCTCAATCAAGAATAAAACCGGCTATATTTGGGGGGACAGGGGCTATACAAAGCCTTTTCAAAAGATAATTTTACATCTGGATGATCTGTTTGAATATGACTATGCATGCCTCTAATAGATATGCAGAAATATCTGCATATTGTACATTGAATCCGTTTTCCTTTCTGGAGGTCGATGTTTTCATTCGGATGAAATTGTCTTATATGGTGATATAAATTTATTTTTTCTGTGAAATGTGTGTGTACGCGACACATGTGTGCATAAAAGTTTCATTGAATTATCCGCCATCCTGCGACAAAAACAAACTTTTGCAAATCGCTCTTCTTCTGTGTTCGTGACTTCATCTTTTAAATGCAGCAACCTCAAATAACTCGCGCCAAATCCAGAGCCAAGAGGTCACCAAATTTTAAGAATCAGTCCATAGCAGTAAGGAGCAATTAAAGATACTACATGGAAAACTTACAATAGAGATTGCGACCCTCCCCCCTCCTTTCACGAAAGTCTCAAATTCTCAGAAACGCGATTCTCTCTCTCTCTCTATCACCTCCGCTCTCTGACAACCCTCCCAAACAGAATCATACACAATCTTCCGTGAGAAGTTCTTTCTTTTTCCCTTTAAAGACGAACAACAGATAATTGAAAGGATACTGAGAAGCCATGATACTGACGACGGGAGAGGGGATTTTTTGCCGGGTGTGTTCTTAACTTTCCGACAATTCTGAATTTTACCAACTCTTCCAAATAAGTGGGAGGGTGTTACACTCCCAACAGACCCCCCCCCCCGCTCGGCACGCCCCTGCTGGAGGATATTGTTATGAAACTATCAAAGTCTAGGCTTCTGGGAACTACCAGAACCAAAGGACTGTTGTCATTTGATATTAGCTTCAGTCAATATGTAGTAAAATAAAATGTGTCACTCAGTTTTCAAAGAAAATGTGTTTATAATATTTTTTACCTGTCCTATTCATCTCCACCATGGAGATAAATGGGACAATATGCATGCATGTTAAAAAAAAAAAATTTAAATTTTTAAAAAATTGTTTATTGAAATTAGTATGTCAATAAATTGCTAAATGCTGAAGTATTCTTTAAGTAATATTTTTTAAATTAACAACTGTATATATCTTAAGTTATAATTAAAAACGTAAAAATTGTCCCATTCATCCCCACTCTCCCCTACATACACAATAACAAGTGTAAGAACAGCAACATTGTTGTGTGGATGACTATTGGGGTTCCTCTCAACTACACCACTGGTTCAGGTTCAGGTTCAGCTAGGTGGGGAGGGCTATCAACTGGCTTGACTTCAACAAGACCCACCTAGAAAACTCCATCTACTATCATCACGAAATCAAAACAGCAAGGTCCGCAAAAATCAATTGTGAAAGATATTTGGACACGTCTAAGATCTAAATACAATTTATGACGATTATAAATTATATTTAAAGATATTAATATGTAATACAACATTTGGTTAATATCTGGGTAATGGCGGAGGGTGGAACAAGTTGAGGATGACATGGTCATGAATGCTTTGACCATCCATTTTTGGTTAGTATGGATTTTAAGGGATAGTGCAGAGTCTTGTTAAAAAACGTACGGCCCTCCACATGTTACAGAAGTAATTTTTGCCTATGAAAGTTATCAGCCTTTAATTCTCTCCTTACATTAAAAAAGAATAATCCGGCAAATTTCAGAAATGTGACAGTCTATAAATCGAAGTATCCTTCTGCCAATGAACCAATGATAGTATGCCTCTTCATTTCCTCATTTAATCTAGGTTCTGATATTTTTACATGTAACAGAAAAAGATATGTAACTATGATATGCAGGGTGATATTTCACCAATAACATGTGTTCTCAAATACCTACCCACCCTGTCTTTGTATATTTTTCTTTTGTAAATGGTTAAGATCACAAGACTCATTTTCAGTAAATTACCTCTGAAATTGGGGATAATATAGAAGGATACAATAAAGTAATATGGCAAAAGTACAGAAATAATTTGATTTTTGAAAAATAATTCTTGTCAGGTCTCGGTTAATAAAAGTTTATTTATTTATTTATTTATTTATTTATTTTTATTCTTTTATTTATTTTTGTAAATGCTTAAAATAGCATGACTCATATTTTAGTCAATTATCTTGAAATTGGAGGTGATGTAAAAGGTTGAAATTGAAAGGATTGTTACAGAATAATAATATGGCAAAAACATAGTGATAAAAAAAAAATCTCATATTAATAGAAAATTCCATTTATTTCGTATGAAAAGTAATATCAACATACCTAAAAGAAAAGCAATAACATCTTTAAAATAAAATAAGAATGTCATTTTAGATTTTACTCTAGCGATAAAGACGCCGTTTGATGCTATTGTGTCCAAATAACTTAATGGAATTCCTAATAACTCGAAAGATTTTACAACTTTATCTGATTGTATTTAACAACCTCGTGTGCCCCAATATGCTGCTTTTATTTTGTAGTTTATGACATTTGTAAATCAAAAAGATTTAGGATATCCAGTTTAATGTCTCTCAATTTATTATGTGATAGAAATCAATTTTTGTGAGTGCTTGTAGCTGTTTTAGTTTGTAAGTGAATATGAACGGTTAAAAGTAGAAATAAATTTTACGATGGAGTGGGGTCTTTTTTGTTGCTATTGTTATTTTTTCCTTCTTCAAAATTTATGACTGCCAGCATATGCATGTTAAAGAATTGAGGATAAATGATTTTCTGTCATTGTTTATTTAGAAAAATTTGTGAAAGTACTTTTTGGAGATTTAATTTTTTTATTATCAGAATAAATTATTAATTATAAGAATAGTAAAAATGGCAACTATGATAGGTATTTTTATACAAATGATTATTGATTGCATTCTAATAAAGTTTTTTTTTTTTTGAATACGATATTTTTTCCTTTCACTAAACCTATTGATATAATAATTAGTAAAAGTTGTTCATATATTTGCATTTATTTTTTTTTTCATATTCATATATTTAATATTCATATTCCTATATTTCATATTTAATTCATATGTGCATATTTATCTCAATTTTTAAATATAGAATCGTAAAAAATAATTATAAAATGCACCACACTATTATATTTTATAGCCAAATTAAATTTTATTTTTGAGAAGTATGGGGGAAAATATCATTCAACCGGGAATTTTGTCCATTTTCTGAAAGTTAATGCAATTTTTGAAATAATGAATTGTCTGCATATTAAAAATTGTAAAACTTTCATTTTTCATCCTCATTTGACATTTTATTCGAGATCCTCAGATCATAGAAATAAGTAAAAAGCATACTTTAAATACTTATGTTTATATACTTAATGCGATCTGCCTGTTGAATTAATGAAATTTAGAGAAAGTATATTTTTTACTCACAGTGTGTTCTAGGACACTATTGAGGATGGTGGAAACATCGAAAAAGTAACTTACTTTCAGTTTTTCTTTGATTTTTAGTAGAATCACACCAATCGTAGGGATAGAAATTCAGAATCCGAACAATTCGCAAATCTGATGAGTTGGGGGAAACAGTGAGTTTGGTTGATATTTGATTGGAATTTTTTTAATTATCTTTCTCGATGGGAGGTTTTTAGGAATGGCGGCGATTTATGCACAACATTTACGGAATCGAGATTTGATTGGAAATTTCGTTCAATCTTTATAGTTGGCAGGATATTGTAAGCCACAGTTAGCACAAGGGGTTTAAATACCTCTGATGAGACAATTTTTGCTTTGAATTCTTGTGAAATATAATCTACTCCACTTCTTACACTTTTTACGTTGATTTGATATGGCAGTTTATAGCTACATTTAGAACATTTGGCAGCGATAGCATTACGGGGCTATTTGAGCAAGACGAAAATTTTCATTTTTAAACTGGAGTTTGAAAATAGATCGTACATAGAAACTTTCATTTTAAATTAAACTTTTTGTGGAATTCCATGAAGTAGAGTATGAGGTGCTTCCCATCTTTAAGCCATTTACGATATTTTTAAGATTATGAAATCCCAAAATGAAAGGGTTTTATTCATAGTATTCGCATTAAGGGTCCGAGAGGATCTCTCAAATAGTTAAACACACATGCTATAACTGAGAACGCACTTCCAGCAATTATCGCTGATAGGCACTACAGTGAATCCGAAATCTTTAGTGTTCCTGTAAATGAACAATAAATGAATGAACATCATATTCGACACCAATTATTTTATAGTATACCTCATTAATTTATATCAATTTCAGTATATGTGAAACAATGTAATACAATTCAAATACGTATAATAAATAGTTTTTTTCAGTAAATCATTATGTAAAGTAATTATTTTATGTGGCACAACCAATGAATAATAAATGCTTTCCCTCCCCCCCATAGTTTATAGAATACTTGTTTTAGTGCGCTTCATAAATACATATCAGTTTCAATATGTTTGGAATGATGTAACATGATTAAAATATACTTAAATGATTTCTTCCACAATGATTGACCACAATGTAAACGGAATAATTTTTTATGTCCCTGTAAACGAACTATAAATTCTCCATATTTCATCTTCAATGGGAAACACACCTCTGTAAATTTCAGTAGCATTCTAGCATATATTAATAGAGTAAAATTGAAGCGTATTTACGAGACTACATTGTTAAAAAATTTGTGCTATTTGAACCAAATTTTGGTGCTGCAGTAGATTCAAGAATAAGATGGTGAAATCTTGTTCTAACATTTAAAGCTACGGTTCAACAGGAGCTCCAAATATTGGAAAGAAGTTCCACCATCTTATGGTTGCAGCTACTGAAGCACCAAAAGTTGGTCCAAACCAATTTTTAAAAAAATTAAGTGTACGAGCGCGAGCACCAAACAAATCAAATTCATAAATACTTTTGAATTATATTTGAAAATTTTAAAAATTAGTTAAATTTTAAAACATTTGCTACAGCGGCTTCTTCCATCATTTATTGCTTATATACAATGATGTATCCGAATTCTTCTGTGTGTCCCTGTAAGTAAATGATATGTTCTGTGCAGTGGTGTAGTCGTAAAGACAACACAGGGTATACGCTCAAGCCAGAGGGTATACCCTAGAGTATATATACTATAGCTTTCTTAGCAGTGTTCTCGCTGACATTTGACCAACGTTAGTAATTTGGCTAATTAAAAATAAAAAACATTCGACAAATGAAAAAAGTATTAGCAAAATAAATTCGCCGTGTAGCACAAAAAAAAAAAAAAAAAAAAAAAAAAAAAAAAACTTTAATTTTTTAATGAACCAACTTTTTTTCAATATGCTCTAAAATAATCTAAATTTTTATAAGTGTGACAACGATTGTTTATCAATTTCAACTATCCGCTACAAATATATTAAAAATATATATGTATGAAAAAAATTAGAAAGAAAAAGCAAAAATTGAGCATTAGCAATTCGGCGAATCTAATCGCTTATTTACTCGCCAAATGAAGAATTCACTCGCAATTTGGCGAAATGGCGAGCGACAGCGAGAACCCTGTTTCTTAGGAAACAGATGGTATACGATGCTTCTTTAAAAAATCCAGAGGATATACGGCGTATACCCCCGTAAAACCTCCAGTATATCCCTGATTCTATACACACGATATTCTACAGTAATCATCTTGTAGTGCACGACATTGCTATATAATTAATTTTGGAACATTTGAAATGGAATAATATCATTAAAATACATTACAGAAGAATTCGTTTTTAATAAAAATTATGCTGCCAAAACATCGATAACATATAAAAATTGCATGTCAAACTATGCATATTTAGAAGAGTTAGAGCATAAATAGACGGACGGACACACCGAAGATCTAAATACTTTTCGGCAATGCTGGAAAATGTTAAAAGCAAAATTACTTTGACTCACTTTTTCATACTCATTTAAACCATCTTTTTCTAGTCTCTGAAGAGAGTCGTCTAAGAAAGAAAATAAAGAGTCTGCTTGGATGTGTGGAAGACAAGGAAGAATCTGAAACATAAAAGAAAAATGACCGTAAGTTTATTTCCTTTTAAAATCAAAGTAAATATATATGTATATAGTAATTAAAAAAAAACTAATAGAGGTTATATGCAGGGCCGTAGCTAAAAGTGAATAATAAGCAGGGAGGATCTCAAGAAAATGTAGAGGGAGCTCATATTTTCTCTCACTCTCACTCTCTGACGCAGAAAAATAATTTGGCGCCAGCGTCGTTCGAAAGGGGGGGGGGGGGCGAAGGGTGCGGTCGCCCCGGGAGCGGAAATTTAGGGGGAGCCAAATTTATACTACCAAAGTCATTTTTAGCCTGTTACAAGAAAAAGTTCAAGGGGGAGAGGGGCTCCAAATTGAGACTTTGCCCCGGGCGCAGTTTTCTCTTCGCATGCCCCTGTTTGGCGCCTATTCAATATAAAGATACTTTGTTTAATAATAAACTGCTGTAATAACTTCATTTTATTCTCAGAAAAGAATATGATGATGTAAAATTCAGTGTATAAATAGTATAATAATAAACATAATGTGCATTCTTCAAATGTGCATCATTTCTGCAAAACTATTAAAAGGCCTCAAAAGTAAATTAGGATTTTGAACAAGATTTCATTTGGATTTTCGGAACATAAATTCATTTAGTAACCTTGGAGTATTTTCCAGGGGAGGCTCAAAATGTTCTAGGAGGGAAGGCTGAACCCCCCCCCCTCCCCCCAGTTCCTCATTCTTTATTGTTAGGTAAATTATAAAATGTTGGATTTGAGACTCATGTTATTCAAAATAGCTACATGGGGCACATTGATACAGTCTATGTCGGGGCACACTGATACGTATCAATGTGCCTCATGATAGCTACAAACAACCTAAATATTTTTCTAGTTTATTTTTTCAGTAACTTTTATTATTATTTTTTTTTTTTTTTTTACCATACACTCCTTAATTTCTCCATTTCCCGCGAAAAATTTCTAATATTAATTTTTATTGAAGTGAAGTCGTTCCAATTTAATATATTAGAAAATTTTATAGTATTTTTGCAAACAGAAAGACATACAAAATTTTCTAACAGCTAGTGGTAGAAGAACTAACAAAAAAAAGGACGGCAGCCTGGCAAATCTCGAATTTCTATCGATTCAGCAGAGAAAAAAGTATTTTCGACATGAGAAATGTTAAATAAGAGAAACAAGCTGTATCACAGCAAAGAATAACTATATTATAAACAGAATTATTAATATAACTGTCCTTTATTTTCTGTTTATAAACCGATTTATAAACAGAAAACCTGGTAATTTTCTCATCTTTCTTAAGAAAAACCATAATGCAGGGGTTCAAATACCATGTCAAAGTTACCACTGCTAACAATCAGACAAGGAACAGCCAGAACATCAGGTCATTATACATTTAATTTTCATTGTTTAAATATTGCTTACATATAAACTGAGGATGATTTGAATTTCTATAAATAGATATAAAATGGTTTGCTAACTCATTTTCTATGAAAAATATGCATTGGTGTTAATTTGTCTCCATTTTTTCCAAACGTATCAAAGTGCCCATGAGGTGTATCAATCTGCCCTGGGGATGGGGCACATTGATACAAAATGACTTTTTTAGATTTTTTTAATTACATGCAAAAATACTATATAAAACAACGATTTTATATTTTAATAACTTACCGAGTTATGATACTTAGAATTTTATGAACTTTCAATGATTTAGTCACCATATTATAAAAAAACGTGTTTTCATTAACAGAAAATGTTGCAAATACATGAAATTCAAAATGTCATAACTAGGTAAGTTTTCGTAGCATCAAAATTACTTTTTAACCATAAATTGATTTTAACAGAGTGGATTCTTCTCAGCAGATGAATCAACTGAGATGCTTCATCTCAGAACGTCTATGTATATGCTTACATTTCAAAATTATTTTAAACATTTCGTTTAAGATATTTTTAATAAAAAGTCCGTTGTTGATAGCATTAATAGTAATTAATGTATGTTAAACAAAATAACAGATTGTTGGAACCTGCTACCTACATGGATGTATCAATAAATTATACATGGTATAATTTAATGATACATCCATGATTTACCTAGATAACTGTGGAACAATGCAACCTGTTAACTCTATTTTCCATCTTTATTAACACTAACACACACTGTAAAAGAAAAAAAAAATCTGTAAAGTTAACTAAAAACATTCTAGGAAACTGAAACAAAAATCATGAAACACAAATTCATGTAACAGATACAACACACAGAAAAGTTACACAGTAAATTAAAAATTCTGTAAGGTTACTAAGAATTTTCTAGGAAACAGGGTTCCTAGAATTTTTTATGAAACTGTAACTCGGGTTACAGATAAAATATTTCCAAGATTAATTTAGTAGATTCTTTTGTAAAAAACCTACTACTCTCCTTTACAAAAATTAGTTTTCTAAATTTACGTCTTTTTTTGCACTGTTTACAGAAAAAAAAATCTGCAATTTTATATTGGTAGAATTACAGACTATTTTTTACAGTGTACTTTCCTTACATCTTTATATGACTTTTTATAGTACTTTCCTTACATCAAGAATTCAAAAATAAAAAGGTTTTTTAACTGAATTAATCTGGATAAGTAAAATCATTTTTTTGTTTCTTTGTTTGTTCTAGCCAGTTGAAACTATGAACAAAGGAAATTTTCTTTTAAAGAATCAGAGAAAAAAAGATGTACCCTTTATATTAAAACCGCTCTTGAAAATATAATCCGGAAAATATTGTAATTTTGTGGTGCTATCTAAATAAATTCGGTTTTAAATAAAATAACAAATTTCTTTTGTTTATATATTGTGTCATGTATCTCCAAAGTTTATTTTTCCTAGCATAAAATACGTCTTTTATTATTATTCTCAGAATAATTTCTTTCACCAAAAAAAAAATTAAAACACTCTTGACCTTGCACTCATTTATAAAAAAAAAAAAAAATACTCTTTTATCATAACAAGTATTTGTTACTCATATAAAATCAATAGACTGCTTTTGAAGGTCAAATTTCTAAAGTATAGAAAATGAAAATAAATAAATAAATAAGGCAAACTAAACTGTAAACAGTCTTTCTTTTACACACAATTGTCTGCTTTCGCTAAAGTGGGAGGTAAACTGCGATCAGTCACGCTCTCGTTGCCATTTTTCTTTTCCTAATAGAGCCAAAAAAATATAAAAGTTAAAAAAGAAAATCTAAATCCCCGTAAAGAAGTTAAGAATAAAGGAGAAAAAGGATGGCTATTGGCGTGTGTTTGATTGCGAGTTTCAGTTTGCTAACGCACGCACAACGGTTTCAAGTGCACTTAACGATTGGAACAGATGTGGACGTTCCCAAAGAAACAGGGTTACTATGCATTTTCAGATATCTTTCTGATTGGCGACAACAGTGTCATGAACGTAAAATACAGTTTCAGTTTTTCTATTCTATGCAAATGCATGCACAAGCATGTGTGTAAAAAAAAAAAAAACAAGACCACATATACATATATGAACAGATTATTTTAATCCCGCCTTCTTTTCACATAGTTGCATTAGAATATATAATAACCTTATTAAAGTGTTGATAATTAATTAATTAATTAATTAAAGTAACAGAGGTCTTTTTACCCACATTTAATCAGGTTGTAAAGTGAAAATGTGCTAGAATATTAAGCTTTATTTAATTAAAAATAATTAATGCTAAACAATCAGCGATTTTCGATACTAAAGATATACCTGTCTATTTTTAATGCAACAAAACATAGAAAAATTCTGAAATTAAAAGTATCATAACACAGTAATTTTTGGTCATACTTAAACGATTTTTTTCTTTACGTGTCAAAGTATACAGGATATTTTTCTAAATATATCTTACAGGACAACAGAACGGTTAAAAAATTCGAATTTCTTAACTTTTCAAAAATAACTATTTTAGTATAAATAGCTTAGGATAATGTGGTGCCAGAGTGCGTCACATTTGTTGTGATCACGGCCTGCTCTATGTACCACCAGGCTTTACAAGAAGTGCACTCGATCCAATCCTCTACAATAAGTTCTCTATAGATTTATAATTAGCCTGGATATATCCACAGTTTTTTCTTTTGTGCAGTATTTGGTTTCTTGTGTCTACTTTTATTCATTTTTTTTTCTTATATAATGGTTTTTGACTTTTATCTCCGCAGCGTCATCTTAAAGTTGCCTTTTGTCAGATAATCTGCTTGAAATTTCCGACTTTCTGCTTCTTTTTTTTAAGAGTATTGCAGCTTTGCAGCACATCTGGATACGTTGACAACTCTGTTAATGAAGTTTTTGAAGTCGAAGCTACCTTGCGAAACCGAAGTAGTGTTTATTTTCACATGTGCGTGCATCTATTTTATAGATATATATGTATATACTCATGTCCAAAATTAAGGTCACAAACATAAAATCTGTGAAACTGATGAACTAATGGATGATGATCGCTGTACCTATCAAATGGTATAGAAGGAACTTAACATTGGATCCGCAGCCATATACAAAATTATTCATGAAGAATTGCATATGAAAAAAGTAGTTTATAGTTGGATTCCCCAACTAACTAATCTAACTGAGCACCAAAAAGAGGAGCGTGTCGGAATCAGTAAAGAAACTCTTAAATTGATAAATGATGTTGGTCACTGCGTCATTTCTAAAATTGAAACGGGTGATGAAACATATGTATCGTTTTTTGACGTTCCAACACGTCAAGAAAGCAAAGTATGGGTCTTTGAAGATGATCTCACGCCGACAATGATGAAAAGACAACGCGCACTGAAAAAAGTGATGGATGCCGTTTTCTTCAAGAATACGGTATTGGTCAAAGCCATGAAGTTGGAAGGACAGAAGACAGTAATATCAAACTGGTATACCACTAAATGCCTTCCATAAATTCTACAAGAAGTGAATGTTAAAGGACTAATGCTTCACCATGACAATGCATCTTCACATACAGCCATCCGGCTGTATACAGTTGAGTTTCTTAACCCTCTAAGCGTTTGGCACGTAGAATTCCGTACTTCAAAAAATGTTCCAAGAGTGAATTGCACGTAATTTTCTGTATGACAAAAAAGATTTCAAAAGCGCATGGCACGTATTTTTCCTTCACCTGTTTTTTACCTCAAAAGTGCTTTCAACGTAAAATGCCGTGTCTACCTTCCCCCTCGGCCTAATGATCTTTATTGACAAGTTGATGGATCATGTGGTAAAGTGGGCGGTCTTTGAGTCTTTGTCCGTTTAACCCCTTTTAACTTGGAATTTTGCCATAAAATTAGCTATCTGGTTGGGAAAAGCGGAAGAAAAAGTTTTTTTTTTTTATTCTATTCACATGGTAGATCTATACTTAATATTCCGAATATTAAAGCGTAAATATTGCATTTTTTTGCATAAAATAACATTGAGAATGTAGCTTAATGCGACTGATAGAAAAACTTCATTTTTCTAACTACGAATAATGTTCCTTTTTTTTTATGCTTTCTTTCGTTGAAGTTATATTTAATGGGGGGAAAGCAGGTTGGTAAAAATAATATAATCTGTAAGATATAGAAAACAATGGAGATTTTATTTATATGTATGTTCCACAAAAAATAGTGAAATTACAACCAAAAGTATAAAAGAGTTAAATCGAAGAAACAAAGACACATTGAAAAATTGTTTTCGCGGGAACTTGAAGCAGTTTCAATGTTTTACTTTGTTTTTAATTAGCCTCATATTTATCTCTATGAAGATCCCCTTTTTTTAATAGAAAGTAAATTCTTTTTAAATAAAGTTAATTAAAAATCTAATGGTGACAAGAAACTTATAAGATTTAGTTTTAAACGAAACTTTTCTAATTTAAATATTATTTACCATAAAGCAAGTTATAAGATAAAACAAAAGAAATTTGTTCCACAACAATGAGAATTTCTTTTCGCTGTTTACTTTTTATAAATTTGAAAAAAAAAAAAAAAAAATCACTGACTTTTACAGAGACTGTTTTTTCCGAGAGATTTTACCCAAGATTTTACCGCAATAAAAATTTAAATTAATGCAGAAAATTTTTTATTTTTTTAACAACTAGCCGCTATATATTTAAACTGAAAGTAATTGTGATTTTTAAAAAAAACATAAATCCAAATTTTCGGCCCCACCAGTGACCGAGCGGTTGTAACCTCTCAATTGGTAGATGGTAGGTGCTGGGTTTGAACCCAATCGCGGCCGTAGGCCAAACCGTTCGGAATTTTCGTGGTTTTCTTCGAACCTTGCGTAAATACGGGTTAGGTTCCCTTAGAAAGACCCCAACGAAGGGCACTCGTCCTGTGTGCCGATATCACTCGAGTAGATAATCGGCCGACGCAAAATAAACTGTCCAAATTTTCAATTTCCCTTTTTTCCATTTTTGGTTCATGGCAGGAAAGAGATCAGTGTAGACTAGTGAAACGTTATCTTGTTCTTTGTTTCCACAATTGTTGTAAAAAATTGTTTTTATTTAACAAATTCTTTATTTTACACAGTAGTGCAAGCAAGCGGGAGAAATGGGTAGATTTACTAATTATTAGCCTAACATTTTTACTGTAAGATGAAGTTCGTCACAAGTCTTTGACATTTTTCTAATTTTTTAATTAATTCTTTTTTATGCAGAAAATACACTTTGCACAAATACATTTGTAAACAACTCCAAACAAACGAAAAACAAATTTCAAAATCTTTCAGCACTTTACGCGATACAAACATCAGAAAGTATATTTATTGTACATGGTCAAATCTCCAAATCTAATATTTCAGCTCGAAGAGATTGCGGGGTGCAAAATAACCAATTGGAATCTGAAAATGCAAAGATTTATAAAATACATACAGTATTTGTTTCTGTTAGTTTGCTACATGTTTTATGTTGAATTTAATACATTATTTTACTGGCCTCTTTGATTTAGATGACATCACAAATTAATGTCCAGTATTTGTTAGATACTAAACGTTTACCGAAAAGCTATTAAAATACAGTGATTACAATAATGATTAAAGATTAAAAGTTTTGAGAAAATTAAAACAAATAGAGTTGAAGGTGAAAGTGACAAGATTTCTTGTCTTCTAAAAAAAGGGAGGATCTACTCTGTTTTCCTTATTTAGCTACATACATATTAAACACGAACATTTTAGATCAGCTTATAACAGATTAACAAAACTCATATAGCAATCTTTGTTATATTCAAGTAAAAGCAAAATTTTACGATTGATATGTAGAAATTTTATTAAATATTGTTAAGAATTTACTCAAAAGCAACTAGAAAAACTCATATTTATCTAGAAACAAATATGAGAAATAAATCGCTAAAAATGAGTTAAACTTTATTGAAAAAAAATATATATATATACTTCATGAAGTTCATTAAAAGCTCTATATGTAATAAGAAAGAAATGCCCCATCAATGGCCGAGAGGTTTCTGCTCTCTGAACTTCTATACGGCAGGTGTCGGATTCGAACCTAATCGCGCCCATCGACCTAATCGCTCAGAGTTTTCTGTGGATTTCCTTGCGTAAATACGTGTTGGCTTCCCTTAGAATGACCCCACGGAGGGCATCCCACTTTTAGGACCCATATCCCTCGTGTTGATAATTTGCCGTCATAAACACAGCCAACCAATATTAATAATAAAGAAGGTTGGATCTAACTGCTCAAAATCATTACATACTAAGTCGAATAAATTGTGTACAAAAAGACTTAATAAATTTCAAAATGCGCATGTGCTGTTGCTAAAAACATTCATAATACTATAGCCAGAAAGCCATGATTTTAACATGTATTTTCCGTTATTTTATAGTTCTTAAAAACATAGATATACGAAATTTCGCTCTATAGGTATTTTTTTATTACAGACACGATGTGTGCACGATAGGAAATTATATCTATGCCCGGTACAATCATGTGTGTTATATTTCTTTCACAAGTATATATTGCAAATAATTGTGTTCTTGCAACGATTGATTAAAAAAAATTGCAAAAGATCAGGGTTATAAATTCCATAATACATTTTCTAATGGTTTCATAAGCGATTAAAATTTTAAAATGGCAATATGAGTTTAATCTTGATTGTATTTCATTTTAAAAAAATCTTTATGTTCGGCTGCGCACTTTTATAAGAAAGTTTTACTATTTTTATTTTTACAGAACAAAAGTTTGAAAATATTAAAACAAGGTAAAACCCGTCAAATTTTGACGAAATAAAATGTTTAAGAAGAAACTGTTTCATTAACTTATAATAAACCTACAAAATTAGTTATAGTAAAAAATGCATTTTATATTGGTACGTCTAACTCGTAAACAAACGATATTTATCGTCAAATTAACGAACTACTATTTCTATAAAACACAATTGTATAAATTGTTAAAATTAAATTTTAATCGTATATGCAAGCAGCAATAAAAAATAATAAAGATATGTTATGATAAAGTTATAAATTAAGGTTCTTATGCTAGTATTCTAAAATGATAAAAAGCAAAATTTATTCAACTTTGACTCAATCATAGAATTTTTTTTCCGGTGAAATCTAAACCCGGCATCATTTTTACCATATCAAAATTTACAAATGTACATTTCACATCTGTATTCACGTAAAAAAAAAAAAAAAAAAAAAAAAAAATGGCATTTTAATTTGATAATTTTGATTCAAAACTTGAAGTCTCAATAAACTGTTGATATTCTTTTACGTGTAAATCAAGTTTTGTAAATGAAGTCAAAATTTACCTGGTTTTATAACAGAAGATATTTAAATTTCTATTTTTTCCCTTTTAATGAGAAAATTGCAACATAAAGATACAGCACTCAATTTTTTCTCTTTTTTCCTTTGCTTTAAATAGAAATGGAGTACTCCTGTTGCCACGATTAGAAAAGAGGTATTAAAAGTTATAAAAAAATTAATATTTCAAAAACAAATTAAGATACAGCTTTCAAACAAATTTCATTTAAAAGTACATTTTTTTTCAACACGATGGTGTAAAAATTGAAAATATACGACATTAAGAGCAAAACTTTAAACGACATTTTTAGTAGCAAAAGTTACAATACCAAAATTCATATAATATAATATAAATTAAATTGATGCCGTAGTTCATTTCAAATTTCAAAGTGTTGCCGTGCGGAAAATGACGTATGCGTTGCGCACAGATACGTTTGGCCTTTATAATATAGATTGATATATTTTTGCTTAATACATATTTAAATAATAATAATAATAAGCATTATTTTAATTTAAATATCCAAATTTCATTTTCTCCTGTAGTAATAAAATGAATCTGCTTATTGTTTTTTGATAGTAAGGCTCGCGGTCTTGGTGGCAAACGAGTTTGACTTGTCTGTAAAAATACATTGACTTGGCTTAAAAATATGAAAAATGCTATGCAATAAAATTCTCAAAGACGAAATCACATTTAAAAAAAAGTCCGTTATAGATAAGTTCCTTTCTTAACGGGTACATCGACTATTATAATTATGTTATACTGGGTATTCTTCTGTCACATACGATTATATTCATTTGGCATGGAAGAACACATTTTGCCGATGATTCCATCATAATTAGGCTCTTTTTTACATGCATATTTTAGTTACATTGGATTTTAACTATATTGCATAGAAATTTGCTATTCTTTATGAAGAATAAAATTCAAAGTTTAATTGCATAATAATGGCTGTGTAAATATATTGCCTTGTTTGCAGAAATTGCTTGGGCTGGGCAAATTTTAATGAATTTTGCGTGAACCAGGCCACGCCAGGAAAATGATTTTCATATGGAAACCGGGGTCAGAAAATTTCGGCCGAATCAGAAGTCTAGGAAAAAATTAAGTCCAGTCTAGGAGCGGTGTGAAAAATAAATTTAGGCCTGACCCGAGCTTCAAAAAACGTAATGGCTGGTCTGGACCCGAGTGTTGTGAATGAAAATTCCACCGAGCCCGTCAGGTGCTATTTATAGTATGCTGACCCAGTGTTCTGTGATTCGATCCTTGTTAATCACACATCTCTTGTAAAATAATAATTTCTTGAAACTGGCTCCAGATAGTCAAATATATATATATATATATATTAATTGTTATGATTACAGAAAATTGAGGTTTTTCAGTTCTTAAGATAATTCTCAAATGCCCCGCTGAATAAAACGAAAATTTCTGACACACTTTTTTTCGTTTCTTTTTAAACGCGAAAGCCTGTGTACTAAAATAAACTTTCCTTTTTTAAAAAATAAATAAATTACTTATAAGCGATTCAAGTTACATGCCGACGGAATTTCTCCTTCCTTTCATTATCACATCAGAAATTCAATTGAAAGGAAAATTTTCATAGCATTTTCTAAAAGATTCTTTGAGTTTATTGAAAAACAAAAAAACGTGTTTCGATTACATAGTTTCTGAGTGCAAACACCTGCGAATCTCATACGTTTCCGAGCAAGAATGAAATAAAAATTATGTCATAAAGCAGCCAGTTTGCATTTGAGAACAACCGTAAGGCTTTAGTTTCCATATTATTATGCCTGCTTACTTGTAATGTAATAATACAATTACTGTTTTCGAAGATTCTCCAATCTCCGAGAGCTCAAAATCTCCATTCTGAAAGTTTTTTTTTTTTTTTTTTTTTTTTTTTTTTTTTTTTTTAAGCGTTTTTAGGAAATTTGAGATGTAGCTGACTGAGAAGTTTGCATCGATATGTTATATCTATAAAAATAACAAACAAAATTTTAAAACAAACATAATGTATTCGATGGAGTCCAAAAAACAAAGTGTACCTAAGGTATCCAAATTTATGAATAGGTCTCCGTCAATAAAATAATAGCAATGAAAAACATTTATCAGGCCTAGATCATAAAACACTTTTCAACAATGACAGAATATTATTACGATTTTTTTTTCATTCAGTGCAGTCGATCATAGTATGTCCTGTAATCAAATTGTTTTATGGGTCTTTGCAAATGAAGCAGTATCTATGCACTCATTATTCTATAGAAAATGCGTCGCAATGCATCTCAAGGTTTTTTTTTTTTTTTTTTTAACTTTTATTATGTTTGAAGTATTAAAACATCATTAAAGTAACATCACAAACTATTTTCCCCATAGATCATAAATAATTCTCCCCCACTCTTCATAAAGGAACTATAAATATTTTCCGTACTTTTAAAAAATTATATTTTAGCCTACATCAATGATATAATATAAATTTCGTTACATTTCAAGTGCTGTTACATAATTTAAGTGCGTCAGAAATGACTTTTTTCCACATGGACAATGATTGTTTTGTGTGTCCCTATAAACAATATATAAATGTTACGCATTCATTTTAAATATTGAATATTTTATAATAAAAACTCATATCAAAGAAAAATTGCATGACAGTCTGAGTCCATTTATAAGAGTTAGAAGGAGGACAGAAACCTAGTCCATAAACGTTTTTCAACTATGTTGGAAAGTGTAAAAAATTCAGACACTGTTGTTTCTGATATCATTCCCATTTTCTGCGCAGAATAATTATTTTAAATTCGAGAAATAGTATGATGCTATTAACACTTTCCAGCATAGTTGAAATGAATCCAGCATAGTTGATTGAAATGAAGCGAAGCATTTATTATATATGAAATATTTTATAGTGCTTAAAATGATTACTTATTATTCATAAGTACATGTTTAATAATAGCTTTTTGTTACATAATGCATTCTACAATAATAATGTCTTCTTCCACTTGCTCACAAATAGACGGAGAGTCATAACTTTTTATGATTCTCCGAAATACTTATAAAAGAGGTGGACAATATTCTTTCTCCTACCTTTACTAGTAAATTCACAACAAGTATAACATCAAATTTACTTTGTACCTGATTTCTCTAACAGCGGATTATACAGGGTGTTTATAAAGTCCCGGACCCAATTTGATGCTCAATAACTCATAAAATAATAAAGATAGATTAAAATTAATAACATAAATGGTTACATAGACTCAAAAGTTTCATGACCCTTGTCAATGAACTTCCACGTGTGCCACTTTCGTCGCACGGAGAATATCAGGTCGATAGTCAATTTCACGCCAGGTAGTGACAAGCACGTTGGCATCCACAGAGGCTAATTTCTTTTTACACCGCAAGATGATAACCCAGATATAAGATCCTCCATCCAAAAGCAGCATTTTGCGGTGGAAAAAGAATTTAGCCTCTGCGGATGCAATAGCCTCTGTGGATGCCGACATGCTTGCCGCTACCTGGCGTGAAATCGACTATCGACTTGATATTTTCCGTGCGACAAAGGGAGCACACGTGGCACAAGTTCATTGACAAGGGACATGAAACTTTTTGAGTCTATCTAACCATTTATGTTATTAATTTTAATCTATCTTTATTATTTTATAAGTTTATTTAAGCCGGGACTTTATAAACACCCTGTATGTATAGATGCATATTACACTGTAATATCAAATGTTGAGGTACTCCATGTATTCGAATTAAATAATTTTATATCATCTGTTTATTTTAATAACTTTGAATACTCGTTAAAAAAAAGAAAGATAAAATATGATTTTGATGTAAACAACTAGTTAAAAATATAGAGTTTATGTTAGATCAAATATGATAACGATATTGAAAGGCAACACCCTCCCCCTTATAGTCGATGTCATATGCCAAATCCCCCTTCTGTTCTAAAGTGATAACTTTACGTATGCACAGCCCCAGTATAGTTTTAAGTGTAACAGAAATAAGCAAAGATATAAACAACGCATTTTCAAATAAGTTTAATAAATCTGACGACGCTTTGTCTATTTATCTATTCTTGCAATGTTTTTATTTTCTTATGGGATATTAAGTGGAATCAATTTCAAAGTTATTTACATTATTTTTAAGTGATATCGTGTTAATCTTCAATAATCAAGTTAATTTAATTGGATGTATACTTCAAAATAATGTTTGAAAATTACTTCAAAAAAATTATATATATATATTATAAAAGCCAAACGTATCTGTGCGTAACGCATACGTCATTTTGCGAATGGCAACACTTTCCCGTGTAAATTCGGTTTTGTAATTTTCGTTAAATGCAAATTTTACACTTTTAAACATCGCACATTTCAAATTTTTACACCGTCGTTCAGAGAAAAAAAATTTACTTTTAAATGCAATTTGCTTGAAAGCTGTATTTCAATTTAGTTTTGAGATATTAATTTTTAATAGTTTTTACTACCAATTTTGTAATTGTGGCAACAGAAGCATTTCATTTTCTCTTAAAATTGGAATATATATATATATATATATATATATATATATATATAAATTAAAATGCGCAACACTTTACCCTGCAATTTCTGTTTTGCAATTTTCGTTACTGCAAATTTTGCTCTTCTAAACATCGTACACTAAAACTTTTATACCATCGTACAAAAAAAAAAAACATACTTTTAAACGTATTTTGTTTCGAAGCTGTATCTCAATTAAATGATGTGATATTATTATTTTTTTTTTTAATTTTTAGAACCAATTTTGTATTGTGGAAACAGAAACACTCCATTTTCTCTTAAAATTGATAAAATAAAATAAAATAAAATGCGTAAACTATGTCGAAAATATCGTCTGTTATAAATTTCGGTGTTTCGGTTTTATTTCGTTTAATAATTTGGATATAATTGGGATTTATATTATTTTGTTAATTTTAGCTTAAAATAATATTTGTTTGACAGTTAGACTGACTAATACAATATGAATGTTTTACTTTAACTAACTTTGTACATAAATGTAATCAATGAAACAGTTCATTCTTAAAGATTTTCTTTCGTTGAATTTCAACGGGTTCTACCTCGTATGTATTAATGTAGATTAAGATGCAGCTTTAAAAAAAATCGTTTCTGAAAGTGATTTAATTTTTCTTTTTGATGGTGTAAAAATTGAAATTGCATAAAGTTTAAAAGATAATAATTTTGAGATAGAAATTTCATAGGTTTCCCTGGCTATTGTCATTATTGATATCGCGAGTATCCATCACGCACGTCTTTGTTTTGTAATATTAGTAGAATTATCTTAAAATTTATACGCTCCACCAGTGTCCGAGAGGGTCTGCCTCCGAAACTGGTTGACAACAAGTGCTGGGTTCGAGCAAAATCGCGGCCGTCGGCCTAACCATTCGGCGCTTAGCGTGGTTTTCTTCAAACCTTTGATTTCCTTGCATAAATACGGGTTAAATTCCCTTAGAAAAGCCCCCACGGAGGGCAATTCCCTTTTAGATTTCTATCTCAACTGCAGATTCTTGGCCGTCATTAAACTAAATTTAAACTAAACAAAATTAAAATTTATACATTATTCGTATAGATTGAAATACGCTTCATTTGTGTTGTTGAACAAAGAACTTCTAAGTAGAAAAATGATTAATAAATGAAACTATTTTTTTTCTTTTGTACAATGAAGAAAACAATAAAAAAGAAAAAAAAAAGATCTTTCAGAAAAACTGTCAGGATAAAGGGAACGTAGGATGGGATTACTGACGTCCTCATACTGGATTAAGGAAATGAACAGGGAACAACAAGCTTTAACAATATATGTACCTTTTTTTTCATAAAATGGAAGCAGGGTTGATTCCTAAAAGACAGCACCGGAAATTGACACAAATAATTTTACCGACAGATTTCAGTGATTATAAAGAGTTACTTTTGTATATTTTTACTGCGGTCAGAAAAGTCTGTACATAAAGGCATATATCTTTCCTAGTTTTCTTATTATTTAGACATAAAGGTTTTGAGCTTGAAAAAGTTTTGTATTGAAACAAACTTTAGTAGTTTGATGTTCCTTTACTTATTTTAACTTTTCTTGTCACATTTGTCATGCTTAGCGGCTAGCATGGAAAATTTTTAACGGTCTTCTTAAAAAATACTTTTAAATTGACCGGCAATAGTAAAATTTTTTAATTCTCTCAAAGGCGTATGCTTTTAAGTGTGTTATTTTGTGAAATTATTTCATGTTACTAGCCAGCGAAAAGGGTTCATTGTAAACGTCTTGGGAGGCCTTTCTTTTTGAAATACGGTTTAAGGTAATCTGTAAGGTTCGGGGATTAATTTTCTAAATAGGACTACAATACCGAAGATTTCTAAAGGGAAATTTAAGGCATGTTTATAATGGTGCAGCGTTTATTTGATTTGCGGCATGTGTGAAGTGCGTACCTTACATGCTCACTCACTGTCAGGTTTTGTTTAGCATTGATCAGTTAAAAATTGAATGTAAATGTAGCAATATTTCATCCTTTTTAAAATACACTTTTCAATCATTCATTTTTGTAGCTTTGATCTACCGAGTGCAAATGTCTTTTATCTTACAGCGAAATTAGGTGAGAGGTTTAGTTTCGTCACAAAGAAAGAAAAAAAAATATATATATACACATATATATACATTTTTTAAACAGTTAAACATCATGAAAAGTTATGTTATCCCTATTTTAAGAAGTGGCAATTGTTTATTTCGCTCAGTATCTGTGTATAGAAGACTAATATATATATTCTTTTTCAGCGAATTTTGATGGGTGCAGCTAGTAAGAGTTTAAAATTTTCAAACTCTTATATTCAGATTTTCATGAAATTTAGGGGCGGGAAATAATAATGGCCCCTTGTACAGTTTTATCAAGAAGACAATGGTAGATTTTATGTATCTTTTCCTTGGAGAAGAGGTTGGGGGGGGGGGGGGGGGAGAACAAATTAAACGAAACTTATCTGATCCGATGCTTGTATTGATAGAAAACTCCCTGCCAAAATTTTACTGTCTAAAGCCGAGACAGATTCCGAGATTCTAGAATCCAAAACCCTTTGCTTCAAAAATAAAAGGAAATCGGAATTTAGGAAATACCCAATGTTTCTATTATGATTCTCTGCATCTTACAAAATATTATCATTCAGGCAATGACAGATTTGATATATTTTTATAGTTACCCCTCCCATAACCCCCATGCTCTCCATGTCGTGGAAGCAAGCTTACCAAGTCAAAAATAAGATTAATCTGAATCTGGAGCTTATATTCAAAGATTAATCAAATCATGTGGATTGCCATAAACTTATTTAATATGTGATTTGTAAATGAAATTGAGTTTACTTTTCTATATTACTAAAAAATTCTAAGATTAATGTCAAAATCACTTTAATTGAACTAATTTTATGTTTAATTATACTAGGGGTCACAGTTCCTTTTGAGCTACGTTCCCCACCCCGTTCAGGTTTCAAAAACATTGTAATGTACCTTGTTTTAAAAATATCACCAGGTTGTGGAAGATTAAATGATATTATCACGAAAAACGACTCTTTTCTGTAATCGGATTGCCATAATTTTGTCATGAAATTGTGATAGTTTGTGACAAGGGGATGCGTGATAGCCTATTGTATAATAATTTTGTTTTTGATGTAAAGTTTTAACTTATTTCATAAGTTTTTAATTTAATTTAATTTAATTTAATATAATTTTTTGTTGTTGTTACGATTATAAATGTCAGTAAAACACATTAGTTAAAGGTTAAAAATAAATTTTAAATATAATTTATAACGTAGTGCTTTGTTTCTGAACTGAAAGTATGTGTTTATGTGATATAGAGTGACATGTGACACAGTGTGTGTGTGGGGGGGGGGATCACCCACCCGGGGCACCCACCAAAAAACTTGGCATAGGTGTTTAATCCCCGGAGGAAATATTCCACAACCAACCAGCCAAATTAAAAACAACGGGCCATTCCATAACATAAATAACATATACAGCAATAATATGCCATGGCACTAAAATATACAAAATGATAAAAATGAAAAACACTTGTTGACAATTTGACAAACGTCTGACTGACGGAACAAAGAAAAAAATAATCAAGAAACTTAACAAGACACATACAAAATAAAGTGAGATGTAAGAACAAATCATACATGTTTTGGGAAGTGTAATAATTTATGACAAAAGGGGGAGGGAAGTAAAAAATATTGAAAAAAGTGTCACATCATTTAAGGACAGCCCCATTGTGTTTCGAATTTTTTCGCTTTTCCAGTTTTGATCGACATTTAAATATTTGCAGCAATACTATCATGCAAAGTTTGATTTAATTTTTTAAATATCAATTGTATTTTTTTTTTTTTTACTTAATAAGTTCTATAATAATTTTCTGATAAGTATTTTTTTTTGTTGTTAATATTAATTCGCGCTAAAGAAATCGATAAAAAAGTGCACAGGCATTTACCAGCATTTATACTGATCAAGAGGTGAAGCCCCACCAGTGGCCGAGAGGT
This sequence comes from Maratus speculifer, assembly GCA_964019185.1. Classification (NCBI taxonomy): domain Eukaryota; kingdom Metazoa; phylum Arthropoda; class Arachnida; order Araneae; family Salticidae; genus Maratus; species Maratus speculifer. The sequence continues at coordinate 51,236,164 of OZ025295.1, read as the reverse complement.
ACGGACCTCTCAACTGGTAGACGGCTGGTGCTGGGTTCGAACCCAATCGCGGCTGTTGGCCTAACCGTTCGGAGTTTTCGTGGTTTTCTTCGAACCTTGCGTAAATACGGGTTAGGTTCCCTTAGAAAGACCCCCACGAAGGGCACTCCTCCTGGTCCTATATCCCTAGCGCAGATAATCGGACGACAAAAAATACACCAAAATACACCATCAAGAGGTGAAATATTTAAACAAATTTGTAAGCCGGACTACTTTTTTTATACAAAGGTTCATCTGTTAACCAAATTTTCAGTGGGGCGTCATATGAATTCTGTCCATAAGAAATTCATTTCTAATTTAAAGTTAACATATATAAGCCGTAATTTTCACTTCAAATTTGTTTCACGTGTAGTATTTTAATTGCTTCGGTATTTTGTATTTATTTATTTAGTTAGTTTTGTGTGTCTGTGCGTGTTTGAAATTTATGTGTAAATGTGTAGTTCATTAGATTTAAATTAATAATATAATTCAATAATAATGCTATTAACCCTTTCAGGAGCAAAGTACTTCTATACGTTAAAGTACAGAAATGACAGTTCAAATGATGTTTATAGGTATAGTGTAGATATCACTAAATGTATATTTTAAACAATATTGCAACTTTAAGCATATGTGGAGTTATATGTCGTCGGGACTTTTTTCGTGTAGGGTTTTCGTCCGATAATTGTTTTATGCAGGGTGTTTTCGTCCTGTACCTAATCAGGCTAACTAAAAAGGAAAATGGAGATTATTCTATTTGAACGGCCTTTTGCAAAGAGATTGATTCATCAATTAATCTTTCATAGTTACATAAGCAAAATCTATTTATTTTTTAAAAACAGTCTTAATACATAAATTTTATTATAATTCAGATTTAACTATAAGGATAAGGAATATTTTTAAAATACAAATTGTTATCGATTAAAAAAAAGTAGACAAAAATATATAATTAAAATTGCAGTTACTTCTAAGTTTGGTTCACTAAATTATGGTGGGACTGGACAAATGCTCCACATTTTCTTACAAATATAGCATAATCTTTTCAACTATCTTAAACCCAAATTGATTTTTCTTTGACACATTCCTGAATTCAGTTTTGTTAAAAAAAAAAAAAAAAAAAAAAAAAAAAAAAAAAAAAACCATTGAAATGGCAGGTGCGCTATCAAGAGATTATAAAGTCGAACAAATTTTCCATTTTTCGATAAAGGCAGGAAGTCATTTAGAAAATTCTATCAAATTTCGAGTTTTGAAAAAAAACCTGCACACAACACCTCGATAAAGATGATCATGAAAAAGCACTGGCGAATATGTAATTCATTTGACAGAAAAAATAAAGAGCTATTCAGTCTCAAATCATTTCCATAATCCTGATTGTTTTCGCCATGCCTTAATTATATATTTTTTAATTTATTCTTGAATGTGTCAAAGTTTGTAGATTTTGACATCCCCCTCCCCAAAAAAAAGTTCTTTTTCTTTTCTTTTCTTTTTTTTTTTTTAATTGAATCAGTAACTTGTTTTAAAATTCAAAATGGTTTGTTAAGGATCCTCGAAAAGACATTTTTATCTTTATTTTCATTTTTTTTTATTTTATTTATTTAGACATTTTTATGCTACGTATTGCCTAAATTATGCTTTCTTAAGGACATCATTTCAATTTTTTTGTTTCTTTTTATTCCATTTTCACGCCTTCCTTTTCATACAATTGTCAATATTTATTTATTTATTTAGAGACTTCTTGTATTTTTTTTCTTTGGCTTTAACTATAAGAAGGAATTTAAATATACAATTTTAGAATAGCCTTAAAATATCTAAGCAAACATATTTAAATTATAAAATCTATGTTCAAGTACCTTCACACAAATTAATACTTTGTCAGTAGTAATAAACATTAAAAAGGCATATTAGAAAAATTTAAAAGTTGATTTATTCCAAAAACTATTTCATGGAGAAATGAGTGTTTGTATAGCTATTTTCTAATGCAAATTTATTTTTAATATCGAACAATTTGTCTAATTAATAAACGCTATATTAATAATAATGTTTTAATAATTTAAAAGTTACATTTGAAAGTAATTATACTGGTATTCTTTGAAAATCAATTTGAGACAGTTTTTCCTTGCAAAACATTATTCCAGAAAAAAAAAAAAAAAAAAAAAAAAAAAAAAAAAGAAATATTTTAGAAAAGAAAAGTATGATAAAAAAACTTCCAAAAAATAAATCGTGCCACGTGATTTGCTCCATTTTCTGGATAAAAAAAAAAAGAAAAAAAAACAATCTTTATTGAAATAAGGAAATGAGGTATATATGATTATATTTTTAAAACTTATGCAACAGAATCTGCGATAAGTACATCTTCAAACATTTCCTCAGTACATGTTATCTGGTAAATACTGAGCATTCTAAGCTGATTAATCACTATTAGCTCTGACACCTTCTCCTCCCATCTAAGCTCCTACCCCGCCTTCCATTCATACCGCAAGGCTAGAGAAGGGGATGAAAAATTCGGCTGGCGATTTTGCAAAACTTCCTGTCTTCAAAGAGGAGTTATTTTTGTGAAAACATATGCTGTTATTCAAGACATTTTCAAAGTAGTTTTTCCAAAGATACCGAAACGCTCAGAGGGTTAAACAAATTGAATTAAAGTGATAGAGCATCCAACGTATTTACCTGATCTGGCTATGTGTGAATTTTGGTTATTCTTTAATCTAAAAAAGAACTTACGTGGACATCGTTTTCATTCATAAGAAGAGATTGATGTGGCTATAAATACATTTTTTTTATCTATTCCAAGAAATGAATGGCTTGAGGCATTTAATCTGTAGAAAATTCGTCTACAAAAGTGCATTGATGCTGGAGGAGACTACTCTGAACACACCTAAAATTTTGTAAGTATAGCTTCAAAATCCTAGTTGTATCTCAAAAATTTCAGAGTAACCCTTGTATTACAACTTTTTAATACTTTTTGCGCTTCATTACACGTGATTCTTTCAGAAAAAAAACTTTTATTATTATAACTTTTAAATTTAAAGAGTAAAATATATAATTAACATAAAAGAATCGCAAACCGTGCAAAGAGAATTAAGCAAGTATTAATTCTTAATATTATTATTACTAAATACCTAAATATTTTGTTTTAGCAAGACATGTTAACTTAAAAGACATGTACTATTAATAGTACACCAGACCTGAAAGGGTTAAAAAATATTTACACGAGACGTTCGAGATGATTTTTTTAACTATTGCTTCCAATTCAAAGGTAGAACAAATAATATTTTTTCTTTTTAAACAACAAAAGTATTTTCATATTATTAAAAACAGAATGAAAACTTTGATAGAAATTGCGTCAGATATAAAAGTCTTATTAAATATCAATGTACATGTATAGCGATGATAAAAAATTGCTGGAGGCAAATAACTCTCAAAATATTTATATCAATTCATTCCTGACTGTTCACACTTATTCATTTAATGAAAAACGAAAACAGCCATTAGATGTCTTAACAAAACAGCAGGGGTGTAGCTTGAAACCGCTGATTCGGCTTTAAAACTTCCCAGTGAAGCTGGAAGTCTTCCTTCCCAGTTAAAGGGAAATTAATATAAACCCATTTACCACTGTCTTTGTTGTTGTTGTTGTTGTTGTTGTTTTTCGGGGATATTTTTCTAATTATTATAATTCAATCTTCTGCTATCTTTTTAAAACCGAATTAATTAGTGTGTTTTTGGAATCTTCAGTGTCTGAACGGAGGTTTGCATGCATTACTCATGGGAAGCAAAACTCTCAAATCTGAAAAAACTTTTTAATAATGTAATTTACGTAGCATTATTAAAGATTGATTTTATTTTGCAGATTTATGTTAAATAACGGTATGAATGCATTTTTCCAGAAAGCTTTGAGCAAAAAATATTGGGTCGATCTTATCAAAAAGCTACAAAACAGGAACACTAAAAAATAATTAAAATGACATATCTTATTTGCAAAAGTTTTTCTTTAGAAAATTATAACGTTTTTTTTTTCGAAGATTTTCAGATTTATTCATAAAACAATAAACTTTAGCTCATAAATAGGGAACCTAAAATTGGAAATTGTATAAAAAGGAATTTAATGCATTCACACGAAAGACATATTGTAATTTACACTCATAAATCACAATAATTCGCCTTTATAGTTTTGAAACTTTTCTTCATTAAATTCTTTTTATATTTTATCTAGGTTGGCAGTGATTGATAATGTCACTTCAAAGGAAGCTTAAGGGGTACTATGTAAATGAAAGAAAAAGAAAGAAAGCTGCCTTATTGTCAGATTTTATATATGGGACAAAGATTAAATGAAAAAAACATGCAAGATAATTAAAAACAAATAACTAGAATATGTCTTAGTGCTTTAGGCATGTAAATCAAATTTGCAAAATACGGTGGGTATTAATTTTAATTGCTGATCTATAAAACGAGTACGAAAGTTACATTTTTAAATTAAATTTTATTTATTTAAATATATATACAGTTGAATTCCGTTAATACGAGAAACAATAGAATTAGTTATAAAGGAACTTGAATAAATAGATACCCGTAATACACATCAAAATATTGAAATTCTTAAAAGCACAACTTAAAACTAATCGGATAGGGCAATCCCAAAACTTTTTTCTATCTCATAATGCCTCAAAATTCGCTATCACAATGTCAGAATTGAATGTCAATTTATGCTCATCGTGAGGATTCTAAAGGTATGAAATTCCGTGCATTAGTTGTTGAAATAGGGCTATTATGGACATCAGGAACATTGCAACATAAACCCGCCACTTGTTGGACGATTTATACCAAAAGATAAACAGTAATAATATTCATCAAGCTATACCCCAATCTGAAGTTTGATGAAACAATTCGTGCATTAATTCTTGAGATAGAGCTATTGCAGGAATCGGGAAAATTCAGCATATCAACGCCATCTGATGGGCACTTGATACCAATACATAAACAAAACTAGTTTATATCACGTATTTACTGAATCTGAAGTTTGATTAAAACCGTGTATTAATTCTCGCCATAGAACTATTACGGAAATCGTGAAAAATGCAGCATAGCAGCGCCACCTGTAGAGCGATTTACACCAAAATGTAAACAACATCAATTCATATCAAAGACTATCTGAATCCGAAGTTTGATAAAAATCCATGCAATAATTATTGAGATACAGCTGTTGCGTAAACCTTTAAAATGCAGAATACCAGCGCCACCTGTTGAGTGATTTAAACCAAAAACTAATCAGTATCAATATATATCATTGACTACCTGAATATAAATTTTAATTAATTTCCGTGCAATTGTTCTTGAGATAGGCTAGTGTGAAAATCATGAAAAATGCAGCATACCAGTGCCATCTGTTGAGTGATTTATACCAAAAACTAAACAGTATTAATTCATGTCAAATTCTTACTGAAGTTTGATCGAAATTCGTGCATTAATTATGGAAATATAGCTATTGCGTAAATTGTAAGAAATGCAACATAACAGTGACACCTGTTGAGAGATTTGCACCAAAAACTAAACTGCCTCAAATTATAACAGGGACTATCTGAATATAATCCTTTTTATTGAATTCTGCGTATTAGTTCTTGAAATAGAACAGTCACAAAATTTATTTCACACATAGACGAGTCACAAACTCACAATACACAGATATACGGACTGATAAACAGGTATTTTGTAAAAACATCTTTTTCGGAAGTCTGACCCAAAAACATGTAATCCGTCAAAAACAGGAATTCGAAAATTTTCACGAAACTAAAACTTTCTTATTGTAAAGATAGAAGAAAGTAAAAACATACTACTAACTTTATTACTACATACTATTAATTGTTCTAATTATCTCAATGAAAAAAATAAGTTAAGGTTGTTCTCAACTGCTCCGCTCAACAAGCGCAAAAAGTTTTGACACATTTACAAATTCATTTTTTAATAAAAATTTATAAAATGGAATGCCTGACTATGAAAGCGATTTCAAATCGAACTTATTTTTCCATTATATGATCATTAAATTACCTATCGAATTCTAAGCTATTTCGATCACGTGATCACCCGTTTCCCCCCAGCTTTTCGACCGGTTTTTCTGCTTCCGTCCGGAAAATGTGCACAAAAACGTCAAGTTTGAAGCTTGTTATGAAAGATCTATTTTTTTTTCTTTTTTTAACAGAAAATCGAGTGCAATTAGACAGTTTCTGAATAACAACACCTGCTAGTTTCATGTATTTCCGAAAAAAGTAAATTAAAGCATGTGTCACAAAGTTGCCCTTTTTGATTTAAGAACACCCTTAAGGGCACATGGAACATCTCGACAAGTAAAATGAAGCAGTTTTTGCGAAATATTTAGCATCACGTATTTTACTTAAAATTTGAGATTGAAATGGACTTTTTTTACTTAGTAAGTATACACATTATAGACCATAAATAAATCAAAAGAAATTAATTTCATGCATAAATTAGTTTTGAAAAGAATTAATTTTTTCTTTACATATTTCTGAACAATATGTCTGTCCGGTGCACGTTTCTAAAAAAACTGTTGAATATATCACTTTGAAATTTGTTGCGGTTTCTAAAGACATACTATTTGAGAATAACAAGAAAAAAAAATCATTTTGGCTTAAAAGAAATAATATTAAAAATATTTTACTAAAAAGCTTTGAAAATCCTAAAAATTTTGAGTCTAGAGATTTTTTATTATTTCAAAAATTTTGTACTCAGAGCTATAATATATTTTTCAAAATTAATAATTTAAAATTTTTTTTTTAAAGTTTAAAAAAATGTATACATACACACACATATATATATATATATATATATATATATATATATATATATATATTCCGATGCATCTATACCACTTTTATCTCATTATTCCTTAACGGTTTTACAAAGTACGTATATTCAATGAATGTGTATATCGGTCTTTTAGCGTTTTTTAAATCCATTCCGAAACATTGGATTTTTAATTTTTTCCCCCAATTTTTATAAGTAACTGATCTTGACATCTGTCTAGATATTTTATCCCAATGTCAGTCAGTGTCGTCTTAATTTACTTAAAAAAATTTTCTTCACAAATGTTTGTGTGTATAATATTTCGGTTTTTGATGTAAGCATAATTAGCTTCAAAAAATATTTGAACTTTGCAGTATATTTTTATCAGCTTAAAGTTGCCGCCGGCATAAAACTCTGCCAAAATCGCAAATACTTTAGAAAATCTTTTTTTTTTTAATGCTGATTTTAAAAATAATTTTCTTTTATTAATATTCTGAAAGGTACTCTTATTTTTTTGCTGCAATCATTTAAATCAAACCATTCATCATCAATTGCTTAGATTAATTTCAACCTATAATTAGTCAAACGTTTTCACATTTTTTTTTACGTTTCATTTATCCTACAATTAACGACTTTTGACATTTTTTTAAAAATCTTGGACATATTTTTTCAATTTCAAATATTTATAATTTTAACTACAGTTTCAGATAATATCGACAACGGTAATTGTGACTTTTTTTCTATGTTCATAGCTTTTTTCATCATAAAAACTTTGCTTTTCTTACTAATCTTCAACCATAAAAGATCTGAAGACAAAATTTTAAAATTAAAAATTTTAATTATAAACTCTAAGTTAATAAATAATTTTTCTTTTTGGTTTTAGCTTTAGTTTTAGCACGTCAGAGTTTATTTATGTGATTATTTTTCTCTGGAAATTGTTGTTTATTGATCCTTCAAAATCCTTAAAATATAAATTATATGTTAAAATAAAATTTTATTCCACTCTTTTATTCAACTTAACTATTATGTATGTGAAGAAATAATCAATTTTTCATTCATATCGATATATGCTAGAAAATATATAAATTATGTACATTTAGTATTCTTCCGATAACAATACATCTTAACATTTTTAGAAACTTAATTATGAAATAATGAATTAATTTTAAGACTCTGCTAGTTATCGGTATTCGAGGAAAGATCGCAAAGTACTCTTTATGGTTAGAGTTGCATACGGCTTAGAAGAATAATGGATTTTTAATTGTGTGTCGCCTAAATTACGTTCACTAAAGTATGCCAACCGCTTATGAAACTGCAGTACTGAAACATTTTAAATACTAAAAAGTTGAAGATAAAATGTATATTAAAAAATAAATAAAGAGTGCAACCATTTTTTTAATGTGATTTTGATTATTTATTTATTCAATGTGTCTTTGTGATTTGCTGTTGTCCAAAAGTTAAACAACAAACACAAAATGTTAATTCATACAAAAATTAAATGGAGTTAAAAAAAAGAAAATCATATATCTAACTGAAGCAAATTAATAGCAACTTAATGGCACAATCAGCCAAAAATGGTCTTAAGTATCACATCAACTACAATGAATTGAATTGAACTTGCATTTATAGATCATTTATACCTATGAAAAACCTCCTTATTAGTTAATTTTCTTTAGCTATATGTAACAAATAGCAAATAAATAATATAAAAACATTCTATCTTTTTTAAAAGTGATTCTATTTATAATTATTAGGAATATCTTTATAAGTTGACTGTTGAAAGTAGAAGTTTTCTAAAGTTTTTAAAAGGAATGTTTCAAAAGATTTTTTTTAAAGTATTCGGTTCGGCCAAACCAAAAATTTGACAGGCTGAATTGTTTAATATTCTGTCAAACTGAATATTTGGTAACATTCTCGAATACCGAATAGATACCGAGTATTCCGTGCATCCTATGCTCTGCAGCAGCTTTTCCCAACATTTATTGGTATATGCTATCCACCTAAAATGAGAATGTATCTAATATCAGCATGAAAATTTTGTATGACTTCTATAAGCTATATAGCCTATGAAAAAAAAAATCGTACGAAAGATGGATTATCCACAAAAACAGGAATCGATGGTGTCAGAGGTGTATAAGTTGAATATAATTAATAAAATAACAAGTTTAATGAAAAATACGTTTAATTATTATTTAAACACAACTTTACAATCAGTGAGATTTCTGCCACTGGCGTTCACCGATGAGGGCATCTATATCTGCTGAAAAAACTGATTAATTTTAATCTTAAGGGTATACTCGAAAAAAATATTTTTCCACCCTCAACAGCTCGAAATTTTCTGTGGCATTTTCAGGCTCATTTTCAAAAGTAAAAATATGAAACTTGCTAAGTTAATTTTTGAAGAGATGTATAAGAGGCCGTATGAACTCATTTTTCTCTCGATTAATTATCATTTGGTTTATAAACAATTATTTTCTCAGTATGACTATTATTTTCGTTCCCAGATCTTCGGCTTCGGAAAATTCGGTTCACAACGTCAACTTTGACTGCATTTTTTTTCAATATTTCCTGAATTTATCAAAAAATCGATGAGCACGATACATCATGAAATTTCTAAACTAAGAGGATTTGACAGTTTGATGCATTAGAAAGCAAAGAAGAATTTAAATTTAAATCAGAGAAAAAAAGCAGTTTGGATTGGAATACACCTTTATGTCACTTTCTACATGCAGTTTGTTTCTACATTTATTCTTTAAAAAGAGCAATGTAGATGAAAAACGTTCACACAAGTATGAATTGTTGAACTCAATCAAGGATCTGAAAGCATATTTAGATATTTCAGGATATTCTGTTTCTATATTAATCCAGAGAGAAATTAAGGATTTTTCCAGATGTGCCATAACAACTACTGATAATCTCATAGCGAGATCATTACACAATACCGATTGACTGTTAGAAAAGACTGTCTTCTCACATAGTTTAAACTTAAGCTAATAGCTTTCGTTAATATTGTGGTTGTAAGATATTGAATTTGTTATATATTTTTTAAACCGATGAAATAAAAGATGTCATATTTTTGTGATAAACTTCGATTATTTGGCGACCCATACGTTGGGAACAGCTGCTCTACTAACTTTTATGATTCTCAAACTTTTGGAAAAGTATATGGGCCATTTTCAAATTTCGCTTACATATGCTGTCCCAGATTAAAAAGAAGAAAATTCAAACATAAATTAATATTTAAAGTTTGGTTTGTGCTATGCATTAGCTAAAGAAGATCATACTGAACATTTCTAACATGAAAAATTAAAAAAAAATCAATAAAAATTTTTAGATATAAATCTTTAAAATTTTTATTCTAAGCAAAAATGCCTGTCCCATTCCAAGTTTTATGTTTTTAACTGTTTTTTTTTTATTTTTTTTATTTTTTTTTTTTTTTTTAATTTGAGCTAACTTTTTTAAATAAAAAGGTTTCATTATTTCAAATATGAACTGGTAGTGTTCTATATTAATGAAAAAAAGTATGCAAAAGATATTTTCTTTAAGAAATTAACAGAAATCTTTTGTCCCTCACTTTTTATCAAGTCCGTTACCTTGTGATTATTTTAGTCAAAATAGGTTTAGAATTCTGCCTAAAGTTAGCAGCAAATATTGTGCGATATAGTTAAATTATTCATGCAACTACTACATGCAATTTTTTACTTTTCAATTGTGAAGCAATGTAATAGTGGCCAGAATAAGCTTTTATCAAGGTTGGTATTTTTTTTTTTCACTGTCAAGTCTGTTACCGTAAATTTTAATATTAAAATAATGATTTTTGCACTTTTGTAATTAAATATTATTTACTAAATAGTTTCAGAAGATATGTGTACTATTATCTAAGTTAGAAATTATACAAGCTAGTTCATTTCTAAAAGCTTTTTTTGAAATGTTAAGTTCGTTACTAGTCAAGTCTGTTACCATATTTGTAACCGATGAAATGTAAACTGCAATGAAAGTTTACTAAATAGTGTTAGAAGGTATGTAAATTATTATCTAAGTTAGAAAATATAGAAGCTAGTTCATTTTAATATATATATATATATATATATATATATATTAGTTTTATTTGAAATGCCAAGTCCGTTACCATGAAATATAAGCGAATGGTGAAAATGGCCCATACAGTCAATCAGGGTAACGTTGCTCCACCCTTACGAAATTTTGATCCCTTCTGCCGTGGTGGAATCTCGACGGATTATTTCCAATGAGCTGCCAAACTCACACTAGTGCTGCTATCTATATTTTGAGACCAAAACTTTGCCGTTAACTCAAGTGATTTAATCTTTTTTCTCTTGGTTCAACGTTACTCTGATAACTCAAAGTTACCCTAATCGACTGTACTAAATCATTTTGTTATTAGTGATACTTATACTGTTTCTCTAATTCCAACTTTTTTAAAGTAAAGAAACATATTTTTTTCTCTTGTATTTCAAGTGAATTATTTTTGTCAGAAGTGTAATAGATATTTTCAATCGAAAATTTTTATGAAAAGATAACGAAAATGGCAAATTGTAAAAGTATTTTCTAAAGGCAGATGACCTCTTAAAGATGTGCGTGTTGCTGAGAAATGTACGATAATGAATAAACGAGAAAAGACATTTTATCTTTTCTTGCTTAGTATTATTTTTAATTTTGAAACTCTCTACCCAATTTATAAGTTTAATAATCATTTAAACTTAAATCATAATATCGAATGGAAGCTGTAGTCCATCGATTAAAATAATTCTTGGTGCGAATTACAATACTTTTAAAATTAGCAATAAATTTAATTAGTTGTAGAATCTTATAAAAGAAAGTTGCTGCAAAACTTACTATGTCGACGACCCATTATTAAAATAAAAAGCACACATTTATAAGGAACTTTATATGGATTACAATGGTACTTTTATTTTATTTTTTCAATAGTTAGAACTGAAAGCCTTCGTTCGTATTTTTCTAAGTATACGAAGTTCCTATTTAACGAAGTTTTCTAATTAACGAAAATTTTTGCTGAATCTTGAATTCGGACACCATTAACATGTAAATTAACATCCACATCACGAAAAATATACTCTATATAATGAAGTTTATTCCACTTTCGTGCGTGTGCGGCATTCAAACGAATAGGTTGCTTTTGCGATGAATGTATAAATATTTTGTATGAATTGTATGAACATGAAATTATTTATTTATTTAGTCATTTCTATTATTCGATAACCAAAACATTTTTTCTTTTTTTCATGCAAAGATAAACATTTGCTATAGCCATTCTCTTGCACAGACTCTCTGGAGATAACAGCGTGTGTGTGTGTGTGTGGGGGGGGGGGGGGCTTAACACAATAAGAAGGGGATTCCAGTTTCAGGAAAATGTTGCAGATGAATGTTCGGAATAATAATAATGTTCGGAAGCATATAAATTTTAATGAACAGAATAATTTTTATTTTATTTTCTCTTAAGAAAGTATTGGATTCGTGAAAAATCTTAACTTCCGGTTATTGATGGATTTATACGTTGTAAAAGGTCCTGAACACGATTTGATGGTTTTTAGGAAATGTCTGTCTGTGAGTCAGTCAGTGAATCTGTCTATTCACTTCTGTCACTTGCCACTCTTTGAGTCTGTATTCGACAAAAATTTTGCGAGCGCTCTATCTCAAAAGCTAATAGACGGAATTTCACAAAACTTTATATTTAGTTAGATCTTGATATAATCTAGAGCTGATTAGTTTTGGGTATGTTTCGCTCAACAGATGGCGCTCCTTTGCTGCATTATTTACCATTTCCACAATAGCTCTATCTCAAGAACTAATGCACGAATTTTCATAAAGCTTTAGATTCAATTTTCAGTTAATCTGTGACATAGTTTAATACTGATTGCATATTGGTGTAAATCGCTCAAGAGGTCACGTTTCTATGCTGCATTATTCATGATTATCACAATAGCTCTATCTCAGGAACTAATGCCCGAATTTACAGCAAACTTCAGATTCAGCTATCTCTGATATACCGGGTGATCCAGAAGTTTCGGGAGTTTTGAAAAGTTAATAATTAGGAAACTATGTATAATACAAAGGTTCTGTTTTCAGATATATGTTCAGAAACATGTGGGATTTTTGTTTAGAATGAATTTTTTAAAATATATATAGTTACCATTTTTAGCAACAGGTGGCGCTGTTGTATAAGACTGAATGTACCTATACCATGCGTTATATAGACACATGAGTTCATTGCGAGCCTTTTTTTCTATGATAGTGATGAGATTTCGTTTTAAGGGTGGTTTATGTTCAAACATTTTTTGTAAGGTAAATGAAATTGCATTGTAAGGGAAATTTGATACAAAATTTCATGAGCAACTGCAGTGGTTAGACATTGTCTAGCTAGACTATGTTTAGACACATCTTTGCATGTCGCGCTGTTTTCATGCCGTACAATACGTCAAGTTAAAACTGCAAAAGAATCGATGGCCATTGCAAATGTGAAATGCTATGGCAAGCAAGGTTTGAGAAAAAGGCTCATTGGAAGATCGTAATAGAAACAAGAGATCCCAAATGTCTGTTACAATCGTAAATTAGGTAGGATTCTATGCCAATACTCTGCAGAAATCATCAGTTCATGGTGAGTGCAGTAAACTTGTGATATCACGATGAACTGAAATTTCTTTCCGCTCTGAGGATACTGTGCACGCTGTTTTGCATCGGCTCATGGCGGTACTTATAAGCCATGAGCGTCATGATTAAACTTTGTAACCCTTGGATACTAATTCGTTCTTTTAAATGAGCTGTATCATACTATAAAAACAATACTATCAATTTTAGCGCCACCTGCTGTCAAAAAGTGCAACTAACATAATATATTTTTTTTTCATCGAAAAAACAAATCCCACAAGTTTCTCAGCATTTGTGTGAAAACCGCATACTTCTATTGTTTATGGTTTTCTAATTATTAGCATTTCAAAAGTCCCGGGACTTCTGGATCACCCGGTAGATTAGTGTTGTTTAATGTTTGTTATAAATGGCTCTTGAGATAGTGCTGCTATATTACATTTTTCATGATTTCCGTAATCTCAGGAACTAACGCGTGAATTTTCATTAAATTTAAGATTCAGTTAGTTTCTAATATAAATTACTCCTGCTTAGTGTTTGTTGTAAATCACCCAACGAGTAGCGCTGTTATGCGGATTTTTTGTAGATTTCCGCAATAGCTCTATCTTTGAAACTAATGCACGGATTTTCATCAAACCTCAGATTCAGTTAGAAGTTGACATATTTCTTGCTGACAAGATTTTGCTGTAAAGCACCTAACCAGTGACACTGGTATGCTAAGAAAGTATTAATTTGTACAATAGGAAGTATAACAAGAAGTATTAATATGTATGAGATTAAAGAAAGTTTTGAGACTGCCACATCTCACTAGTTTCATAAGAAATCTTTATGAAGTAATATGAGACTTTTTTGCAGTTAAGGATCTACAATATTGAGAAAAGTAAGAAAAGGTACGCGGCGTTGTAGTTTTTGTTTATCTCTAAATTATGGGTTTTTTTTTTTTTTAAGACATTATTTTAATTAAAATTTTCTGATATGGCTACAATGAATTTTAAAAAGAATACTGCCCGAATTAAAAATACATTTTTCCAATATTTTTATTTTTTGTGTATATTTTTCATCTTATGTCTATTTTATTCTACAAATTTCAGGAATTTAAGTTGATTTCTATTTAACAAAATTCTTCATAACGAAGTTTTTCGGTGTAACGATGGGCTTTCTGTGAATAGAAGTTTCACTGTACTATATATTGTAATCGTAGAATACACATCGAAAAATAATTTTTTTTTTTTTTTTAAATCAAATTTAATCTATTTTAGATCTAGATATTCGGCCGCCGGGATCTCAAAATCTCTTTCGCGTCTTCTTAAAAGTTACACACTTTCTATCAAAAATAAACTTACATTATATAACGTTTGCATTAGATCTGTACTAACTTACAGCTGTGCAATCTACGAATTTGCATTCAAAACCGGAATGAATTACCTATACCATGCTTATAATAAAAGTCTCCGTATCATTCGTAATGGTCACTGGTGCCTTTGCAATACTATGCGAAATCTTTACACCGATTCAATAAAACATGAATAAACCAAATTGCTAAAAAATTCTACAAATTTCTCTACAATCTCCCTAATAAAACTGTCGTGAAATTATCAGACTATGAGATATCCGACTTCTCTAATCATAAATGCTTTACATATATGCTATTGCTTAACAGACGAAGGCTTGAGATTTTCTCATTTCTCAACTGTACTTAATCTTTGCTTGTTTGTTTCTGTCCTTGTTTAGTTATTTTAAAACAATGAAAATCTGCTAAATTTTTAGTAAATTTACTTGTTAAAATTCAAATGCATCGTCTCTGCAAAGAATCTTTTTGTTTAGATGGGATAACCCCGGGTAGCTTTTTGGCCTGTCCTTTTGGAACTAATGGTGCTATAATTTCTCTTTTCATTTTTTTGCAACTACATTATTATACTACATGTATTTTACATACTGTTACATTCTAAATTTGCTTATTATAATCTTTCTTAACTTATAATAATTAATTTTATCTTTGTGGCTACTAACTGCTTTTAAACATATTTTTTTAAGGCTCCCTAATGCCCTGGAAATACGAACCGCCTTTATATTGGATGTTAAGTTGCCACACAACTAGTCTATCAACCAACTTACATTGTTCTACTGCTTTAGATAGTCGAGAAAAGCTTAAAATCGAAAGTGAGCAGGATTTTCGGCTATATATTTAAAGTAAGTAGTTCAAGTGTTTTTCGGGAAGGCAAAATTTTTATTTTTATTTATTTGTTTTGTTTTATTTATTTATTCCCAAGTAGTATACTAAATATGATTGTAAAAAATTAAATAAATAAATAAAAATAAACCTGTGATTTTCTATCAGTACTGGCACACAAAAGACATAAAATTCCTATTAACAATTTTGATATTCATCATGCAATAAATTATTTGTTGACCTTCAAAAATGCATTTTTCAAGTCGCAAATTATCGACCTATTCCCACTCTTTATTCCCGAACAACAGTGACAAATCCCATAATGATTTATCTGTATATCTCATTTACATCACAATGTAAAGATTATAATATTGACACTTAATTTTGAAATGGGATTTAAAACTCTTAATTTTTACTAACAAAAATTGCAGAATTTCTTATCTGATTCACAAACGATGACTGCTTTTTTCCCTTTTATTATCTAACATTTTCGGAATAAATCTTTTAGAATTAAAATTGTGTATTTACAAGAAAATATTTGTGTAATTTTTTTATTGCTAATAATTAATATTTAATCCCATATAAGGTGAGAGACTTTGTGACTTTAATTCTGTTTTATTATTTACAAATCGATATTAATTTTTGCAACGTCATGCATCGTAATCGGAGAATTGATCTTTGGGAATTTTTATATTTGGTATTTATTCTGCAGTGATAACAATTTTCTATTTTCTACACTTGACCATCTAATTAGATTTGAAAAGATGAAATGTTAATATGATAAATTAAAATAAATACTTTTTTTTTTTTTTTTTTTTTTTTTTTTTTTTTTTTTTTTTTTTTTTGTATTTTGACATAATTTATTACTATGAGAAACAAACATTGGAGATAAACTGTGCGTTTTTAATAGATTGTTGGACGTTTTCCAGTTTTAAATAAGTTGAATGAATAACTTTTCTCTTTGAATCAGTATATTTAAAATAAATATCAAGCAAACAAAAGTACCGTGAAAGCACTTATTTCCGCCAGCCGTTTTTTTTTTTTTTTTTTTTTTCGGGAAAATGAAGATATCGGTTATTTTGCTGGTTGAAAATTTAACGAAAATTAACTTGTGCGCACATTTAATGGTGTTCAAGCTAAAATGAGATAACTTTGAATGGCTTCAAAGGATCTGGTACAAAAATTTAAAATGAATGAGTTATATTCTAGTAGTTGTATTCAAGAAATTTTTGTGCTTATTTCTTATTAAAGTAACTGCAATCAATAAATTTTGGATAAGTGAAAAAAAATTCTGATTTTTTATTACTATTTGAGGCAAAAAAATTATATATATTTCGCGAGGCTTAAATTTTCGCGATTACGATGAGCTCACGAAAATAAGTGCTTTTACAGTAATATGAATTGAACAGCAGTTTACATCAGAAGGCAAATTAACTGGGGAATTTTATTATGAACTATAAACTCCCGGTTTCAAAATATTTTTTAGATTTTTTTTTGTACGAAGTATCAAAGTATTAGGCGAATAGTTCGCTTTCGCTTCATATTTCTACAAGTAGAGAATTTGCTTCACCTCACAGTTTTCAAAAAAGGCTCAGTCTTGGACAGACTTGGACGCCAACCACAATTTTAATAAGATATTTTACATAGAAACTAAAATGTAGCTCACAAAAATCTCCAATGCATTTCTTAATTTTAATTACATTTAACTGGAATGATTATGCAGGTTGTTCTATGCCAGAGATGTCCAATCTTTTTCACGTATGCACGCCAAAATCTATCACGCCAGATAGACTGTTCTGAAAATGTAGACAAAAATAAATAAAAAATTTAAAAAATGCAACAATGGATTTACGAAAATTCGACAATGGAATGGGAATGTTATGAAGTTTTAAGTGACGATGATATTGTGCCGCGTGTCGCTTGTGATTAAGACGCATTTTACACACAATAATTGAGCAATTCCGTACTTATAATTTATGTTTACACACACTGAGGTATTACTTAATTACTTGGAGCAAAAAGATGAAAGCACACCTGGTGATAAAAAATGATGTTAAGAAATTTGAATAGTAAAATCAGTCGAAGAGTAAATGAAAAACGAAAAACAGATCTTTATCATTTCATTTTTCGTAAAACAGTGTTGTAAACTGCATTTCTATTTTTATTATTATTATTATTATTATTGGACTAATAGATATAAATAACATTCAAAATTATGTTTTTTTCCTTCTTTTACATCAATTCAATTATTAATGCCGTATTGTATAATAATTTGACATTTTCTATCCTTTTTCTAAAATTTTTCCTCAAAATTTACTCACACTGGGTTTTTCGAGACATTCGCTTAATCCGGGAGTAGGCATTTCTCCACCATTCCAGGTAATAGAGAGTCTATTGTACATTTATTAGTACATTTATTAGTACATTTATTTAGTACATTTATTCATTAGCATTCAAAATAAAACAAATTTCGACGGAATATTACAAAATATTGTTGTGTCATTCATAATACTAAATGCACAAATAAATTTTAACATAAAATGGTTCATCGAAAGTCGATAAAAAATTAGTTCTTACTTCAGTAAGGCAGATAAATCAAGACATTGAAAAGCACTTAACATAATTGCTTTCCTCATTAAAATAGAACAGTTCGAAATTGTTCGATTTTTCATAGCTTAGTAATTCTTTGTATATTTTAAGTACTTAGCAAACATTTAAAATTCATTTAAAAAATATGCCGCTATTGTATTTCAAAGCTTTTAAATTACCAGCGATTGTTAAACTTTCTTTATTTAAAAAAAATGGTACGTAAAGATTTAGAATTCCTATAAAATTAAGAACTGCTTAAAATTTATGTCACTAAATAGGAAATAGATTATTTAATAAAAATTAAAAAAGTAAGAATAAAACTCTTGTTGTCATCAACACACGCAGGTTTTCGGTTAAAATAAGTTCAAATGGAAATAAGAAAAATAATCTTTTATTAGAACGCTTTCAAAAGATCTTGATCGTCAAATTAAATTGTTCCAAACGGATCAATAATCTTGTTAAAAAAAAAACTTCAAGTAGTTTTTTTTTTATTATTTAACATTTTTTAGATTGAAAACTAACCATACCAAACAGTACGATATTGCAGTTTTTTCGCAAGATTTAAAATAATTCATTTCTACTCATAAAGCTGTTACATTTCAGTTTTTTTTTTCTTTCTTTCTTTCCACTGAAAGTGAGATTGAGACGCTTAATCTTGGTGGGTTTCAGTAGGTGAAAATGATGTCACAGTAAAAATGAAATGTGTTTTGTGTGCAAAATTGGTAACTGGCAAACGTAATATCAAACTTGGGAATATATTTATTAGTAATCTATTGCAATTAAAGTATTTTAAAAATAGTTAATACGAAAATATGCATGCAAATTTTGAAACTAGTGAAAAGGTTTCATTTTTAGATTTCGTTAATATATATATATAATTGTGCCATAGTGGAGCAATTTTTGTTGATTTTTCATCGGATAATACCAGAGATCAATGTCTCAATATATAACTTCATTAGTTTATTACCTGAATTACATTTTACTGATTATTTATAAGAATAATGTTTGAATCTTCAATAATTTGAAAAGTTTAAGTTAAACTTATGTTCTAAATAATATTTTTTTTTTTTTTTTTTTTTTTAAAGTTCAGCTAGTCAATACATAATTGATTATTTACTGCGAATATATTTTATAACTTCAATCTAACAGTTCTTTTAAGGGGTCTCAGGAGTCTTACTTTTAATCTGGTGGTGCAATTTAGCAACATGTCACATTTAATTTTTTTTCTCAGTCCCTATAAAACATTAATGCATAAAATTTTAATAAAGACAACTTAAAATCTCTTGCATTTAAAATATTTTTTTTTCAGTATTCTATTTTAAAATTTTATTTTATTTTTTTAATGATTAATTTTTATTAATAAAAAAATTAAAATTGTTTTTTGATATGCATCAACTGCGCGCAAGACTGTAGCAAAACTTGATTCTAGAGCACCCCAAAAATATTGATAATCATGTACAATGGATGTATTTCGAACTTATGCTTCATTTGAAAGGAATTTATTTATTGATTTAAAAATTAAAGATAAATTATGAAATTTTGAAAAAAAAGTGATTTTTTTATCAGTAAATTGCCAATTTTAAGTAGTTATTGCACTCGTAGTATTAAATTTGAATTATGAGTTATTCTGTATTTTAAAATCCAGGTATTTACCAAGTTTCATGCGAATTGCTTTATTAATTTTTATGAAATGTTGCGCGCAGTGTGGATGCAAGTCAAACAATAATTTTAAAAATTTTATTAAAATTACGCATTAAAAAGTAAAATGAAATTTCAATGTAGAATATTATAAAAAATATTTTCAATGGAAGAGATATTAATTAATATCTTTATTTAGATTATTAATATAATCAATGTTAATTAATATCTATATTTAATAAGCTCTAGTTATCTATATTACACATTTTATGCATTTATGTTTTATAGGGACTAAAGAAAAAAATAAATGTGACATGTTGCTAAATTGCACCGCCAAGTAATAATTAAGACTTCTGAGACCCCTTAAACAACTTCATTCATCGAATTCGGCGGATTCCGAATCGTTAATACTAATAAAATAAGAAGAATGCAATGGTTAGGCCATTTAATCAGAATGACGGTCAAAGAAGCATAAAGAAGTTATATACAGTAAAACCCCGATAACTCGGATTAATTGGAACCAGACCCAATCCGGAGTATCGAAAATCCGGATTTTCCGGAGAATTAGAAAAAAAATGAAATAAAATAAAACTCACTTACAGAAAATCACCTTTATGTTAAACTTATTGAATATTTACAGACAGTAAAAATGTTTACTTTGTAATAAAAGAGTTTGTAATTTTCTGCTGTGCCGTGATTTTTTTTTTTTTTTTTTTTTTTTTTGGGGGGGGGGGGGGGGACATTTCTAAGTGGTTTAAATAGAAAATTGGGAAAACTGGAATTGCCAAACTTAGTGATACATTGTTGTTCCTTTGAAAGATAACGTTAAAGAGTTTAAATAAGAAAGCTTAAGGTATTCTTCCTAAAATATTTCAAAAAAAGTTTTTTTTTAATATATATATTCAGAATACGACGATGAAACAAGTTAATGTTATGGAAATCAGCCAATCACTTCTCAAACTTGAAAAAAAAATTGACCTAACCGATTCGAATTATCCGGAGATCCTGATTAACGGGGTCCTACTGTAATGGTAAATTAACAAGGAAAGGGAGTGCTGGTAGACAGGGAAAATTTGGATAGAAGAGGTAGAAAAAAGACATAGTACAAAAGCAAATTATGAATTAATGGCCTTAAATCGGAAGGTCTGATGAAGTATATTAAGAAAGGTCAAAATATTTCATGGATTATAGTACCATTGTGTATGCGTGTATGAATTTAATACATTATAAATAAAATAACTAAAATTTCAGATAAACCCGTCCTTTTAGGACACATAACAATTATACGCGGTGTTCCTAGATGAATATTGGGGTTTTAAAGCCTGGTAGCATTTATTAAATAAAACTTAAAATTATAATTAATATATAAAATGAAAGAGAAACTCAAACAGTTTTACCTACAAGCTTACAAATGTTTATTTTGATAACTTTCGTCACACGGCACACATAAAGTCGATAGCTTAGTTCTTCTCAAACACTGATTTAGAGTTTGTGAGTTCATTGTTATAACATCTGCAATGGTCAGCTGGTAGTGGAGGTGCATACACACGATACTTTATGAATTCCCACAGGTAGAAATCCCATGGCGTCTGATCAGGTCAACGTCTGAATAGAACTTCTTTGTTTATCAACGTTTGTGGGAAACTAAGCTATCGACTTGATATGTGCCGTGTGACGAAAGATGTTCACATTGAACACTTGTAAGCTTGTAGATAAAACTGTTTGAGTTTCTCTTTCATTTTAAGTAATAATTATAATTTTAGGTTTTATGTAATAAATACTACCAAGTGTTAAAACCCCGATATTCATTTAGAAACACCCCTTATAATACATAACAATCACTCTATGTATTTGAAAAAATATATATATATGTATCGAATATAGCCAAATAACTTAATAAATTGTGGAAATGAAACAATATTTTTATGAAAAATACAGAAATAGCAATAGACAAATTCATACTTTAAATTATTAGACATAAAAAATACCAAATATCAACCCATTCTCTTTTTTTCTACATGTAGAGAAAAATTATTCAGAAATACAGAAATACTTTTATCTGACATATCCAAAAAATGCATTCTAATATCAAGAAGTGCTGGCGTGAGAAATATGCCAGATTCACTATGTTTTTTTTCATACAGTTTTGAGAAATACCATTTGTATGTACTGACAGACAAAGGGTTCTTAATGGGGAAAAAGCATTCAAAAACTAAAAAGCCAAGAAAACTAATAGTTCCACAAATTCTTTACCTTAAAATATTTCGCCTTTTATGAAAATTTACAAAATCATTATGTTTGTTCTTTTTTTTTTTTTTAACATATTTATATTGATTTTATTTATAATTGAGAGAAAATATAAGATTTTCAAATGCAATTATGATTGAATTTGGATTTTTTATTACCTTTTCGATTTATTTCTTAAAGGTCTATGTATATTAAACGGACTTGAACACAAATGATACAATAATCCAAAAGGAATAAACAATTGGCCGGCACCAGGATTTCAACCTGGGTGCACAGTAAATCGCGTTGCTGCTTTACACTAAGCTAAACCGTTAATAATAAACCATGTTGGAGAACGTTATAGGCCAACAGACGATGACGGAAAATACAGTGAATAATTTTAATATTTTATCGATCCACAATATACATTATAGCACACGTAAATTAAAGTCTGAGCTTATATATTTATTTATTAAAGATACATATATAAGTGAGACTTGAAGAAATCAATTCAATAATCTAAAAGGAGTGAAAAATTAGCTGGCGACAGGATTCGAATGTGGGTCTATTAGGAGTCCCGTGGGTTTATTAGTTAAAAATTGCCAAGATAGGCTATCGGTCAAGGTAGGTAAAGCAACAGCATGGTGCGCTGTGGACTGAGATTCGAATCCTACCCCGGTTAATTTTTCATTACTGTTGGGTTTTGTGTATTGATTGTGTTCAAGTCTACCTTAATATAGTATATGTACCTTTAATAAATAAATTCAGGCGTTAATTTATATGTGCTTTAATACTTTTCAGATGTTTCTGAGAAAAGGATAAAAATACAGAAATATAGCTTTATAAATTTTAAAATTACTGAATCAATCATGATTAAAGAAGCGATTTGACACTTCAATTTTCAAATTGCCTGAAAAATATCCTTTGCTTCTTGAGGTAAATTTACTAAAGATGAAACATACTATGAAACAAACCTTCTCAAAACATACTCATGAATTAATTTTTCTCACTGTATTGCTAGCAGATCCGAACTATAGTTTCGAGAGCAATTAATCTGCTAGCATCAACAAGGTGATATAAGCAGAAGTTTTATCACATACTCTGACGAGTTTCTATGATAGGGGAGACCGGGGCACGTTGGCCATAGGGGTAGGTTGGCCAATTTGATTTAATTCTCAAACCAGTAACCAGATGTCGCCACAAGTCCAGAAACATGTTAGAACACCTGTTCCCCTACCCTTCCAGGAGTTTCAGTTGTCTTAACAAAAGCAAACTAAGAACAACGTTGATTTTTCAATTTCGTCGATCTCGAAGTAAATTTTCGTTAATGTGCAGAAAGCTTTAATTCTCTCAAGAGATACTTCACAAGAACAAAGGTGAGTAATATTTTGAAAGCTCAATTTATAGCGATTCTTTTGATATAACAATAAATATTAAGTGTTGCTAAGATATGTGTAAAATAGCAAAAGTATTTTAAACATGGCGAGGGGGCAAGTTGGCTCACTTACGTCAGGGCACGTTGGCCCATTCAAAAAATATATTAATTCAGCTTGTGATGGTTGGATGACAACTAATAGCCGTCCTATGACCATCTACGATATTCCGGGAATTGTGAAAACTGCCTTTTCTAATGCAATAAATCCAGTTAACATAACATCAGGTTTTCCGATAACTAGAATTTGCCCTTTCAATAGGGATGCTTTTACTGATTCTGATTTCGTGTCTTCGTATGTCAGTGAAAGACTAGAGCTTTCAAGCATGCACGACAAAGCAATTAGTGAAGCTTCTAATGAAACCCAGATAATTATGGGTAGGCCTTTTTCCATAGATGTGCCTACCGCATCTTCTCCTGCTCCATGCAAGACAACTCCAACACATGAGGACATTAGACCAGTCGAAAAGGCAGAGCCAAGGTAGACAAATGCTTTGAATAGAATGAAGAGAACTTCTGCAGTCCTCAAAGACACCCCTGTCAAATTAGCTCGTTTTAACAACAACAAAAGGCAACAGAAGAAAGAAATAGTGCCAAAATTAAAAATGATATTAAAAGAAGAAATCAGACCAAAAAATGCAAAGGAAAGCAATCTGTGAAAAAGATTTTGCTTCCTTTTAATCCTTCACAGTTTAGATGTAGTGGTCTGAACCGTCAAAAGAGGAAGAAGAAATCCATTAAAGAAACTGATGATGAGGAAGACGAAGTCAATATCTGCCTACGTTGTTTGAAGGAGTTTAACCAAAGTATGAATGGGGAAGAATGTATCCAGTGCGTGATTTGAAAACGTTGGGTGAAATGTGTTCGAAAAGAGGTTAATGGATTATATTTTGAATGCATTCACTGCAATGATCCCTCTGATTTGTAAACATAATTTGCAAATATTTTTTATTTATACATGCATTAAAGTTCCTATTCACTATTAACGAATTTTATTTAACTTCTAAATAAACATAAAAAAAGAGCATTGCAGGCCAACGTGCCCCATTCAATGGGCCAACCTACCCCGTGCACGGGGTAGGTTGACTCACCCCCACAGGCAAGCCCCCCACATGACATCACACCATATTTAAATTCATAAAGTTCTTAAAATTTCATGATAACTAAAAATAAGCGTTTTCCTCACTAGTTAAATGCACTAGGTGTTGTAAAAATATATTACATTTGAAAATAAACAAAATTTAGGTATTGAAAAAAATAAAATAAAAAAACTGGGCCAACGTGCCCCGGTCTCCCCTACCCCTTTTTCATATGCATGTTAACGCATATAACACCATATAAGACACCAAAGCCACAAATAAGTAAAACTATTTATTTTTGGGTTCATTTTTCTCGTGTAATATATATAAACGGATTAATGGGAGAAAACTAAACAATTTTAATATCCATCGTTGCTTTCTTGCGCCATGTTTCTGACGCTAGTGAGCAGGTAACTAATTAAGATAACTGTTATCTGGTATTATCTTTTCACTTATTTATTGCATTTCATACATATATGTATCCCATTCTGCATACTAGAGATTTAAGATAATAGTTTTCCTTATCTTGAAGTTGATATTGCAGTTAGATTCTGTGGTATGAACAAGGCCCATTTTATCAATGAAATTGAGTTTCTCATTCTATTCAAGAGCATAGATCCCAGATAAAAGAAACAAAGGAATACGTAATCTAGTAAATAGTGAAGACGATGAGAATGGGGGAAGTTTTACGTAAGAAACGGGTCCCTGCGGATAAAACTCACCCGGTAACCTTTTTTTTTCTTTGAAGGGTAGTTCAAACGTAAGTCTAAACTTTTGAGATTGGTGTTCCTTGGTGGAGTTCGTGGAGTTTAAGGGGGAAGACTTTGAATCTCTTGCGGAAATAGCCAGCGCTACGGGGAGGCCAAGGATGATCCTTCGATATGGCCCCAACACATGTCTTTCCTCATTCATAGGAGTTGATCTTGGGGGTCAGTCGAAAAGCAAAACCTTTCCGGGAAGCATTTTCAGAAAGAATCACGCTTTGAGCACCTTATCGCCAGAACAACGATTGGCGCGGAGATGAAGTCAATCCTACGCACCCTTTCTTGTTTGTGACGTCAAACGCCTAGCGAATAGCAACCCTTCCTTCTGCAAAGAGATCGCGCTTATTGTTCATTTGTTTTTCCGTAAATGTTATCAAGCAAAGACTATAATATGAGGAAATGTTATTTACCGTTGTTTACGATTAAAACAGTTTAAAACAAAGAGCTTTTTCAGATTAAAATTAAAATGCTTTAAACTTCACAGAACATCTAAACATAGGTTTTTTTTTTTTTTTTTCCTCAATTTAAAAACATTATTTCCTTAACTCGCTATGTTCGAAGAAATTGAGAAGTTAATTAAAAACAGTAGTAAAGATTCTCTTGTAATATATATAATTCTATTAATCATATATTTTATGACACAAAATTAGTTTATTTTGTGTTTGGCGATGCAGCTAGCTAAACGTTCTAGCTTTCGCCAACTCGCCAAAGCTGGTGCTCAAAACGTGATTCTTTCTGAAAATGCTTCCGGGAATCCAAGACACATGGGTCGCCGGCCTCTGCGTCCCTATGCGCGATGTCGTCCAGTAGTTCTTCAAGGACCTCGGGGGGAATTCCAAGCCAAGGGACCATTTGGTCTCCTCGGAGGGAGATGACGAGTGCTATCGCTATCGGTCATTCATCCCTAGCTTGTAAACGGTGATCAACGTCGTGCATTGACCATTGACAGTAGACATCGGACGATCAGGGGGGAAGGACCGGTGGTCCCGTGTAGTAGCCGCCTAGCGGTTTGCGAACTGGGACCCGGGTCGAAGTCCTCGTCGCGAGAGTCAGAAGGGCCTGTAAGGGCCCAGGAACGGGATGAGGTGCCATCTCATTATATCTAATGTGATATTGTAGGATGAGAAAAAAATAGGGTAGTTTAATAAGTTGACCAAAGCAGAAAGTATTTCCTATATGTTACTTAGTATCAGGTCGGATAGTTTATATCAGAACTCTTAAATGAGAATAATGTCTTGTTAATATGTAAATAATTTGCAAATATATATTTTTTTAATTTTAATCGAATAAGTTTAACATTTTTTGATAATCTATTTCACACCGTATCCGATATCACGTATTTATATCGGTGGTGGCAGCATATCAAATAAAAGAACAGTTTGTCGAAGTTTGTGCGAGTGGTGATCGTGGTTCCGAGAAAATCTATCAGCGTTTGGATTAAGAAAGAGTGCAACATCTTGTTTGCAACCTTTTGTCATTTTGTTTTTCTGTCAACATTTTCTCTTATATATATAATTTTGCTGACATACATTTATAACAAAACATTTCTCAAATGATTTACATGAATTATGTTAAATATAGGAGAAGTATACGCTCATCAAGAATCGTATACAACAAATTTCATGTTTGTAAAATTTCTTTTTTTATATTAGTTTAAAAGCTTCAATAGCATATTCTATTTTTGTTTTTAAAGAACCTTTTTGTTTTTAAAGAAACTTTCTTCTAAAAGCGTCAACTTCATGTGAAAGTTTGGAAACATTTTTATGTTTTCGCGCATACTTATTAAAAGTACTCAAATACTGAAATAAAATTTGCAAGGTATACAATATAAGTACACAAAACTTTATCGCGAAATAAATAACACAATTTAAAAGGTGGGAAATTACGTGTGGTCGTACTATAACTAAATTTATTAATATTCAAATCTTCGTGCAGTAGCTCTTGCATTCTTATGCAAAAATGATGAATAAAAATTTATTGCGATAATATATACACTGTAAAAAAAGGTCGATCTACTAAAAAAATTTTAGTAATCCTTGTAATTACTAAGAAATTTTTAGTAATCTTACTCGGTTACAAAGAACCTGTAAGAATTACTAGAAAAAAGCTAGCAATGAACAGAGTTAATAGTTTTACATTTTTAATCGCTATTACTAAAACTGACTTGGTGCGGCCCTGATAGCTTAATGGTCATAGCACCGAACTCCAGGCTGAAAGTACCTGGGTTCGAATCTGGCCGCCGCCAAATATGCACCGAATATAAATAGAGGGATTATGAAAGTCCTGTCGTAGCAGTTACCATGGGTAATGATCTCTGAACTTTCCCTCCCCGTTAGAAACATGTCAAAATAGAGTAGGTAGCAATGTTTCGTGCTGCCATCTATTGCGGCTTTACCGAAAGTCTTCGGTTTCAGAAGTCTGTCTTTTTACCCACTGGATGCAGCTCGAAGGAAGCTCCTGCCCTTCAGGCACACGTAATGGTTACTAAAAATAATTTTGGAGCTATTACTAAAATTTGCTTGGTGGCTCATACTAAAGAGTTTTAAGTTAGTTATACAAAAAATTCTTTTGTTTAGTTTACAAAAGAAATGTTTGTTTCACTTACAAAAAAAAGTTTGTAATGGTTACTAAAAAATTCTGTGGAATACAAATTTACTAAGAAATTTTTAGTAACCTCTTGAATTTTTTTTACAGTGCATTAAATTCAATAATGCAGAAATAACATGACACCCTCTTAAATAGAACTTAAACATCATGGCAATATAGAATCATTACATATCATGGGTAATCATTGAATTAATTGAGCGCGATAGGATTTAATAGAATGAAAAACTTTTATTAATATTTTTTTAAGTTTTTAAGTTTTAAATGACTCGACAAAATTCTTCTAAGTACGATATATCCGTATATGTTGAACTTCAAACCATCCGAATGGTTAGTTTGTAAAATATTTTAGCGATATATTTATTTATTTTATATGTCATTCAATTACCTTTTATTACAGCTATTTTGTACTTGTAGTCTCAATATGTAGTATTTGCGTTACAGCTATCCCGAATAAGCGTTACACTTTTTGGTATAGTTATACTTTTATAATTAAAAGGAAAGTCAAATTTTATCTATTTATTTATTTATTTTTAATTTTCAAAAAATATGTGTGCATTCTGGACAATTTTTAACATTAAATCAATTTGAATAATATGCCCCTTAAAAGGGTTCAAATATGCATTGACTTTCAATGGAATTATACTAAAATAAACGATAAATGCTAATTAAAATCATTTTACGCTGATACATGTCATAATCTACTCAGAACAGCTCATTGTATTCAAATAATCAATTAATTTTAATATTATACCATTTCTGATGTCATTTTCTATTAACATCAATTCCTTTTTTGAATGTTTAGAGTGAATGACTACACCTGCTACCCCCCGAAATCGATGATGATGGAAAACTGCCAGAACGATTCATGTTACTCTCCCACGGAAATCGAAATGAAATTTTATTTTTACGATGCTTTGAATGTTAGTAGGGTGGGGGGGGGGGCGAAACGGGGGAAAAGGTAAGAATTGGCAAAGATGGAATATTAAAAAAGAACGAAAGAAAAATAAAGATTTAAAAGCAACGACCGTTGTCTTCTAGAAATTGATAAATTCCTTGAATTACTCATTTGAAAAATGAAACGAAATGTAGATTAAAATGATAATGAGGAAGAATACGAAAAATTCATAGAAAAGACGAGATATTTAATAATATTAGGGCTGTTTTCAAATCCAAATTTTCTGTAACAACACTAAATTTATTTATTACTTTTTTGACACATTTTTAAATTCAGTTGTGTTTGTAAACGCATGAAATTCGCGGGTGTTGTTATTCAGAAACTGCGTAATCGAAAGGCGGTTTCCATTGTTTTATAAACTCAAATGATCTTTTAGAAATTACTATCAAATCTTCCATTTTGAACCTAATTTCTGCAGTTGATAGCGAGAGAAAGGAGAAAAACCTATTGGGGGGCTGTCCATAAATTATGTCACACATTTTTTCAATATTTTTTACATCCCTCCCCTCTTTTGTCACAGGTGTCACACTTCACCGTACTCCCCTCTCCTCCCCTTGTCACATGCCACGTTATGTTACATATACATATATTTACAGTTCAGAAACAAAGCACTATGGTATAGTTCATATATTTCAAATTTTACTTATAAACTTAAACTGTCTATTTTAATGACTTTTGTGAGAATAACAATAAAAAGGATTTGTGTACTCATTTTGTATGAAATAAGATTCAGGTTAACAAAAAAATTATAATTAATAGACAATAATAATACAATGTTAATATGAAAGAGCAGTTGAAAACAGTTGTATTTTGGAATTTGAAATTGAATGTAATAGTGTATTTGGATTTACATTTTACCTTTAATTTATGGACAAAAAATACTTTAATTTGAAAATTTAATCTGCTGATTTTCGATGTTTTTAGTTTGGCCAAAATGTGTGATATCAATTTTTTCTTACCCCCTGTCACTCCTTCTCACAAACTGCCACAATTTTATGAACCCTCCTTGCCCCCGCCAAACGTGGCATCATTTATGGGCTCCCCCTTAGAAGTACTGTCCTTTTTAGTCAATTCTGCTATCATTTCATATTACTGATAATAGCGGGTGAAGTGTGCAATCACACGAGCAAACCAAATGGAAATGGGTGTGATATGGTTAATTTTGATTTTGAAATTAATAAATAAAGAATACTGCCCTGTTAAACTGATGGCATTGAGCTCACAGGCTACAAATACTAATTGTACATTAAAACCTTATATTTTCAAGGGTTAATTCCGTCCGAAAAAAAATTAAGAAGGGGAAACAGCTCTCCCCTTTCCTCTTTTTTATACTTAATCATTGAACCTCCTATACTATCAAAGACATGCTTTATCATATAAAAAATTTATATCCAAAATTCAGAGCAAATGAGATAATTCTTAATAAAAACCCATTTAGCATTTGTGTAATTTAAAAGGAGCTATCCCCTCTTTTATACTTAACCATTAAACTTCCAAAACTATTCAGAGATTTGAACGAAATCTGAAAATTCTGCTTGAAAAACCCGTTTATATAAATTAAGACGGGGGGCATTAGAACCTCCGTTCCCCCTGTTTATACTTATTCAATGAACACCTAATAACAGTCACGGAATCGCCTCATCAGAATGATCCTAATCTAAATTTTGAACGAAAACTGTTAATTCTGCATGAAAAACCCATTCATATCAATTAAAGGGAGGGGCATGAGACCCCGTTCCCCCTCTTATACATATCGAATGAACTCCAAAAGCTAATCAGGGAAGCGCCTTGTCAGGACATACCTACATACAAAATTTCAAGTGGATCCCATATTTTTATCATGAGTTATCGCGTTACGCACGAACGCACGTACATACAGAACGGACGGACACATAAGCTCTCAGGCTTTGATAGCCTGTGAGCTAAAAACTAGTCGTTGGGAGCCACCGTAATATTTACCCATCATGAATATGGATAATATAATATATGAAAATAAAACATGTGTAAACTATTTATAAATTGCATTGCAATTCTAAAACAAAATTTAAACGTATATTTTTAATATACAGAGTAATGCACTATTAATGAATTGCTGATGAACCAATTTCGACAAGTTATATAAAATACCAAACTACTCAAGTAGTAACGAATTGCGTAAAAGAAACATCTTTATAACTCCAAAAATAATCATCATATTAACTAACAGTTTACTGCGTCGATTTAAACGTCTCATTTTCAATAAAAATATATCTATGAATTGAAATTTAAATGAAATAAAAGGTCATGAAAAATCGAAGAATGTGGAAAAAAAAGAATTACAAATATCTCAGCAACTAATAATCCGATCGACTTCGTTCGTTATGTAAAAATTTGTGTTATTTTATTGCCTTTTACGTCCACTCATTAAAATAAAATATTCGAAACCTTTTATATACCGTTCATCAGAACGAATTTTTCGAAAGTCCGAGGGAATAGTTCCGGATAATCGAAGTTACTGATATTAAATAGGCTTCGTCTCATTTTTACATACTAAATACATACAAAATTTCAAGTCTCTATGTCAGTTTGTTCGGAAGATAGAGCGTTTACAATACTCACCGACAGACAAACGGACGACAAAAAAATTCCTAAAAATATGTTTTTCGGAATCTCAAGTATCTAAAACGTGTAAATTCGTCGAAAAAGTTTTTTTTTTCTTTAAGATTTTCAAAACGATTGTAAAATTTACCCTATACTATGTATGATGGGTAAGTAAAATATGTCAAACCTGGAGATGGGTGAGTATTTCCAATATTGAATTTTAAACTTCACTATTTCCTAATATGATGCCATGTATTGATCGTCGTGTTTAATTACAGAAATTCTGCAATTAAATGTAGACAATATTACAATACAAAAATATTGATATAAAAAATTCAATAAAGATATTTTTCTACGACCTCTGGCTTAGATATTGTTTACTTTTTTAAAATATATAACTCACTCAAATAAAAAAGAAATTCTATTATATATTCCGATATATTAAAAGTTTTTTTCATTAAAACAAGCCATAAATATTATTTTTAAAAAATCATTTTATCCGCGGTTTAATCAAACGTAAATTAGTGTATTTTTCTTAAAATTTTTAAAAAGTATATAATTATTAAAAAAACATGAACCAGCTAATTAGTTTTATGAGAATATGTCAGTTATTCATTAAAATATTTTTAATTAGCGTTGACATTTTACCACATATGACGTTTATACCTTATTTATGTTTTTTTTTTTTTTTTTTTTTTTTTTTTTTTTTTTTTTTGAGATTTTTAAATTAAATAAAAGTATTTTCTTTTCTTTGGTATGAACTATTTAAAAAATAAGAATAATAAATATGGTAGTGTTTGTGCCCAATGTGAAACAAAAAGATCTTTCTAACCATCTGTCTAGTTTTTAAATGCTTCAAAATTAATTAAAAATTAGGTATAAACTTCTGTTTATTGTATAAAGAGTAAATGTATTATATTTATGCTAATAAAATTTTCCTATTGCAACTCATTTTTTTTTCCTGGATTAAATTTCAATATATCCGAAAACAGAACACATTAACGAATGCATTATCAAAGAATTAAAATATTTTTATTTGATATGGCGTTCCACGTGTCAAATTATAAAGGAAGAATGACATGAATTTCACGAAATCAATTATTCTTATTTAGCAAAAAAAATTAAATTTTGATAACATAATTCTAATCTTTAATCGAATTAATAATTTAAACGGAAAATTGTATGTGAATTTGGCTGAAGTCAGAGCATCAAAAGTTATGATTTAATGTCTTTGTATCTTTGCATATAGATGGAATATAAGCCATTAAGGGTTGTAGGATATTTTTTATTTATTTTATTTAATTTCGTTTTTCGCTAATTGAAAATTTCATCATTTCCATACTGATACTGACTCTAATAATCAGTTCTTTCTTTGCGTAATGATATTTCTGCCTTGTCAATAAAATTTTTCAAGCCGTTCCGTGATGTTTATTATGATACATTGTCGCTGCATATATATTTTTGTTCTTTTTATCAAAATATGTTCATAAATTGCGCATTCATTTTCTTATATATTTCAAATCTACAAATATTTTAGAATTAAAATATGTATTTTTTGTACAAGAGTCCTTTTTAACACTGTCCAATAAATTTGAAAAGAGTTCATGCATTCGCATGTTTTGTCTGTCCACGCTCCAACTCCCGTAAATATACTCAGATTTTCATGCAATTAAGTAAATCTTATTTAGAGTCCTCTAGGCATGTTTGATATTGCACATGAAGTATGTAAAGCACATGAAGTATGTACAATAGAAGCCCGCTAATTCGGACCCGTTAATCCGGATCACCGCATAATCCGGATCAGTCTGGTCAGTTTCTTTTTTCAAAATTTGTGTAGCGATCGGCAAAATTTCGATAGCATTAATTCATTTAATTTTCGTATTCTGAATGTTTCGTATTCAGTATGTTTAATGTAAAGATGATTTCCTGTAAGTAGGTCTTATTTCATTTTTTTTCTCATTCTCCGGATAATCCGGATTTTCAGTAATCCGGATTGGGTCTGGTCCCAATTAATCCGAATTATCGGGGTTTTACTCTACTTATAGTTGTCGTCTGATCCGTCCGTCTGTTGGCCCGCAAGTAAGAGTACAAAAACCACTCAACCGAATCGTTTGGAATTTTAAATATATATTTGATACAAAATATTGTTGAGTCATTTCAAATTTTAGTAAAATCTGGTATATAGCTCAAATACAAGAACGGTTAAAAGTATACCGTTACATTACGGCCGATGGGATAAAATAGTTTCGAGTATTTTTAATGGTGTTACACCCGTCCAAACATAATGAAATTGATATGCATTCATAAAGGGCACGAAAATATACATTTTGTAGAATATATCGCACAAAGAATATTTATTATTCATTTACAGGCTACACAAAATACGTTACATAATTGTATAGGGGAAATATGGGAATATTATTTGCGACATATTTTAATTATGTTAAACTATTTTACATATAATAAAATTGATATACATTTATTATTATACATATTAATACACATTTAATTGATATTAGGCTTACTTCAAGTTATTTCTTGTTCAATAAAAAATGCGTTCTCATGTTGTTGAATTATATATAATATTTTAACTCATTAAACAGTGCAATTTTGTTACATTATACTGAATTTTTTGGAAAGAGTTCCATAATCTATGCTTAGAGCATGATATTTTTTTCTTGTTTAAATTTAGAATTAGATCATTGTAAAATATATATAGGGCATTATATAAAATATATAATGCCGCAAATTTTGCGGCATTTACGTTCCCTGTGGAAAACACGGGATGCGCAGCGAGATGTTGATTAATTAAAAAATCTAATTGAAAAATTCAACAATGGCATTAGAAATGCACAACTACAGACATAGAAGTTACAGGCACCTTCTTGCCAAATCTTGCAGCTGTACCCTTCAGGGATCTCTTTAAACGAATCACACAGGTAAGCAAACTGCTTTTCTAATTATTACAAAGTAGCTAACCCGTCCGACATTGCCCGGGGTGGAGATAATAACCTTTAATATGTCTAAAATACAAGTGGCATTTATTTCGGAATGATCACGTGTCAGGCAGTTAAACAAATGCAGCCTTCGAAACATGGGGGAGGGGGCGAATTCAACGTTATTATTATTATTATTGTTATTATTATTATTATTATTATTATTATCATTATTATTATTATCATTATTATTAGGTTTTTTGTAGCTTAAACGATTTGGCCAAATTGCGTTTTGAAAGACATGGGACATCACTTTCATATTTTCGGATCTTCTGTGCTTGCACTTCGGAACAAGGTTCTGCTGCAAGTCACTAACAGGACATTGCTTCGTCAGGCTCTTTTTAATTAACCTCCAAATAAGGGACAAAAGTCCTAAACCATTAGTATAGGACGTGTAATGTATTTACCTCTGAATAAGGGGGGAAAATAAAACTCCGAATAAGGGACACTTCTATTTAAGGGACAAAAATTATGGTCCGATGGGTGTGCCGTATTCGAAGGTTTCGCTATATTTAAACTTGTTATAAAAAAAATGGTAATCTGAGCCTCTGATGCATTAGGATCTGCCTTGGTCTATCTTCATCCAGATTTTCAAACCTCAAGATGCGATAGCTTTTCTATGCCATGGCTTTTCTATGCGACTCACACAAATGATAATACTTGAAAATTTTATGCATTTAGGAATAAAAGTAATTTTCTGAATGCATCAGAAAGTTTGTTTCTCAGAAAGTTTTAAATGTTCATAAAATATGTTTTAAAAGCATCCATTTTATAATCTGAAAAATAAATTAATTCCTCATCAGGTAAAGAAAGCTTGTGATCAACAAATTTTAGAACAAGTTTCTTTCTTTTTAAAGGTGTTATAGATAGTTTATTTTTAAAAAAAAGTTTTAGAGTTATTTTCTGTAAGCTAATTAATTTTTCTAAAGTATTTTTTGTTTAGTCTTATTGCTATTTATGTTTGTCATTCAATATTTTAAAACCATAACTATTTTAGCATCATAACTACTATAATTTAAAATATAGATTTAATTAAATAAAGTAAAAAGATACATAAAATGTGAAACATTTATATAAAAAAAACATTAACTAAAAGTTAATACCAAAATATGTTTTATGTAATGAGCATGAATCTTTTTATATACATTTCATCAACACATATTTTAGTAATAAATTTTTATGAATTTTTTCATATTTTATATAGTAAAGCAAATATAAATTTATCATTTCAAGTAGACTATATATATACATTTATTTAAAAAAAAAAAAAAAAAAAAAAAAAATTTCACAGTTTTCTATTTTCTTAGACATGTGCAGTGCATCAGGTAAACCTTGAAAAAATAATTCCTACGAAAAATTTTGCGGACTTTTTTTCTCTGTTTTATTAACTCACTTAGTAAAAAAAGAAAACCCAGAATATTTTATATTTTAAGTACCCATTTAAGTGGCTCATTTCGAAAGTTATCGCTTTTTTTCATTTATTCAAATGGATTATTTTTAAGCTCTTGTCAAATATATTTTTAGTACTTTTTGTTGAAATGTCAATGTACATGAAGTCATATAGAAAGTTTCTTAAAATTTTCACACACATACATATATATCCATTTTTGTATAGGTTCAGACATAAGTAAATACAGTCATACATATGTATATAAGTCTATATTTTGTGCCGTCGTACTGTTTAAATAAGAATTTCGATTTATGCCGATTGAAACATAAAAGGAAATTTTTACAATTCATTAAACTTTTACAGATTCTAATCGTAGTTTGCCTTAGAAATTTCTGAAGCGTAATAATGTTATCATGATTTATTTTTAATCTTTTTCTCCATTTTATTTTGGTTTTATGTGTGTTGGTAGCCCCAAATTCTTTGATATTTCATGGTTAATACAAAGTTGAAACCACACACTTCTTTTGTAGTTCCAAAGCATTTGTGGGTCTGAAGATTCTACTTTGGTTCTACAAATTTCAATTATATTCATTTTAATTTATTTTTTCCATTTTTCAATGTGGTAATTTTGTATTAAATATAATGGTTTATATATGTATATATATGGGGTCTGGTGAATGTAGGGAATGGGGGCCCGTTTGAACATTTTTTCAGAAAATGAATATATTTCTTACTTCAATTATATTTATTGAGTTTTAAATATTACATAATAAAAACAATCCATTTCTCCATCATATGAACCACAAATTAAACATTTTCCAAAGAAATTAAATAAGTTGTGAGAATTTAAAAAGTTGAAAGATTTTTGCTCAAATCTGCCCCATGTAGGGGTAACTTTGAACAAGCAAGGGGCACCTTTGAACGAATGAATAGAATATGAAAATGTTGAGAGTTTTTATAAAAAGTTACATATGTTACAGAAATATAAAGTAATATGAATAAAATTAAATAACTACATTTTATTGAAATTACTAATTAGGTGCGTTCGTAATTATGTAAATACGTAGCACCTATAGTTGTCGTTCAGTCTGTCCTTCTGTCCGTCCGTCCCTCCGTCCGCATATAACAACGCAAAAACTACCCAACCGAATCTTTTGAAATTTAAAATATATAATTATCACATAATTTTGTCGAGTCATTTCAAATGCATAGATCAGTTACAGGGACAATCAAAAATATTCCGTTACATTACGATCAATGGGGGGAAAAGTTTCAAATGCATTTTAATCGTTTCAAATGCAAAATATATAATTATTACATAATTTTGTCGAGTCATTTCAAATTTTATGAAAATCGGATGAATAGATCAATTACATGGACAATCAAAAGTATTCCGTTACATTACGATCAATGGAGAAAAAAGTTTCAAATGCATTTTAATCGTTTGAAATTCAAAATATATAATTATTACATAATTTTGTCGAGTCATTTCAAATTTTATGCAAATTGTATGCATAGATCAATTACAGGGACAATCAAAAGTATTCCGTTACATTACGGTCAATGGGGAAAAATGTTTCAAACGCATTTTAATGGAGTTATACTCATTCGAATATAGTAGAATACATGAACCTATTAAAATATACATTCTATATAATCTGTGATGCAAAGAATATTTATTATTAAATTACAGGGCCACACAAAAGTATTCCACTACCTAATGCTATACGGGAATACAGATAATTCAGATAGAACGGGTAATTCAGATACCATATCTGAAATACTGTATATTATAACAGCAAGATCTGAATATTTTTTAAACTTCGTTATCATACGAACGCACCTCATTTGCTACGCTTCACGTGCAATTTCCAACTTTTTTTTTTCTGCTATTTAACCAAACTTAATCCATCAAAGTTGATGTTAAAACTCATTGTTGATAAAATCCAAAATGCTCCTCCAATTGTGTTTGGTTGTAAAAACTTTTTTACAAATTCCTTGAAATACACCAATGGGATATCTGATGCTTCTGAAAATTAAAATTTTTCAATCACTATTTTTTTGAAGAGACCTGAAATAAAATTCCCTTTTATCTGTTACGGAAACCAGAAATAATGTTTGTAAACCTCTTAAATCATGAATCATTATTTTGTATTCAGGATTTGCAAGTATCCAATAAATGGACGCCAACAACAATTTGGATTTGAAAATTCCCATCACCGATACATACAGAGGTTGGAACCTATGTGTGCAGTATTGGAATTGTTAGAAGTATAAGTCCATGTTCTTTGAAATTTTTAATTAACCTCTTTTCACATAAAATAAATTCAGAAATAATAATATTTAGATACATCAACAACTCTTTACTTCATAGTTTTAAGTATTATCTTTAAATTATTTAAATTGTTATTTATCACCAGTTTATTCGGTGTTTTTTTTTTTTTTACTGTTTAATGATGTCCCAATTTTTCTTTTCAATGGTTGCCATCACATGGACTTCAACATTACAACTTTATACGGTTTACTCAATTCGGCTGAATAATTTGAATAAAACAAAGCTTATTGACTAAAGTTAACGTCGTTATCTAAGCATTGAACAATAAATTAAAATTTTAGAGGTGGAAGTTTGTAAACAAAAATCTTACAACTTTATTTTCTCAAGTTTAGATTTAAGAGAGAGAAAAACACATACCTTGCTTAGACAATACTGTTCATACAAAATAGTACAGCTTTGTATACTTATTCCCTTGAAGCAGTAGTAATGTATTGCCATATACATTTTTGTAATAATTTATTTGAAGTAAAATATTTAGAGTGTTCAAAGGTGTCCCCAGTTCAAACGTGCCCCCCTCTCCCCTACTATAGTTCTGTATATTTCGAATATTCCTTTTCATACATTTTTTCATGTTTTATTGATATACATTGTTTACAATTAATAGTTATACATACATACATACATACATATATATATATATATATAACCATTAATACTATTACAATATATGAACCATTGAATATAATAACTTATAGCACATTGAACATGGAAGGAAAAAATAAAAAATTAATATGAATACAAATGGAATTTGTAGAACCAAAGCAGAATCTTCAGGTCCCAAATACTTTGGAACTACAAATGAAGTGTGTGGTTTCATCTTCGTATTTGCCATGAAAAAGCAAAACAATACGAATTTGGGACTACCAACACACACAAAACCAAAACCAAATGAAGAAAAAACATAAAAAACAAGACACATCAAAACTACCAAATTGGATTGCAAAATGAAAAGGGAAAAATAAAAATAAAAATAATTATCGTCAATATGATAATAATATTTAAATAAATTAATTAAAAACAGAGTAATGTGGTAACAGAAAAATTAAACCATACACCCTATTAAGATTTAAGTATATCAAGACATTGAATTTAACATTTAAATTATTTATTATAACATTAAACATCTAATATTAAATCCCAATATGTAATCTCTATAAATAAAAGGAATTCTGAGGATAATTAATTGGATAATTAATTAATTAATTGAGGCACAGATAGGCTCTCATCCTCTATTCCTTTTATTTATAGAGATTTTACACAGCTTAGGTAAACGCAGAAGAAATATAAAACAGATAATGTATTTATCACAAAAAATCGTCTGCTAAGAAAATCTTTTTTCATTTTGAACTCTATAAATAAAAGGAATAAAGCAGAAGAAATATAAAACAGATAATGTATTTATCACAAAAAATCGTCTGCTAAGAAAATCTTTTTTCATTTTGAACTTCTATAAATAAAAGGACAGATAGGCTCTCAAACAGTGAATCGTCGAATATAATTGAAGAACAAATGGAAGAACAAATGGAAGAACAAATGGAAGAACAAATGGAAGAACAGATGGAAGAACAGAAAGAAGAACAGATGGAAGAACAAATGGAAGACCTCTTCATTAACAATAAAAAAAGATATGCAAACGAAACCCCAGAACACCGAGAAGAAAGACTGGCGAAGAAAAGAGAGCAGAATAGAAAAAGAAGAGAAAATGAGACTGAAGAAAAGAGAAGAGAAAGATTAAGTAAGCAAAGATTAATAAATCGAAAGAATCTCAGCGATGAGACTGAAGAAAAGAGAAGAGAAAGATTAAGTAAGCAAAGATTAATAAATCGAAAGATTCTCAGCGAAGAATCAGAAGAAAAGCGTCGAGAGCGATTGTCCAGAAATGATGAGTATAAGAAAAGAAAATTATATGAAGAGAACGAAGAACAGAGACTTCACAGATTGAATGAAAAGAAATGTTATGATTACAACAGAAAATACATCGTCGTTGGATCTTGTTACAACAGAGCCTTCTTGCTATTTTTTGATGAACCCGGGCAACGCCGGGCAGAACAGCTAGTCTATACTAATATTATAAAGAGGAAAGATTTGATTGTTTGTTTATTTGTTTGAATTGAATAGGCTCCGAAACTACTTGACAGATTTGAAAAATTCTTTCACCGGTGGAAAGCTACACTATTTCCGGTGAACATAGGCTAATTTTTAATTGATTTATTCAAATGTTTTCCTTAATAATTCAAAATTTCATTATTTTTCATACAGAATCAATTAAAATTTTTCCGATAAAAAATAACCATTTTTCTTTCCCGTTGCCAAGAAAATAATTAATCTGGAATAATAATTTCTTCTTGGTAATTAATTTTCAGTTGAACAGTATCCACGTGAAAAAGAAGTGAAAAATGTTTGAAAAAGAATTCAACGGAAAATAAATATGACGTCATACTTTGGAAAAAAAAAGTATTTTATTATATAAGTTCAATGGTTAATATTGTTTACTGTTAATGGTCTTATATTTATATATATACTAGCGGTCCGCCCTCGCTTTGCTTCGGGTAGAGCAAGTTGCCCTATCCCGTGTCACTATACTGACACCGCAAACTTTTACTACCACTTCATCCAATTAAATTCAACTACTAAAAGAATTGCCCTCCTTTTAGATAGTCGGGTAAAAAGTAGCCTATATGTTAATCTAAGGTGTCAGATACCTCCATACAAAATTTCATAAAAATCGATCCATCCGTTCTTGGTGTAACTAACACAACTTTGTTTTATGGATATAGATTATAGCAGCCCGACCCGACTTCGCAGGGATATAAAAAAAAATTTCAAGTTATAAATTTTTACACACATACTCATACTCTCTTCTTTGTGCGTGGAGTTACTAAAAAAGTGTAAAATTATAAAAGAAAATTCGGATATTAGTATTATTTTTCATTTATTTGTAATAATGTCTGTAAAAAGTTACAGACACCTACTTTAAAGTCTATCTATTAAAGTTACAGACACCTACAAAACAAAAGCCATTAAATTTATTGGGTCAGAGCTCCCTGTAAACGGTATTTTATGTTGTATTATTTTGTGGCAGCAAAATAAATTGATTTACAGGAGCTCCGACCCGCGATGGGTCAACATACAGTTGGCCATGCGTAAAACATTTTTTTCGTAGGTCGATCCCTACTAATTCGAAGGTTTGACTTTGGGACTTATTAATAGTTAACGCGAAAGATGTTTTTACAGGACCATTATCTCAATTACTTTTTGTTACATACCTTTATTTACTGTATAATTGTTCTGTAATTTAAAAAATAATAATAAACATTGCTGGGTGAGGCTTGTTGAGCTCAAACCAATTAGTAGGCCTCCCCATCTGGCTGAATCTGAATCTGTTTTTGCAGGAAATTAAAGCCGTTTAAATGGGATTGGTAGATCAGTTGGGATCATCGGTATACTTGGTATAAAAGCTAGTTGACCAGCTGCTGGGCCGGTGATAATGATTGCTAATTAAATTGTCCTTCAATTCCTTTATAAGTATACTTATAAAAGAATTGAAGAAAGCATGATTGGAATTCCAATTTTTAACGTCAATTCATGTAGTGGCAGTCTAGAAGGGTTTAGTGAATTTAAAAATTCATGTGGATAATGGACTGCGTCTTCGGTATTAGTCACGGTGTCGATTGATTCGATTTTTTTTACTTGGCTGGGAACTTTTTGAATGATCAGATTGCTTATTTCGTTGACACTATCATTCCTAGGTGACACTATTGCCCTAGAACGCAACCAAAGAAAGTCTTTTTCGAGTAAATTCTCGATGTCGGGATATACTGCATCTATTAAAAATTCTAAATTATGGACTATTTGGCCTAGAGACTCATCCAGAAGGATGTTACAATTTCTGCTTAAATTTGGAGTGGGGAAAATTCTTTCCCCAAGTTTAAGCAGTTGCTGTGGAAAATCACAATCTGTGATTCCATGAAGATGTGCTCTCATATTTGTCCGTAATTTTATATTTTCAATCGAAGTCCATAAGGGCGACGATTTTAAGCACACTTTGGTGATATCTGCTCGCGTACCTCTGTTAATAACAGAAAGAGTCTGTCGGAAATCTCCAGCAAATACAAAAGTAATCCCGCCCATGAGAACAGAGGAGTTTCTAAGATCTTTTAAGGTTCTGTCCACGGCCTCTATATCTGTTCTATGGCTCATGGTGCATTCATCCCACATAACCAATGAGGCTTCTTGTAATAGTTTACCGAGAGGTCCATTTTTGCGAATAAAACATATCGATTGTTGCTCTAGATTTACGGTTAGTGGGAGTTTAAAAGTTGAATGAGCAGTTTTTCTATCCTTCTGAAGGGTTGCAGCAATTCCTGACGAAGCAACTGCTATCGCTATCTTCCCCGATTGTCTCATTTTAGCAAGTATTAAATTTGCAATAAAAGTCTTTCCAGTGCTACCTGGTGCATCCAAAAAAAGTTTTGTTTTTGTTGTTATTCACGCTATCGACTATAATGTCAAAAGCATATCTTTGATCTGGGACTAATTTTGGCAGATTTTCCTTAGCAAAAGCGGTCAAATTATTTGTGTTATAGTGCCGTGCCATTGTTTTTGTTACAATGTTTTCTGTACGAACTGAAGACGGCAATCCAAAATCACTTAGAAACCTAAGTAATCATTTAGTTCCAACGGTGAAAGAATTTTTCAAATCCGTCAAGTACTTTCTGAGCCTATTCAATTCAAACAAACAAACAATCAAATTTTTCCTCTTTATAATATTGGTATAGATGTGACGTCATTATTTACCAATTTTTATTAGTTACACATATCCATGCCTCTTGTTCTTTTAACAAATACTTCAAAATTCCTATGTTATTTAAACTATGACGTCATATTATTTCAAATCAAATATTTTATTAATAATTTAATTCTTTCTCGTTCACTTTAGTTCTATATGTCGCCATTTTTCAAAGAGAACCTCTTAGCCGATATTCGTGCGCCTTATATAATAAAATACTTTTTTTTCCAAAGTATGACGTCATATTTATTTTCCGTTGAATTCTTTTTATTTTAATTTTTCACGTGGATACTGTTCAACTGAAAATTAATTACCAAGAAGAAATTATTATTCCAGATTAATTATTTTCTTGGCAACGGGAAAGAAAAATGGTTATTTTTTATCGGAAAAATTTTAATTGATTCTGTATGAAAAATAATGAAATTTTGAATTATTAAGGAAAACATTTGAATAAATCAATTAAAAATTAGCCTATGTTCACCGGAAATAGTGTAGCTTTCCACCGGTGAAAGAATTTTTCAAATCTGTCAAGTAGTTTCGGAGCCTATTCAATTCAAACAAACAAACAAACAATCAAATCTTTCCTCTTTATAATATTAGTATAGATGTATGTATGTATGTATGCGTACTGCACATTCATAAGACAAAACTAGTCAGATGTGGCAATCCCAAAACTTTCTTCTATCTCATACATGTTAATAACTTTAAAATTCGCTTTCACAGTGCCAAAATTAAATGGCAATCTATTTCTATCGTGAGTATTCTCATGTGATGAAATTCTGTGTATTACTTCTAGAAACAGGACTATAGCGAATATCGGGGAAAATGCTGAATTAAAACGCCCCCTGTTGTGCGATTTACACCAAAACATATTCAGCAATAATAGTTATCAAGGTAAACCTAAATCTGAAGTTTGATAAAAATTTCTGCATTAGTTCTTGAAATAGAGCTATTGTGGGGATCGGGAAAAACTCAGCATACTGCGCCACCTATTGGGCGAATGATACCTAAACATTAATAGAATCATTTCATATCATGGATTTACTGAATCCGAAGTTTGAGGATTATCCCTACATTAATTTTTGTGATAGATCTGTTACATAGGTCATGAAAAAGACAGCATAGCAGCTCCACCTGTTGAGAGACTTACACCAAAATACAAACACCATCCATTCATGTCAAGGAATACCTAATAAGAAATTTGGTAAAAATCCGTGCATTAATTCTTGCGATAGAGCTGTTGCAGAAATCGTGAAAAAGACAGTCTAGCAGTCACCTGTTGAGTGATTAAAAATAAAATGTAAACAGAATCAATTCATATCAAGGACTAACAGAATCTAAGTTTCATGAACATCTATACATTAGTTCTTGAAATAGAGCTGTTGCGGAAATCGTGAAAAATGCAGCATAGCAGCGCCACCTGCCGAGCGATTTACACCAAACACTAATCAGCCTCAATTTATATCAGGGATCACCTGAATATAAAATGTTATTAAATTCAGTGCAATAGGTCTTGAGATAGAGCGAGCACCCACTAAATTTATGTCACATATAGAAAGACATTTTATAAAAATATATTTTTTAGAATCTCTGACCGCTGAAAAATCCATTGAAAACCGGAATTAGAAATTTTTCAGGAATCCAATATTTTCTTCATCTAAATATAGAAGAAAGTAACAAAAATTTTACCAAAGTAAAATTTTCACGTTAAAATGTTAAAT
Source organism: Maratus speculifer (assembly GCA_964019185.1). NCBI lineage: Eukaryota > Metazoa > Arthropoda > Arachnida > Araneae > Salticidae > Maratus > Maratus speculifer. The sequence continues at coordinate 51,191,462 of OZ025295.1, read as the reverse complement.
GGGTCAAATTTTCTTTTAAGCTTTTGGTGAAAAAGAGTCTTTTATAGAATAATTCATAGTTTCTCTTCTGAACCATTTATACCAAGACGTGGTCAGAATTTTATGAGCCGAGATAATAGAATCCTCAGAGCTCCTGCATTACCCATTCGTCAAGATTATAAAGATTTTCTTCTTCAGTAAATAAATGAATCCCGCTGCCAAAATTTTAAAGCAAAATAAATCGCCGAATAAAATCATCCTGTCGGTTTCGTATTCTATAAACTAGACGAACTGATATATATAGAACTCAATTCCTGGAAGTAAAGTATGAGAATAATTTGTTTTATGGAATAAAATTCACAATATTCAAAAAATAATTTTAAAGAAAATACACTCATGTTTGTTTTATTTTATCATTTAAGTTATTTAGTTGGAGATTATTGCAAAATATTACATGTTAAATCTACTATATATTTATATTATTGCTATCAATATATATTAATGTGATCGTGAAGAATCTGCAAAAACATGGGTAGATTTATTTTTGTTATTATTATTATCCCCCCTTACATATACACAGGGCTTAATTTCTTATAAAATAAAACACTGGAGCTGTAAATTCTGCAGTACTTGCAACATATGTGTACCTCCTCCCCCCTCCCAGCCTATAGGAAACCTAATATCCCCTAGTGCTAGCAACCGATGTACTCCCCATCCTGCCTTCTGGAGCCTTAATATTCTGCAGTAATAATAATTGGTGCCCCCCCCCCCCAACCCCATCGCTATCACTCTAATCCGCATATTTATACATCATACATCATTAGCAATATTTAAAAAGTTTTTTTTTCCTTAAATAGTGTTAATACAAAAAAAAAAGGAATTGTTCGCAGCTATGTATATTATAATGAATGAACAACTAGCAAAAATATTTATAAGAACATTTTTCAGAAAATCTTACTCATCATTTCATCTCCATCTTCCATGTATGCAACACATTGTACATATAAGTGTTTTGATAGAAAAGAATGCAGAAACTTGGAGGTGGGACGGAAAGAAAACTGTTATTAGGCTTCGGTTTTTCAAAATCGCTATAGCACTAAGCTGCGGAGTGCTTTATCTATGAGTTTCGGTGAATTCTAACCAATATTTAAATATTTGCTAAAAACAGAAACGTTAATCTCTACATTCATACACGTTAAAGCTAATCCTGTGTATAGGAAAACCTTAAATTGATTAGGAGATCTTTTTTCCTAAATTATCTAAGGGCTGGAAAGCTTATATTAATTTTTTAATTAACCTCATAATAACCCCTGCTTCGTGAATCATGTTGTCGATTTCAAAGAAGTGCTCAGACTATATATTTAATGAACAATAAAATAATTTACTGAATCCAAAAAAGGGTTCTTGATGAAAATGACTGGAATTTTAAACTATAGAAATTAAATTCAAAGTTGTACCAAAATGTACTATCTTTTCAAATGAAAGTAGTTTTTTCATTACGCTCTAAATTAAGGGTATTCAACTTGTCTCTCGAGTACACGCCATGAGCATTTAATGGACCACTGCGTCATTTCAAATGCTATGAAACAAAAATTTCCCTTTTGATTAAAGAAGCTTTTGAGGCGTTTTATTAAGGCAAATCAACAATTAATCTGGGAGAATACCGACACAGGTCGACACACATATAATGTAATACCAAAATCATAATAACTCTCTACTTCTCTCCACACGCAACAGCGTTTTTCACGGGGCATGGTCCTTTTCGAAATTACCTCCACAAATTAAAATGTGCAAACACATTCCTTTGTGAGTATGCATAATGGTATCGCCATCTCATTATTACTTCGCCTTTCTGCTATTACTTCACCTTCCTGCTAACATCACAATGGCATATTAAAAAGACTGTCATCCTTCCCAAGGATCGGCTTCTCAATATCCTAAATGGACACATTCTTAACAGAAAATTACTTAGAATATATCTTTTTCTGGGATATCTGTCAAAGCTTAGATAGTAGCAGTCAGCTGCAATTCGCAATGCATATATATATATATATATATATATATATATATTAATCTCTGCCGCCAGTTGCGTTGAAGTTTTTTCCTTGGCAGAGGAGCCCCGTAGTCAATCTGGTCTTTGACCATAGGTTTTAATGATTATTTATATTAAGCCAACTTATTTTCAGACATATGCTATATTATATGCAAATCTAAATAAGTATAAATAAATAAATAAATATCTACATATATATACACGATAGGTTATCAATAAGTTTTTGCTTTCAGACAGAAATAATTGATTGAAATTTATGAAATTGCTACAATTTTAAAAGTTCTTTTCTAGCCACCGTAACACATTTCTGGAAATAACATTTCAAAGAGAAGAGGGGGGAGACGTATTCCAAGAGACGCAAATGGGAGGTACTTTTCCAACTTTTGCCAACACCCCTTATGTGATATATTGTTGAAAAGCCGTGTGAGCATATTCATGATAAGCACCGCCCAAGTATTCTACTTTTCTTTCAATTTGCCTCCCTGGGGACATTTTTCTAAATTCTGTTGATACCCCTCATGCCTCCCCAGGAGGGGGATTGGAGGACATTTCTTGCAATTTTTAGCTTGCTATGACTTATGGAAGGATGAAACCGCACAGGTTATTTGTAAATCTTAAGATAATTTAGACTGAAGAATTTGTCTTCGTTCCATAGATAATTCTATTTTTTCAATATTTACTGAATTTTCATTACCTTGCCTCGCCTGCTATGATATGTTTTTAAGAAATCTTATAAAACTTCAGTTTTATTCAGCAAAAATTTTATTTAAATTTTGTATATTCACTTTTATATAGATGATCATATATATTAATTTATACAAATGTACAATTATATATTAATACGAACATATTAATATATCATTTTTAACATTTAATAAGGAATCATGAAAATAACTAACTAGTTTCTCATGTTTTCTGAAAAGTGTTTTTTTTTTTTTTTCTTTTGCCGATCAATTCAATTTAAAATGACAGTTTATTTTTATTCAGTTTTTTTATGATAGGAAAATCTATGATTGGAAGATTTTTTAGAGTCTCAAAGCTTTATTTGCCCCCCCCCTTTTTTTTTTTTTTAACAAAATGCAAAATGCAAAAAAAAAAAAAAAAAAAAAAAAAAAAAAAAAAAAAAAAAACGATAGTTCGAAGAGAACTTTTCTGGATATCTTACGAAAGTTCCGGCATGAAAATAACTCTCTTTCAGCTTCCATCAGCTATTCGCATAGTTTCTCCTTTCTCCCAAATTCTAATGCAGAGTCACGTAGGTTTCTATCTCTCCCAATCTTGGCTCTATTTGAGAGATAATTTGGCATAAAAACTGCCCTTAAAACGACTACACGTGATTCTGAATCAATCCTTTTATCCTGATGCTTTATTTATTCACGTTTCATTGTTATCACTGCTATTCCAATGGTATTACATTATGTAATTCAGAAGCGAAGAAGGAAATGTTACGTGATAATAAAATCAATGCTTTAATAATTTCCTCTTAAGGGCACATACAGCTCATGTTCAAAATGTTAGAATAATTACTTTTTAGCTCACAGGCTATCATAGCCTGAGAGCTTATGTGCCCGCCCGTTCTGTATGTATGTACGTGCGTAACGCGATAACTCATGATAAAAATATCTGATCCACATGAAATTTTGTATATGGGTATATCCTGATAAGGCGCTTCCCTGATTAGTTTTTGGAGTTCATTCGATATGTATAACAGGGAGAACGGGGGGGGGGTCATGCCCCTCCCTTTAAGTGATATAAATGGGTTTTTCATGCAGAAATATCAGTTTTCATGCAGAATTGTCAGTTTTAGATATAGGATCATTCTGATTGGGCGCCTCCGTGATTGGAATTAGGTGTTTATTGGATAAGTATATTCAGGGGGAACGGTGGTTCTAATGCTCCTCCCCTTAATTTATGTAAATGGGTTTTTCATGCCGAATTATCAGATTTCGTTCAAATCTCTGAATAGTTTTAGAATTTTAATGGTTAAGTATAAAAGAGGAGGGTAACTCCTCTTAAATTATATAAATGGGTTTTTATTAAGAATTTTTCAATTTGCTCTGAATTTTGGATATATATTTTTTATATGATAAAGTATGTCCCTGATTAGTTTAGGGGGTACAATAATTAAATATAAAAGGGGAAAGGGGAGCTGTTTCCCCCTATTTAATATTTTTTTCGAACGGAATTAACCCTTGAAAATATAAGGCTGTAATGTACAATTAGTACGCGTAGCCTGTAAGCTCAATGCCATCAGTTTAACTGGGCAGTATTCTTTTTATTTTACAAATTGAAAATATCGTTTGGTAATTTAAGGTCTTTTAGGCTAATGACAGACGACCGATTATTTTGACGCTTTGGTTTTCCAGTGAGAAATAAACATCTGCGCTACTTCCATTCACACGAACGTGACCTTTCCGTCAAAATATGCAGACGATTATTGTCTCCATTGATAATAGGAAGCTTTTAATTCGATTTTTTAATTTAAATAAGATGGATTTTTTTGGAGGAAATAAAGTATTCTGTATTTTTTTATCAATTATTCAAGAAATTAGAAAAAATATATGCATACACAGACGGTACTGTGTTCATTCTATGATAAGTGATCGATTATTTACCGATTATTATCGATTATTTATTAATATCCAGAATTACATCTGATGTTAAATGAAAAATTTACCATCTTTTAAGAAATACATATGACTGCAGATATTATTAAAATGGTAGTAATTGTTATTCAACTTTCATTTAGATGAAATTTCTTATTTATTGTATTATTAAATAAATAAACTAAATCGATTAAAAAAAGTTGCTACAGAACGTGATAGCAAAACAAACATCTTAGTTGTATGAATGAAAAATAGGATTGACAAATGTCTAAAGTGTGAAATTTGCGTTACATGAGTCAAGAAGTATGTGCTAACCCCCCCCCCCTCCCCCAAGAGCAAAGGGTATATTTTTTTCCGTTTAGAGGCTGTACGTGCATATATAACGATGTCATAAATTTTTTGGTAAATTTGGAACTCCTCCTCCCTTACGATAGTATATTCTATCATTCATCGAACACCTCTCTCCGTAATGATACATTTATTAATGTCTAAAAATTCCCTTGATATTTGGAGTTTTTGTTTTTGTTTGTTTGGTGTGATATACAAATATGGTTACATTTATTTTTCGAATAATTTATTGATACGAAACGAAGGGGCGCCAAATGAAGATTTTGTGTACCAATTTTACTCATGTCACTGTATGCATTGTATTGTTAAAATCGTCCTGTCAGGGGTAGAGGTCTGCACGAGCCCGGGCCGGCCTGCGGCCCAGGTCGGCAAAAATAAGAAAAATTGAATGGGCCGTACGGGCCGGGCCGGTAAAAAAAATTTAGCGGGAGCTACCGGCCCGTTATAAAGATTTGCGCAGAAACGATAAAATATGAGTTATTTTAAATGGATATGGCTTTAACGAAAATAACATGTAGAAATGTACTTCATGAGCCGATACTTAGTTTGACAGCATCAATGCAGAAATGTAACTTCTACAGTGTAGAGATCGGCATCGGATAGTTACATTGCGTGTAACGCGGGCTTAATATTTTTTTAGCAGACTCGCGTCGGGCCGAGATCAGGCTTGCATTGTTTTCCTACATGTAGACGAACTGAGCCGGAACTAGACTTAATTGTTCTCAAGAAGTTAGGGTAGACAACTTGATTTGTAAAATTATTAATAGCGATAAAAAACTTATGTTAACATAATCTTTGGATACATACTTCTTAGTGATTATTAAATTCACTTCTCAACAACGTGAAAGTTTGACACATTTTCTGACTAATTTTTATCAGTAAAAGTATAAAATTGACAAGCCTGACTATTAAAGGGATTTGGAATCGAATAGCGTTTTTGATTTTGGCAAATAAAATACTTCTATTACCTTGTTGAGATATAAGATATTGTTGTCAAAAGGTTGCAGATTTTTCTCCCTTCCCATGCTGTCACTTCCAGAAATTCCATTCAAAACGCTAACTTTGACAGTATTTTCTTAAATTGCTTGTGTCGAAAAAATGGATAAATCCAGTCGATTACATAGTTTCTGAATAAAAATATCTGCTAATCTTATGCGTTTCTAAAAAGAAATGAACTTATATGATAAAAATCTGAATTTTTTAGAAATAGTATAAATTGTGACCGCCAGAACGGGCCAGGCCGGGCCTAGAAATGTGAAAATAGGAACTGGGCTGGCAGGGCCCAGGCCGAACTTTTTGTTTTTACAACGGGCTGGACCGGGCCTGGAAATTCCAGCTCTGGGGTATGCTAAAGCATTGAAGAATCTAAGAATTATATGGCATAAAGATACTGTATAAAATGGATTTTTTTTACTATTATTTTTTATTTTGTTTACAAGATTTTATTGAATCAATATTTGACAAAGCATATTGTTTGGTATCATTTTATGATTAGATGTTTTAAAATTTAAAATAAGTCGGATATTAATAAAATGCTGATACTTTTTTTTGTTTTATTCTTTATATGTTACTTTGTATACTTTTATGTACTAAATATACTTTACAGAGGAAGTTTCAAGCGGGGGGGAGGGGGGAGCCAAAAACCATGTTTATCCAGAGTGCAAAAAAGGCTATTTTCAGCCACGCAGATAGTTCATTTAAATGCAGTATGGCAAAGCCCAAGAAAAAATTTTAAGCAAATTGCAGGACACAATTTTTACAAAAATGTCGATTTTTGTATGATTATTTTCCTTCAATTAAAAGCTTTTTGAAAGAATATTATACACAGTAAATTTCAACTTTTACGCTGTTTACCTACCACTATTTTTGATCAGAAAAATTTGATTTTCTTAAAATTATTACTTCCAATGATTAAGTAAGGTTGTGAGGGAGTGACCTTTTGTCATAAAGGCACTCTAGTGTTTCTGAGATCGTGACGTCAATAATTTAACATTTTGTAGGCGTAAAAGCGACATCTATCCTCTCTTTTACTTTAACTTTCTAGAGTGTGTGTGTCTCTGGCATTAGCCAGCAGCCAGCGTGTGTCTCTGTGTATATCTGGCATTAGCCAGCAGCCAGCGAGTGCGGGCCTCTGCCATTAGATAAGCGAAGTGGATGATTGTTTAGCGAAGTGCTGACGAATAGAAAGTAGTAACGGCCTCCAGTAAAGTGGAAAGGAGTTTGGATAGTGGATTTGAGATTCGGCCTTGGTAAGAAAGTTTAGAGTAGTTCCATTTTGATTATTTGAGAAAAAAAGAATTGCCCACAGCCACGGGCTGTTTAACTAAGCTTTGTTCAGCAGCTCAGCCAGGAGATAGTGTCAAGTGTTAGACGGTGCCACGACTGAGCTAGGTCGGAGCCTGTGAGTATGATTTTAGCTGTTCATAGTGTTCTCAGTGTGTAAAATTTTAGACTTGCTCCACTTCCCTTCAGCCATTATCACTTTAATAAACTTTGTTGTTTTAACCTAAACTACTGAGTATGTCTGCATATAATGTTACAAATGACACCCAGCATGCGTGCACCGTTACAAGGTAAATTTATATGTTAAAATATAGTGGTGAGAAAACACCCCGTAAAACTTGGCTGGTATTGTATACATAATTATACAAAATTATATGCTCGCAGTAAATAGAACCGCTACTGCGATATGATCACGACGCATTATGATCATATCTTTGCTGTCCGTTTTTCCATTCCAAATTTTCAAAACTTTATCTAACTTATAATGATTTTAATTTCGAGGTCAATTCAGGCATAATTTAGGGCCTATTTAGAGCCATTACACAAAAATTCATTTAATAATACACTATAAAAAAATCCATTAAATTTACCGCGTAGCAATGTTGCCAGCAGTTTTTGCCGTAAAAATTGCAGTAAAATTAGATGTAAGAAAAAAAATTACGTATGTATTACTGCAGTTTTTATGACAAAAATACTGGCAAAATTGCCACCAGCAGTTTTTGCAATAAATTTAATAGATTTTTTTTCATCAGTGAACAGGCCCCCTTCTCCAAAAACCAAACATTAAAACAGGCTCCTTATCCGAAATCGAAGTATTAAAAAGACCCTTTCATAAAATTCTATAGCATAAAAACATATTATCCATTACTTTTATATTGTTAGGTTTAAAAATCTGCAATTTTCAAAGAAAACTAGTTCCCCAGGTTTTTAATTTCAGTAACTGTATTTCATATTTCCTTACAAAATGTTACTTTTCAAAAACATAAAATACTATTTACAAAAAGTCTTTTCGCAAAATCCCCCCCCCCCCTCCTAAAATAAAACACCTGCAACGGCCTCTGAATTTAATTTAATATTCTGGAAACATACTAAGACAAAATAATATTACTATAATTTGATATAGATTACTTTCAGTTTTTTCCTTATAATAATATTTTATTGTTCTAATATTTTTCATATAAAATCTAATTTGTTACAGTAAAATTACTTTAAATGATTTTTTTAAATATGAAACAAAATTAATTAAAATAGTGTTCCCATAACTTCCTGATTTTCTTCAGATTTTTCTGAATTTTTTATTTTTTTATCTAGAGTGCAATATACCACTGATCAATTTATTGTTTTTTCTATTTTTATCTTTAGTTAATTCTGACGATATACCCTACAATATTCTTAATTATACAATATACATTCCTCTCGTACGTCAAAAATTATTTATTCCACGGCTAAATCCATTTCAAACTCTAAGGAGAAAATTCGGTGCGCAATGACATAAAAAATTCATGAAAAAATGATAAAGAAAGTCAAAATCAGCGTTGAAATAGACGTTCGTCTGTCCATCGTAATTTAAACAACAACCTTCAGACCGTCAGCAGCGGCGAGCGGGCTGAGGGGAACGCCAGGTGCAAGCGTCAAGATTTTCTCCGCTTTTGCGACGCTGGCCCTGGAACTGTCGTCTGGAACCAGACGAGAACATTTCTATTCCCTCAAGAGACGGCGTCAATATCGACGTTTTAAAAAATCGCTCGTCTGACATTGCCCTTAATGTTAATGTGCAAACGATATGTTTATTAAGAACTTATTATTCATTAAGCATATTTATTATCTTAGAATGAATATCATTTTTGAAAAGATTAGTTGAAAAGAAAATTATTTTGAAAAGTCAAAATATTAAAATATTTATTTTATCCCATGATTGCGAGATCTTTTAAAGTCTCACTGGTTTATTTGGCCTCTAATTTTTTTTTCATTTTTTAAACATAATGCAAAGAAAAAAGTCCTTCCGGCAATGCCGGGAGGAAGAGGTAGCTTTCATATACTTATATATTTATTTATTTATTTTAAAGTAAGTTATATTGTTCAAAAATACTAAGCTCAAATTAGTGGAAATAATCTTATAAAATTACTGATTTTATAAGATTGAATACTAGTTTTTGTCAAGACTGAATATTAATAGGAATTTTTAGAAATTAGTCATCTTTTATTCAACCTGGTTTTATTTTAAGCGATTTAGAGAGTCACCAAATTCCACGATATCATAAAGTGTATGCCATTTTAAAGCAACATTGTGGATCGTTCAGATCAGACCGTTTCAAAATGCCAGCCATAAGCAAAATTCAAAGTGCTATAACTCAATCATTTTTTAAGATATAGACAAAATAAAAAGTGTTCTGGAATTGTTGTTTTAAGTTCTAACACGTAAAAGAAAAATATTTTTCAAATTTTGATCTTTTCACATTTAATTTTAAATTTTAAATTTTTTTAAAAATTTAAAATGGCCACCATTTTGAAACAAAATGGCGGATGATGCTGGCCAACGAACTCGGTCGAGATATTTGTATGTACTATGTACATACCAAGTTTCATTGAAATCGGTTCATAAATACGCGTGTTATCACGTGACAAAATCAGATCGTTTCAAAATGTCAGCCATAAGAAAAATTCAAAGTGCTATAACTCAATCATTTTGTAAGATATAGACAAAATAAAAAGTGTTCTGGAATCGTTGTTTTAAGTTCTAACACGTAAAAGAAAAATATTTTTCAAATTTTGATTTTTTCGCATTTAATTTTAAATTTTAAATTTTTTTAAAAAATTAAAATGGCCACCATTTTGAAACAAAATGGCGGATGATGCTGGCCAACGAACTCGGTCGAGACAGTTGTATGTACTATGTACATACCAAGTTTCATTGAAATCGGTTCATAAATACGCGTGTTATCACGTGTCAAAAATCAGATCCTTTCAAAATGTCAGCCATAAGAAAAATTCAAAGTGCTATAACTCAATCATTTTTTAAGATATAGACAAAATAAAAAGTGTTCTAGAATCTTTGTTTTAAGTTCTAACACGTAAAAGAAAAATATTTTCCGACTTTTAATTTTTTCGCATTGAATTTTAAATTTTAAATTTTTTTAAAAATTTAAAATGGCCGCCATTTTGAAACAAAATGGCGGATGATGCTGGCCAACGAACTCGGTCGAGAAATTTGTATGTAATATGTACATACCAAGTTTCATTCAAATCGGTTCATAAATACGTTAGTTATCGCATGACAAAAATCAGATATAGGGGAAGATGGGGATACTTGAGCCATTTTTTGAATTTTAATTTTTTAAAATTTTTTATAATTTCTTAGAATAAAATAAAATATTGAAAATGAAAATTTGATATTTTTTCTTCAACTGAAAACCACTTTCAATTAATTTTGAACTATTTTTCTATGTATAATAAGTGTTTATTTTTTGTTTTACATCGTGGCTCAAGTATCCCCATGGGAGGGATACTTGAGCCACGGTGAAGGGATACTTGAGCCACGACGGAAAAATACCTACAAAAGTAATTTTTTTCGCTTTATTTTTGCACAAACATTTTACAGAATGATAAATTATGAAACATAAAGTCCTTCAAAACCAATTGAGAAAACAAAGCTAGTAATAAGATCATTTTTTTTTGTCGTTAGAACTGGCTGTCGAAGGATAATTTCAACTTGACTTATAACGACGGTAGAAGCCTCCTCAGTTCAGAGCCATTTAAATTTGGAATCTGCAATTCATCGGGCAAATTTCATTTTCAAAATATTAAGCACTTATCCAACAAATATTTTCACAGTTTTCTTTCTGGCATATTTTATTAGTAACCAACCATCAATAGAAGGTTTTCTTTTCACATCATCACCATCATTGACAGAATTTTCCTTCAATGATACTGTCAAACTCATGCTTTTAATTTAGTAGCTGTCGGAATTTAAGCCAGATGTATCATTCTACTATTTCAAACACTTTTTTGATTTCACAGGAAAGGATTTTGTCTTCCTCTTTGGCTCCATGCAGGTAAGTTTGAACTGGGATTTTTGTTACTTTTCTTGTTTTTTGTGAGCTTTTTTTTACCAATTTTTCTTCAATTTTCTTAGTTAAATAAAAAAAAAAGTTACAGCAACAGAGGTTACGATTTCAATATAAAATATTAATCTTAATATGTTATATTAAAAAATAAATATTTTAATATGTTGGACTTAACTAATTAAAGTATTAGAGATTATAACCTGTAAAACAGTTTTAAAAATTTATTTTAATTTAATAAAAGTTAAATTGAAAACTATGTTTACATTTATCTAGACAGGCTATTTTGTTAGTCAAAATGAAAAATAAAATGGATATTTTCATTTAAAAAATATACATTTTGGAACATTTTTAGGTCGTTATTTTTTTAAGAAAAAAAAATAAAACGAAAAATTATTCTCCCTTTTATTCAGAAAAAAATCTATTAGTGAATATAAGGATGGAATTTTATTTTTTGTTTGTTTCACCCATGTTTAATTTCTAGTAGGGGTGGTTGAGACATGGCTCAAGCATCCCCACTCTCACTGGCTCAAGTATCCCCACTACCACTATTTTTGTTTCCTAGAGTTTTACTAAATAAAGCATGCAGCTATTAGAACTATTTTAGATTCAAAATACAATTGAAATTATGCTTATTAAATTTATGTATATAGTTGCAACTTTAAACAAAACTTTAATTACAAAAAAACAAAAAAATCATGCACCCAAATATTTACTTCAGATAGGGAAAAGACAACTATTAATCACTATACTTTCAAAATGGTACCAAGATGTGTGATTTCTTTTTTACATGTTCAGAACTATAAATATGTTACCATATTGGCAGTTTTAGAAAGAAAAATTAACCAACTGTAGAGATAATAGGGGTGGCTCAAGTATCCCCTATGCTCAAGTATCCCCACTCTCCCCTATATATATATATATGGTTATATATATATATATATATATGTCAACATTTGAACGGAGGGTGGTTTTGGGGTCTGGGGGTCATGATCGGTGAAAATATACCAAAATTTTCCGGAAGTGCTTTCCTCCGGACGGCTGCAATAGGTAGCTTTTTACTTTTTGTAATGAAAGCTACCTAAAAAACGATAGATTGAAGAGAACTTTTCCGGATATCTTACGAAAGTTCCGTCATGAAAATAACTCTCTTTCTGCTTCCATCAGCTATTCCGCTTGATTTCGCCTTTCTCCCAAATTCTAATGCGGAGTCACGTTGGTAGATATCTTTACCGATCTTGGCTACGTTTGAAAGATAATTTGGCATAAAAACTGCCCTTAAAACGACTACACGTGGTTCTGAATCAATCCTTTTTACCCTGATGTTTTATTTATTCACGTTTCATTGTTATCACTGGTATTCTAACGGCATTACATTATATAATTCAGAAGCGAGAAAATGTTATATGATAATAAAATCAATGCTTTATTATTTCCCTCTTAACCCTTTAATTCCCATGATAGAACACGTTCTAGAAATTATGTAGTTCAGAAAATCTTACTTTACACTAGAAACTTTCAGTGGCTAATTTCGGTTTATTTAAATCCGGAATGTCTGTTATGAATTAAAGTCAATATTGCTATTTTAATTTTCCGGTGGGAATTAGGATATACGATTTAAAACATCTCAAAGTATCTCGAATGGTTTGGGATCTAGAGGGTTAAGGGCACATATAGCTCATGTTCAAAATATTAGAATAATTACTTTTTTTTACAAATTGAAAATATCATTACGCAATTTAATGTATTCTAATGAAAATATGCAAACGATATGTTTATTAAGAACTTATTGTTGATTAAACTTATTTATTATCTTAGAATTAATATCATTTTTTAAAAGATTAATTGAAAAAAAATTATTTCGAAAAATCAAAATATTAGAATATTTATTCTAATCTATGATTGGGAGATTTTTTAAAGTTTCACCGCTTTATTTGGCTTCTATTTTTTTTTTTTTTTTTCATTTTTTAAACATAATGCAAAAAAGAAAAACGATAAATCGAAGAGGTCTTTTCCGGATATCTCACGAAAGTTCCCTCATGAAAATAACTCTCTTTTCTGCTTCCATCAGCTATTCCGCTTGATTTCTCCTTTCTCCCAAATTCTAATGCGGAGTCACGTTGGTAGATATCGTTCCCGATCTTGGGTCTGTTTGAGAGATAATTTGGCATACAAACTGCCCGTAAAACGGCTACACGTGGTTCTGAATCAATCCTTTTTACCCTGATGTTTTAGTTATTCGCGTTTCATTGTTATCACTGCTATTCCAACGGCATTGTATTATGTAACTAGCATTAAAAAATGCTCTGACGAGCACAAAAAAAGGTTAATATGTTTTTAAGTATAAAAAAGGATTTGACAAGTGCTTCTGTTAACAATTGAGCATGAGGAAGGACTAGGGATCCCTTCTTGGCTACAACTCACTTCATTGCCAACTTTGAAAAAATCATATTTGCACTTTTTCCATATAAAAGAAATCAGTCACAGTTACTATGGTTCTATGGTTCTACCTATGGTTCTATTACATCTGGAAATGAGTTAAAAACCTTCCAAAACTGCATAATTACATATAAAAATTAAGTTGAATTAAATAAAAAGTGTGATATACATATTTTTAACCTTTTCGGGTTCCATTTTTTTTTTAAATTAATTTTTAGATAAAATTACTTTCAGGTTAACATTATCACTAGCTATCCAAACAGATTAATTAGTCTTTAACGAATATTTCATGGTCTGAAGGTTAACGAATGTTGTTGTTTTGTGTACAATTCAATTAATATTCATATGATAATAGTCTCCAAAAAAGAACTTTTGGAGATGTTTAGAAAATCTTGTATTACAATAAGATTTATCTTATACTAGCAGGCGTCGCCCGCTACGCTGGTCCTCTCTTCCAGATAAATCTTTGATTTTTACAATAAATTTCATTATATAACGACACAACCATATGTAATTTACAGAAATCTAACTAACAATGTAAGTCTCATCAAAATCCGTCCAATAGCAGTTTTCATAAAGATTAATTTTTCATAATTATTTTCAGGTGATTGTCGAAATTTACTCCAACATAACTGACTAACATTATAACTGAGCATTGTTGAACAATAAGAAATATACTTAAAACACACCTGAAAAATTATCTAACTTACAATTTAAGTTTACAATGCCTGAAAATAGTAATTTATGGTAACCCGCTTGTTGTTTAGTTACTAATATACTGTTTATTTACTTATATTTTAAATTTTAAAACGATATAAAGTGTTTTGTGCTATCATTATTAACTAAACTTTTTTTATTTATTATTATTCTTTTTTTTTTTTAAATTAAGAGAAAATAATTAAAAAGAGATGTGTATGGTAACTGGTATATGAAAACGAAAGGTTTGCAAAATTGGCGTCAGAAAAATATCGCACCAATGCGATGCGTGTATGACATCTGTGCCAAAAATATATATGTAATTGGTATTTGAAAACAAAATTTTCGCTTCTGTGCCACACGCCTTTCACACATTTCATTAAAATACAAAAAAATAAGGGGAGAGTTCCGTATCCTACTCTGATTCACACGATTGACGAAAAAATCCAAAATGGAGGCAAAATGCCGTTTTAGCATCTTACCATATTTTTCCAGGTGTCACAAAAACATCATTTTTAAATTTTTATAAACATGTATTTTTATGTTAAAAACGTTTTTTTTTTCATTTTGTTAAAAAAAGTAAGTAAAAAATTTAGTAATGAATCAACAACAATATTAAGTTGCCATGTCAGTTAAAATGGTACTACTTGGTTAACCCGTCGACCAATTTAGCCAAATTATACAAATCGCCAAACTAACTGCCAAATTATGCATATTGATATAATTTTTATTTTAAATAACGAAAAAACAAATTAATTAGTAAAACATTAATAAAAATACAAAAAAAGTCAAAATAAAAATCACTTATTGATGATGTATTAAACACGTATTTCGTGTCAAATGTCATTGAATGTGACATTCACGATCATCCATTATTGGTATTTAATCTTGTAAGGGACCGTTCAAGTATTACGTAAGCACTAAAGGGTAAGGGGGAGTCCAGAGTCTGCTTATTTTTTCTGACAAGGGGGAGGGGGGGTCACGACAATTCTTACGTAAGCATTAAACAACGAAGCAACTGCAGTCAAATTCAACAAGCAAACAAAGTATGATGGGGAAAGAGTGTTCTACAGTCCGTTCGAAATTCACCGTTTATTTTCGATTTTATCCTTTGCTTATCCATCGGCAGTCGCGTGACCCGCATCACCCACTCGCCCTTTGTCTTCATTGTTGTCTGTTATAGTACGAGATCCGGCTGCAGAATCAGTGTACCCATCGAGTGTTTGCTGAAAACCAAATTTTTACACATATTTATGATTAGGAGAATTTATATCTACCAGGTTGCCTATCAAAATGTGGCCGCTAGTATTTTTAATTAAATTATTAATAATTCATAATCCGTAAGAAATTTCACTGACTTGTTTTTTCAATAAAATGTCGTCTACTTTACGGCAACATCTATAAAGACTCTGAAAAATCATGGTTGCCTTTGCGCACCTGGCCGCACCTCTTCGCAGCCAGGTATACACAGGTATGATTTTGTTACATTTATACACCCACAACGTACATTCATAATTTATATATCAAATTAAAGCTAATTTTTTTCTGTTTATTATTATATACGGTTGCCTAATTAAATCTGGCCGCAAATAAGGGTTGCCGGCTGTTAAATATAGTAAATAAAAGCGGTGGAGTGACGCTGCAGAATCGTTTGTTTCATACACTGTTAAAAATCTGCTGCATTTTGTTGCAACGCACTCCATCGCTTGTATAGAAAACGGTTACTTGGCCGTGAAATGGAGCTTTCTCATTGGTTGGAATTGAGATATTATATACAAGCGATGCAGTGCGTTGCAACAAAATGCAGCAGATTTTTAACAGTGTATGAAACAAACGATTCTGCAGCGTCACTCCACCGCTTTTATTTACTATATTTAACAGCCGGCAACCCTTATTTGCGGCCAGATTTAATTAGGCAACCGTATATAATAATAAACAGAAAAAAATTAGCTTTAATTTGATATATAAATTATGAATGTACGTTGTGGGTGTATAAATGTAACAAAATCATACCTGTGTATACCTGGCTGCGAAGAGGTGCGGCCAGGTGCGCAAAGGCAACCATGATTTTTCAGAGTCTTTATAGATGTTACCGTAAAGTAGACGACATTTTATTGAAAAAACAAGTCAGTGAAATTTCTTACGGATTATGAATTATTAATAATTTAATTAAAAATACTAGCGGCCACATTTTGATAGGCAACCTGGTAGATATAAATTCTCCTAATCATAAATATGTGTAAAAATTTGGTTTTCAGCAAACACTCGATGGGTACACTGATTCTGCAGCCGGATCTTAGACTATTAGTTGTGTGCCAAGTCAAGTACATTGCAAGACTAGAAAAACACATGAACCGGTGTGGCTGGGTTCTGTTGCCAGGGTAACTGGTCAGTTGACTTTATTTTAGGTAAGTCCGGTATTTTCTTTTCTCCCGTTCGATCGGTCATGAAATTCCGGGAATTTTTGCAGAATTTCTGGAAATTTTTGTCTTTCCGCTCCTATTGTCGAACTTCCTTCTCTACAGGTTTTGGAACTTTAGAAAGCAGAAAACCTACTGAGGGTTTTTCTTGTTTCGGATACACAGCACAGATATTTATTGTTTTAGTTCAGTTGCATAGTGAATTTACATAGTGAATTTTTAGTAAAAGAGTATTGCTTTTAGTTGCATAGTGAATTTAGTCGGATTTAATTATGGATACTAACATTGACAAATCCTTATTATATCAGAAACTTTATCAGAGCTTTACAAAAATCTCGAAATGATACTCCTGCCCAAGTCGTGCACAAAATGGCGAATGATGTTTGGCGACGGTACAAAAATGAAGCAAAGTGCGACAAAGATCTTGAAAGGCTTGTTTTTTTGCTATACACCACTTCAAAATGTACAATTTGGATGCATTATTCATTGCTAGTAATGCACCAGGAAGAAGTGCATTCAACAGGGTTGAACGTAGAATGGCCCCTCTTAGTCGGGAATTGGCAGGACTAATTTTGCCTTATGATCATTTTGGCTCCCATCTCGCCGACAAAGACTGTACAATAAATGTTTATTTGGAGAAATCCAACTTCGAGTTTGCTGGAAAGGTGTTGGCGGAGATCTGGAGCACCATGAACATCGATGGACATCCTGTCCACGCCACTTACGTCAATTCTGGTGAGCCTGAACTTCCAGTTGAGGAACATATAAAATGGTATTTTGATCATGTTCGGAAAAGTCAATATTTGCTTCAGATAGTGAAACGTGTTGTCTTCGGCCTAGAAGTGGAATTTTTAAGATTCTGAAATCACGCTACTTGCTACCACCAGCTAAAATGAATCAAACATCACATGATCTCATCGTAAGTGATGAAGGAGAATATCTAGAACCAAGTTTCTGTCTTCCACTAGATTTAGAAATTTCTTCAGCAGGGCTCATTCAATTACCTTACGATTATTTCTGTCCAACAGTGAAACCGAAGCTATCAAAACGTATTTGTCAGGTTTGTGGACATTATAATGCGTCCAACAAATCAGCTGATCGCCGTAGGAAAAATATTCATGGGAATGATAAACAAAATGTCTCTCAGAGACGAGTGTGTCCACTACGTATAGCGGCTCGGCCAGCCAATGAACTGATGTGCATTCTTCAAGCCCTCAAAGGTGATGAAGACATTGAGTGGCTGGAGAAAGAAGAAGTGGAAGAACAAGGACCAGAAACCTGCAATACCCCAGGCCACTGTTCCAGTGAAAACTTTATAATAGACAATGTTGAAACATGGGTTCAAGGATCCTGGACATCAGATTAAAATATGAACGCCAAATTGAACTCCAACATTTGTATGATTCATGTCAAAAATTTTAGTCATGATGCCTAAGTAAGTTAAGACTTCTTGTATATCTTGTTTTATTGTTCAATGTGATAAATAACAATATATTTGAACCATTTTGTATTCTGTGGTTAGTTTAATGCAATAAGCAACAATATATTAAAACCATTTTATATATTTTGATATCACAATCCCTATATGCCTATGTAAATTTGTAGGATTAATAATGTAACTGATTGGTAACTTTTTATAAGTCAAGAAGTATTGATGCATAAATTGTCATAAAATCTTACATAAACAAAGGGGGGGGGGTCTAGCATTTGCTTATATTTTCTTACAAGGGGGGGAGGGGGTACAAAATGACTAAAAATATGCTTACGTAATACTTGAACGGTCCCTAATTTGGCGACAGTTCTTTGATCGACAGGATAACCAAGTAATACCGTTGAAATAACGCTACTTTTCTCTAATTAATTACCCTGGTCGTATACGACGTTTGTGTTCATAAATCTCCATATCAATAACCGTAAGTTCCCTTAAGGTATCTGCCTACATCAAATTGGCTGCGTTGGTGAAAATTTTCGAAATTGTTTTACTGTTGTATGTGAAAGAGCAATCTTTTACGATTCCAAATCTGTTTTAATTTTATTCCTACTATTATTAGAAGAGGAGTTATGGTAATTTTAATAAACATCAAAATGGCCATTTTTACGAAAAATTTCTATTTTTTTTTTCTTGTTTGTTTGTTTGTTTGTTTGTTTTTCTTATGAAAGAACCATCTATTACGATTTTAAATCTGTTTTAATTTATCAGTTTTAATTTATAATTGAGAATATTTAGGACTTTTACCTGTATTCGAAGAATTAGGAGTATCAGTTGAACAAAATATGATCACAAACTGTTTTAAAATTGATGATGAGCAAATAAAAAATTCAAAAGTCACTCGCTATCCTCTGCAAAACTTACCAGGAAAAATAAAAGAGTTACTATGAAGTTAAAAATGGTTAAATATGAAGTTAAAAATGCGTTAGAATATAAATGTGGTGCATTTTAAGTGTATAAATTAAATATATTAGATTTTTACAAGAAAATACACATACGCGATTTCTGGATTTTTTTTTTCATTATTTCTATGTTCGGATAAGCTTCATTACATAAAATGTTCTAAAGTAATTTCAGTGAAATTTGGTAAGTATGCTTTCAATATCACTCACGATGCTCTGAAGTAGGATCTAAGCTATATGTGATAATTTAATTATTTTATAGACACTCAAATATGAAAAAAATGGTAATTTTTACTTAAAAAAAATATTTTTTATATTTTTTAAAAAGTTTCGGTTATTTTTCAAAATATTGTAAAACTCCTAGTTCAGTGCACAGATAAGTGTAATAGAAGTGTGCAGCATAATGTAAATTGAAATATATTTATTTGAATTGAGTGTATACTGTCTGTGGCGCAAGCATGATATTTTGCTAGGAATAAAAAATTCAAATCGTCCCTCGCTTATACACATCAAAACTTACCAGAAAAAAAGAGCTACTAAGAAGTTAAAAATGGTTTAAAATAAAGTTAAGGAAAGGTTAGAATATAAATGTGGTGAATTTTAAGCGTAAAAATTGAATATTGTAGTTTCTTACCTAAAAAGAAATCTTTAAATGCGATTTCTGGAAAATCAATTTTTTTCGTTATTTCCATGTGCGATAAACTTCATTACATAAAAAGTTTTAAAGATATTTCAGTGAAATTTTGTAAGAATGCTTTCCATATCCCTCACTATACTCTGAACTAGAATCTAAGCTATATGTGATAATTTAATTATTTTATAGGCACTCGAATATGAAAAAATGGTAATTTTTACTAAAAAATGTACTTTTTCACATATTTTGAAATTTTTCGGCCATTTTTGAAGATATTGTAAAACTCCTGGTTCAGTGCACAGATAAGTGTAATAGAAGTGTGCAGTATAAAGGAAACTGAAATATATTTATTTGCATTTAGTGTACGCTGTCTGGCGTAAACGTGAAATTTTGCTTAAAAAAACAGAAAAAGCCCCAATTTTTAAAAATATAAAAAAGATATTGCTAGGATTTTATGTTTTCTTATCATTCTGTAATATAATAGAACTAAAAATTATTATATTTTTTCAAAACTGTCCTTTTTTTTAAAAAAAAAGTGCTCCGCACGTAGGCAGATACCTTAAATTATTTTTATTTAATTGTATTTCAATAAAATTACTCACAGTCTTTTCTCTCTGTTCATATTTTTTTCTAAATTAATATAGCTGCTTCTGTTATTTAATTAAAAATAGCAAAATATATAGTTGCGCAGCTGATAAATGTTTACAAATAGCAATCTTTGAAGCTGAAAACAAAGAAAAAAAATCGAGTTTGTTTTTAAAAAATAGATGATCGTTATATTTTGAATACGCTGCAGACCTATACAATAATGTAAATAATCTTTTAAAATACATCCGCATCTGGTAGATCATTTCTGACATATTTAAAAAATTCGGTACTACTTGGTTATCCCGAAGACCAAAAAGCTACCGCCAAATTATAAGATTAAATGCCAATAATGGATAATTGTGAATTTCGCATTCAATGACATTATACGCGATACGCATGTCTAAAACGTTATCAAGTGGTTTTTTAATTCCAATTTTATTTATATTTTTATTCATGTTTTACTAATTTATTTGTTCTTTCGTTTTTTAAAATAAAAATTTCATCAACATGCATAATTAGGCTGTTAGTTTGGCGATTTTTATAATTTGGCGAAAATGGTCGGCGGAATAACCAAGTAGTACCAAAAACTCTGTTACAAAAATGGCGTCATTTATATATTATTTAATTTTGATTTCAGGTAAATGTTTTGTTATTTAGAAGCCAAATATATAAGCAAAAAAAAAAAATGATAAATCGCCAATTATTGATTGGATCGACTTTGACAACGAATATTTCTTTTAAGTCATACAAAGATTAATCCCATATTTAAATTAAATATTTTTATCTTATAATATTTCTAATTGATTTTTTTCTTATTCGTATTTCAACTAAAATCAATAATATTTTTTTATTTGTTTTTTCGGATGTTTGTATCTTTTCATTTCGAATTAACATAAATGTTTCAATTCCTTAACAAAGATAGCTTTATAGGTTGTAGCCAAATGAAAAACAAATGCCTAATAGTAACCCTTTCGTACAAAATAAAAGAACTTTATATCATAACTTTATAACTATTCTATGTAGAATCATGTACTATATACGAAAACCTTCCCTGAAATAATATCTGTCTAACAGTATAAGTTTCATAAAAATCGCTTCAGTAGAAGTAAAGGAATAAGCGGAAAACCGAAAATTTCCCTTTGTATTTAATATATACAAGGTAGAACCCGTCGAATTTCGACAAAAGAAAATATCTAAGGAAAAGCTGTTTTATTGATTTATAACAAACCTACAAAATTAGTTACAATAAAAAACGCACCTTACATTGCTAAGTCTAACTCTTAAACAAATGATATTTAAACTAAAGTTAACAAAATACTATTTATATAACTGAGAAATAGTTGAAATTAAAGTTTAATCGTACATGTAAGACGTAAAAAATAGATATGTTATTATGATAAAGTTATTGATTAAGGCTCTTATGCTATTATTCCAAAATGAAACAAAACAACCTTTATTCCACTTTGACACAATCATAGAATTACTTTTCCCATGAAATCTAAACCCAACATCATTTTCACCATACCAAGATTTACATAAGCACCTTGCATATTTATATTCACTTTGAAAAAAAAAAAAATTGGTATTTTAATTTGACCATTTTAACTCAAAACTCTAAGCTTCGATGCTATTAGCTGAAACAGATACTAAAGTATTTATATTATTTTAAGTGTACATGAACTTTTGTAAATGACATCAAAATTCACTGGGTTTTATAACAGAAAATATTCTTGACACAACATGCGTTTAAATTTCAATTTTTTTTCTCTTTTTGACAGAATGGCAACATGAAAATACAGTAATAATTTTTTCCTTTTTTTTACTTTGCTTTAAATAGAAATAGAGTACTCCAGTTGCCACAATTAGGAAAACTTTAAAAATTAAAACAACAAAATTAATAATAATTAAAAACAACAACAAAATTAATATTTAAAAAATAAAGTAAAATATAGTTTTTAAATAAATTGCATTTAAAAGTACATTTTTTTTCTGTAAGATGGTGTAAAAATTAAAAATGTGCGATGTTTATAAGT
The DNA here is from genome assembly GCA_964019185.1 of Maratus speculifer. Lineage (NCBI taxonomy): Eukaryota > Metazoa > Arthropoda > Arachnida > Araneae > Salticidae > Maratus > Maratus speculifer. The sequence continues at coordinate 51,168,931 of OZ025295.1, read as the reverse complement.
TTAAAAATTTGCAGTAGTAAAAATTGCAAAACCGAAATTGCTTTTCAAATTTCAAAGTGTTGCCATTCGCAAAATGACGTATGCGTTACGCACAGATATGTTTGGCCTTTATAATGTATAGATAAGTAAATTACAACTTACTAATACTTTTTCCGCTTTATTACACATGACTCTTTCAGAAAAGTTACTTTATTTTAAATTTAAAGAGTGAAATATATGTTTTAAATACAAGAATCTTAAATGGCACAAAGAGAATTAATCAAATAATGATAATTATTATTAATACTAAATGATTAAACATAAATGAAGTCATAAGATAAATGCATAAGCACATACAAAAATTACTACATGTAAATTGCAGCAAAAATATTTCTTAAAACAAAATAATAACTCCATTAAAAGACTTGTACTGTCAATAGTACACCAGACCCGAAAGGGTTATAACCGATAAATGACCGTGACCTCTTAAAAAATGAAAGTCCTTGAAATTCTCTTTAAAAATAATTTACCATTACTATTGATTTAAAGCTTCGGCTACATAATTGTTTTAACATGTAAAGCTACCGTTCGTTCATACGTATAACTAAAAATAATTGAGCCAATTAAGTGATTCTGAAGTGTGTTGAAATACGTGTAGTGTTCATGCTAATTAAAAATAAATATTTTTTCTAATTAACTTACAGATATTTTATATTTTAAAAAATGTATTTCAAAACCAGTAATTTATAGTTTGCATTCCATAAATTAAATAACTTAATTAGATGCAGTCATTTAAATATATACAACTATTTATATCGAATTTTCTTTCATTCCCCCTCTCTTTCTTTAAATATATTTTACATAGGTAAAATGAATAACAACTAATTTGAATTACGTGATTAGTGTATAATTATTGTAAGATGATTGATAGTAATTACATCTAACAATAACCATTAATAATTACTGCATCTTCCCATGTAATTATCATTTCTATGTTGTCAACCTGGATTATTGCAATCATCACATATGATAATTTTCATTTATTCAGAGAATTGTCTATGGAAGTTCACTTAAATACAATTTCCTTTACCAGAGATATGTTATAGTTTCTCTTATTAGTCCTTAGGGGCTGTGCATATATAACATCATCATTTTAGGGGTGAAGAAGGGGTCTGGCACATGATATCGTACGATATCTCTAGGCTGAGGGGAGGTTTGCCTTTTGATATCGATATCATTTTAACTCAATCTAAATTGTCTCTTTTTAGCACTTTCCAACAAAGTTAAAAAGGGCTTATGCATTCGGATTGTCTGTCCGTCTGGCCGGAGGCCGTCTGTCCGCACTCTAACTCCTGTAAATATAGTCGGATTGCTATTTTTATACGTTATATTTTTATACGTTATTGATGCTTACCCTAGCACGAACCCTATTGAAAATGAAGTTTCTACCATGATTAATTTATTTACAGAGATAGTCAAAAGTTTTTCGATACATTATGTCCTATTAAAAAAAAAATCGTTCAAATGAATTTTAAAGATGTTACACCCTATCAAACATACTCAAATTTATATGGATTCGTTAACTGCATTAAAATATGCTTTCTACAAAATATACAGTGAAAATATAGGTATTTTTCAGTTACAGGACCGCACAAAAGAATTGAATTTCATTAGATAATGGTAAAGGGGGTAATTGTGTGCAACATATTTTAAATATATTAAACTGTTTCGTGTATAATAAAATTTATATATGTCACTGAGACTTAGTATAAATTATACGAATTATACTATACTGTCTTGCATAATATGAAGTACATAGCATTTACAGGGACACACAAAATATTTCAAACAGTATATTCTTTCCGAAGTACTGTATATGTATCCGATATAGGCTGATGGATGGATGAAATGCATTTTAATTATGATATGCACGTTTAAGTTTCACTAAATATATGCACATTATATGGTACGTATAAATGTTATAGATGATATACAAGACTACCCAAAAGAGCTCGCCAACATTACTGAATATGAGCGTAAATTTCTTAAACGTGGTTCTTAAATAAGTTATGCATTTTTACGCTAAACTGCCTTCAATTTACTGAGAAATGTTTGCAGAATATAGATAAAATGATATACAGGGTCATGCAAAGAATTGGGTACATGGACGCCTATAAATGATAATTTATGGGAATGTGATTTCAGTTGTTTTAAAAGTGTTTTAGTTTACAGTAAATTTTAGTTTAATGCTGACGTGTAATAAAGGTACAAGATAAACTACAGGGCTGAACAAAAGTATTCAAGTATGCTTCCATCTATTAGTATTAATTGCTGAGAAAGAAATTTCAAGCTGCTAGGCATTTTCTTGCTAAACTAAATTTTCCCATTATATGAACTGGCAGATGAAATACAGGGCTGTTCAAAAGTACTAGAATACATATTTGGGTATATTTGGCTATATACCCTTATTTTCCTAAATAACGAAGTTTTGTTAAAGATTTCATGAAGTGTTGGAAAGTGTTTCATAACCTACGCTTAACGCATGATTTTTCATGATTGTTATTTGTAACATGTTTTTTTGTTCCAAATAATGTATTATCTTTTTTTAATCTGTTATCTATTTTTCTGAAAATTCAAAGTTGTTATTAAAATCGCTAAATTATTATAAAATTATCTAATTCTAAAATTTGGTATACCCCAAAGTTTGACATTCCTATTCATCTTCATATGCGTATGCATACATAATCATGGTTCGAGAAACCATATGTGAAGTATATTTGAAATGAAGCTTGTGTTTACTGATAAATGAAAGAGAAAGAATGTTGTCCACTTGTTTTTTTTTTTAATAAGAATTTCTATCTGCCCCTTCTCCCTACCCTTTCTCTATTCGGGGAGCAAGTTCAACAAGACAATACATTATGTTGAATACATTATATAACAAAAAGCTATTATAAAATTATTTTAAATAATAACTTTTTTTTTTAATTAGAATAAAGCAATATTTTATTGACTTCATTAACAAGTTTCTAGTATATATATATATATATATATATATATAACGATATTATTACCAGGGGGGGAGGGTCGAAAGATGATAACGTATGATATCGAAAGAGGAAGAAGGGCTCCAAAATACCAAAAAGTTGATTACGTTATATTTTCACAGCCACTTATAATCGATTCAAATAAAGTTTTGTTATAAATGTACCCTGTTTGCTAATGTTAGATTCCTTTAATCATTGTGAATCAGTAAAGGACTGCGCATATAGAAAGTAATCATTTTATTGGGAGGGACCGACTGGCACATGATATCGTAATACATTTTTAGGGAGAAGGGAAGGAGGAAGACGGATATGTCTTTTGATATCGTTATCATTATTTATTCAGTCAAAAACATTTTCCTATCTGTAACATGTTCTAATACATCAAAATAGTTTATATTTTTTAGACTGTTATCTATTTCATAAAAGTATCAAGTTATTATTAAAATTCTTAAATAATTATAAAATTATTTAATTTCAAAATGTAAAGTACCCAAACATTTGGCATTCCTTTATTTATTTTATTTTTTTATTTATTTACTTTTCTTAATTACTTGGAAAATAGTTGTTGTTTTCGGTAGAGAATAGGGAAATCTGAAGTATATCTAAATCTTTTTATTGGTTCAATTCCACAACTTATTTTATTTTATTCTTTTCCTAATTGGTCTAAGTTTAATGTCCAAAAATGGAATACGTCTGTTTTTTATTTTATTCGTTTTCGTATTGGTCCAAGTTTAATGTCCAAAAATGAAACACCTCTGTTGCCACAATGAGAAAAAGGTTGATAAAAACTTTTATAAAAAATAATAATTTAAAAACAAATTGTGATAGAGATTTCACACAAATTTCATTAAAAAGCGCATTTTTTTTCTACGCAACGGTGTAAAAATTAAAAATGTGCGATGTTTAAAAATTTAAAAATTTGCAGTTCCGAAAATTGTAAAACTAAAATTTCATTTAAAATTTGTTTGTGGTGGATCCAGGAATATTAATGTTTAATCCATGTCGTACGTAATGTGAGGCGTTCAGAAGTCAGTCTGATTAACTCCATCAAATAACTAGTCGTTGGAGGCCACCATAATACTTAACCATCAGTGATATGCATAATATAATATATTAAAATAGAACACGTGAAAACTATTTATAAAATGCATTGCAATTCCAAAACAACACATATTTAGATATTGTTAATATACATAGTAATGCTCTATTAATGAATTGCTGATGAACCAATTTCGGCAAATTATATAAAGAGCTAAACTACTCAAGTAGTACCGAACTGCGTAAAAGAAACATCCTTATAATTCCAAAAATAATAACCATATTAACTAACAGTTTACTGCATCGGATTAAACATCTCATTTCCAATTAAAATATATCTCTGAATTGAAATTTGAATGAAATACAGGGTCATGAAATATCGAAGAATGTGGAAAACAGAATTACAAATATATCGGCAACTAATAATTTGATCGACTTCGTTCTTTATGCAAAATTTGTGTTATTTTATTGCCTTTTATGTCCGCTACTTAAAATAAAAAATTCGAAAATTTTTATGTACCTTTCATCAAAATGAAGTTTTCGAGAGTCCGAAAAAAATAGTTCCGGATAATCGAGGTTACTGATATTAAATAGGCTTCGTTCCATTATTACATACTAAGTACATACAAAATTTCAAGTCTCTATCTCAATTTGTTCGGGAGACACATAGACAGAGAGACAGATGGTCGGCAATTTTTTTTTTTCTAAAAATATGTTTTTCGGAATCACTATCTGAAACGTGTAAATCCGTCAAAAAAAATTTTTCGATTTTCAAAACGATTGCAAGACTTACCCTGCACTACGTATGATGGGTAAGTAAAAATGCACATTTTAAACAGTTAAAAATGTCTATCTATAAACTATTGTTTTTTATCATTGTTCTAGGAATATTAATGTTTAATGTACGGCGTACGTAATATATGACTCTTTATAACCATCCTGAAAATAATGTTGATTATTATTATTATTAAACTAGCTGACCCGCCCGGCGTTGCCCGGGTCCGTATTAGCAATATTAAACGAACTTGAAATTTGTATGATTTTATCAATAACTGGAAGCATGCAGAAATGCATTGTCTGAAATACGTCGCAGCTGACTTTGTGAAAAATCAGTTTTAAAAACAACAACTAATATTAAACTCTAAAAATACTTAAAATGAGCAATGAGAAACACGGGAGGGAACATGTATCCAACGATTGCGTTAGTTTCGTGTTAAAGTGTTGATATTTTCTTAGCAGACGATTTTTTGTGATAAATACATTATCTGTTTTATATTTCTTAATGATATTCCTCTGGACCGAGTTGGCGCATTGCCAAGATTTGCTTCCTCTGGACCGAGTTGGCGCATTGCCAAGATTTGCTTTCCCCTGTGCCTCAATTAATTATCCTCGGAATTCCTTTTATTTATAGAGATTAAATATAGAATTTATTGTCTTTAAAATTTTAGTCTTTGAAAATATTGTTTTCCAAATAGTCGTTGTAATTTGTTAAATTACCATTTTGTTATTTTTATATATAATTATTGTTGTTGTTATATGTGTGTGCATATATAAACCATTGGTCCAGAAAATAGGTCCGAAATATGTTTGAAATTGTATTTGTTCTGATTGATCTGATTCTGATATCGCTGAAGAAAATAGAAATAATGTTTACCTGTTTCATTGATAAGAAGTTATGCATGCTTTACAAGAAGGCATATTATTATTGAATGATTAATGTAACAGAAAGCTATTATTGAACACTTTTAAATAGTAGCTATTTCTTTTAAGTGTTATTTGATTATAATAGTGATATTTTATTGACTTATCTTTATCATTTTAGTCAATAAAGTATGCAAATACTATATGTAGAAAAGTATCTGCATTCAATACAAGCAAAAGAAAATGCAAAAAATCAAAATAATTTTTAGACGTTGATGACGATATCATTAGGAAAGGGGAAGGGCGTTCGTGATAACGTGTGATATCGTAAAGGAAGAAAAAGTCCAAAATCACCAAAAAATGGATAACATTATCTATGTACAAACCTTAAGAATCCACACTATCCTCGCGGAAAAATTTGAAAATAATGCCTATATACACTTTACATTAGCGTTTTCTTTTCTTCCCATCACTAAAATGAACTCTTGAGGTTGTTCTCATGTGCTCCGCTCAACAAGCGCAAAACGTTTAGACACATTTACAATTTCATTTTTTAACAGAAACATATAAAATTGGAAGGCCTGGCAATGAAAGCGATTTCGGATGAAACTTAATTTTAGAATTTTATGATCTAGACACACGGCAGTGTGTCAGCCAAGTTCACAAAGTAAAAGGCGACACACCGGCAGTGGGTTATATTACCCGAACCATTTCGGGACACTTTTGACCCCTCAATAACTTAAATTCTATTTGACCTACACAATTGCAATTTTTCGTGTCGTGTAAGACCATCTTCTAATTTCCGAATCCCATAAATTTTTTTAAAAATCTTTTACCGTTTACGAGAAATTGACATCTGAAAATCACTGTTTTTACCACTGACTCACTGACTCACTGACTCTCTCATAGAAATGTTTGACTACTTTCAGGTGATTTAGGAAGTTGAAATTTGGTGTGGAGGTAGGTTATTGGATCTATAAATAGGAAAAAATCTGAAATCACCATTAATTAAATATTAATGGTTGGTTAGGCGATAAATTTTGAATTACAATGGGAGTTTATGAGAATTTCACAAAATACCAGAAATAGTGCCAAGTTGGCGTTACATTTGGCGAGTATCGGGGCTAATCTCTGAAACTACCGAACTGATTTCAAAAGTAATGATACCAAAATGATGGTATTCGCCCCGGTTCAGACATAGATTATATTTTATGTCTCTTCCACTATTGGCATTTTTAAGCAATCTCAGGTAATGATATCAAAATGATGGTGACAGTCCTTGCTCCAATATAGGCTTTATCTTATGTCGATGCCACTGATCCAAAAGAGTTAAAAGAGTAAAAAAATTTCTAAAAATGCTATGTCTGTATGTTAAGGGCCTAAAAACATCAAATTTGCCATGTTTATTACTTATAAGATATAAATGATCACTAAGAACATTTGTTAACAAATACAAAATTTAGTAGGTTAAAAATGCACGAAAAGCGTTCTAAAAACTTTCTAGATAGCAATATTTAAGCAATATTGGGAAGTTAGCGAACCGATTTAAAAAAAAAGATGCCAAAATGATGGCAACAGTCCTTGCTCCAACATAAGTATTGGATAAATTGCCAGATTACAATGAAAGTCTATGGGAATTTGGCGAAATACCAGAAATAGCGCCAAATTAGCATCACTTTTGGCGTCAATTTCGCGATATATCGTTTAGTTGGCGACAATCTTTTTTGGTCGACGAAATAATCAGGTCGTACCTAATCACATAAAAGAATCATCCTTATTAGTGGAATTTAAAGGAACATAAGCAGTCCTAATGTTAAAATTTTAAAATTTGATTGAAAAAAACAGTGAATAAACGCAAGAAAAAGCTGTAAGATTAATTAATATTAAATAAACTTAATTTAATATTAAGCCTATTTATTTAAAAAAAGAAACAAATACCTATTTATTTGACAAAAAAAATGATATCCTATCAAAAACATGAATGTGAAAAAATGCCAAGTTCGTTAAAGGTTTCGCTCATAAAAGAAGTGATCTGACAAAAAATAATGATATCCTGTCAAAAACATGAATGTGAAAGAATGCCAAGTTCGTTATAGGTTTTGCTAATAAAAGAAGTGAGATCTAACTGCAAACCAAGTTCTTTCGAAGGTTCTTAAATTTTAGCTCCTGTCATGCATAATATTCTTCAATTGCTTAAAATGATTTGGTATGTTACTTGTTATTCAATAGAGCGACTTGGCAAGTTTTCAGCCACCAACTTTAATGTTTCAGTCAGAGTGTAATTTAATCTAGAATTTGATTGGCAAAGATCTAGTCAATCGAGTGTTCGAATAAGTAGGGGAAGATGGGGATACTTGAGCCATTTTTTGAATTTTAATTTTTTTTATTTTTTTATATTTTTTTAGAATAAAATAAAATATTGAAAATGAAAATTTGATATTTTTTCTTCAACTAAAAACCACTTTCAATAAATTTTGAACTATTTTTCTATGTATAATAAATGTTTATTTTTTGTTTTACATCATGGCTCAAGTATCCCCATGGCGGGGATACTTGAGCCACTAAGGAAAAATACCTACAAAAGTAATTTTTTTCGCTTTATTTTTGCACAAACATTTTACAGAATGATAAATTATCAAACGTAAAGTCATTCAAAACCGATTGAGAAAACAAAGCTAGTAATACGATCATTTTTTTGTCATTAAAACTGGTTGTCGGAAGATAATTTCAACTTGAGTTATAACAACGGTAGAAACATCCTCAGTTCAGAGCCATTTAAATTTGGAATCTGCAATTCTTCGGGCAAATTTCATTTTCAAAATATTAAGCACTTATCCAACAAATATTTTTACAGTTTTCTTTCTGGCATATTTTATTAGTAACCAACCATCAATAGAAGGTTTTCTTTTCACATCATCACCATCATTGACAGAATTTTCCTCTAATGATATTGTCGAACTCATGCTTTTAATTTAGTAGCTGTCGGAATTTAAGCCATATGTATCATTCTATTATTTCAAACACTTTTTTGATTTCACAGGAAAAGATTTTGTCTTCCTCTTTGGCTCCATGCAGGTAAGTTTGAACTGGGATTTTTGTTGCTTTTCTTGTTTTTTGTGCACTCTTTTTACCAATTTTTCTTCAATTTTCTTAGTTAAAAAAAAGTTACAGCAACAGAGGTTACGATTTCAATATAAAATATTAATCTTAATATGTTATATTAAAAAATAAATATTTTAATATGTTGGACCTAACTAATTAAAGTATTAGAGATTATAGCCTGTAAAACCGTTTTAAAAAGTTATTTTAATTTAATGAAAGTTAAATTGAAAACTATGTTTACATTTATCTAGACAGGCTATTTTGTTAGTCAAAATGAAAAATAAAATAGATATTTTCATTAAAAAATATACATTTTTAAACATTTTTAGGTCGTTATTTAAAAAAAAAAAATGAAATGAAAAATTAGTCTCCCTTTTATCCAGAAAAATATCTATTTGTGAATATAAGGATGAAATTTTATTTTTTGTTTGTTTCACCCATGTTTAATTTCTAGTGGGGATGGTTGAGACATGGCTCAAGTATCCCCACTCTCATTGGCTCAAGTATCCCCACTATCACTATTTTTGTTTCCCAGAGTTTTACTAAATAAAGCATGCAGCTATTAGAACTATTTTAGATTCAAAATACAATTGAAATTATGCTTATTGAATGTATGTATATAGTTGCAACTTTAAACAAAACTTTGATTACAAAAAAAACAAAAAAGCCATGCACCCAAATATTTACTTCAGATAGGGAAAAGACAACTATTAATGACTATATTTTCAAAATGGTACCAAGATGTGTGATTTCTTTTTTACATGTTCAGAACTATAAATATGTTATTATATTGGCAGTTTTAGAAAGAAAAATTAACCAACTGTAGAGATAATAGGGGTGGCTCAAGTATCCCCTATGCTCAAGTATCCCCACTCTCCCCTACATTGAAGTTAAGGTATTGATAAATTAATTAAGTGATCAACTTTAAGTTCTGATCAATTAAATAGAGAAATTTGAATAAGACAAAACTTGCCAAGTCGCTCTATTGAATAACAAGTAACATACCAAATCATTTTAAGCAATTGAAGAATATTATGCATGAAAGGAGTTAAAATTTAAGAATCTTCGAAAGAACTTGGTTTGCAGTTAGATCTCACTTCTTTTATTAGCAAAACGTTTAACGAACTTGGCATTTTTTCACATTCATGTTTTTGATCGGATAGTTAAATTACCTATCCAGTTCTAAGTTATTTCGGTCACGTGATCACCCGTTTTTCTCCTGCTTTTCGCCCGGTTTTTCTGCTTTCGTCGGGAAATATGTTCAAAAACGTTATTTTTGAAATCTTGTTATGAAAAATCTATTGCGTTTGTAAAAAAAAAAAAAAAAAAAAAAAAAAACAGAAATCTGAGTGCAATTAGACAGTTTCTGAATAACAGCACCTGTTAGTTTCATACATTTCCGAACAAAAATAAAATAAAACATGTGTCGGCAACTTGTAAAATAAATGTCACAAAGTTGCCGTTTTTGATTTGAGAACACCCTTAAGTATTAAAAAAAAATCTAATAAAAATTAGAATATGATTAATTTGATGCATATATTTTTTACGAGTTATGAATGTTTTATGGCATACTAATTCCATGCATACAAATTAATTTTGTTCTAGATAATTCACAATAATAAATTAATATAAAAAGTACAATAAAGAACTGTCTTTTTTTTAAGTATTTATTAACTTTGAACAATCTAAAAATTTTCAAATGATGCAGATTTTTCATGTTTTCAATTGACAAAAGGAAAAAAAAATCAAAAGTAAGTAGACTGAAAATATTTAAAAATGCTGCAAAAATGAGTGTTCGACTTTTTTTCGTCTTAACGCTATAATAACTGTCTGAAAAAAATGACAGCTTTTATAATCCAAGAGCCGACAGCAAAAAAAGCCTATGTCATCAAGTACAAGGAAAAAAACCCTTTGTTTAATGCAAAAGTAGAAATGGGGAGCTTTAATGATTCATGTCTTCCGAAAGTGAAGTGGTGCATAAGAAAAAATTTATATCACCAGTGGTTGACTCGTAGATTTATCATTTTTTTTTCTTGTTCCTAATCCTCAATGTTTTTATACCTTTGATTGATGGACAAATACAATGTTAAACCATCGAGTTAACCACTGATGGTGTTAATTTTTGGCTTATACGCCATTTCACTTTCGGCAGACATGGATCATTAGATTCTCCTATTTCTGTTCTTTCATAAAAATTTAATATCACTACAGCTAGTTATAATTAATACTGATTGTGTTGTCGGCACGTTTCAGCTTAATGCATCTACATGTTTCATTCTTGTTGCCTCCCTATATTCTATCTCGTAGTCACACTCTTCGATCTGTTATGACCATCTTGCTACTTTAAATGGTAAATCTTTTTTATTTAAGGTTTTCTTGAAGGCAGCACAACCCGTTACAATTTTGAATTTATTTTCCATTCGATTATTTCTGAATTTTTTTCGAACTTATAGTATGACTAATGCATCATAACTTGAACATTTCTGCTGTTGTGGTAAAGTTTTATTGCTCTTGTATTGTAATGGATGAAATTTTCCATAATCTCACTTCTGTAACAAAACTGCGCCAAATCTGCTTGCATTTTTTTATATAATCCTTTTTATATAATTGCAGAACTGGTTTTATTGACAATATTATCTATAACTCATTGAAAGCCTCGAACTGCTTTCTTTCATGTTTGAAACAATTTTCTTTCCTTAATAAATCATTTACAAGGAAGGTCTCCATGCGGGCATACTCAGAAAATTCTGAAACAATTACAGTATGTTCTTCTCACGTGGATATATATGTTTAGAAAACGGAACCCCGATAGAAAGTCCATAAAAAAATAATGAACATTTCGTTATTTAGCGATTTATCATCAGTTGACGACAAAATAAAATTTCAAAAAATACTTATTTTATGTCAAATACGTTTTAAGGCAAAAATGTTTCATGTTGAACTTGGAATAACTTTTAATTTTATCAGTTTCAGTTTGTTTTAACTATAGTTTGTCATATGTATAAATGTATTTGTAATAAAAGTTAACTATAAATTTTTCTGAATTAAGGCAAAATTTAAATAAATTTAAAATTGTTTCAATATCAAAATTCAGTTTTATTGAGCACTGTTGATTCAACTTTGTTGCTATGGGAACAAAAACGTCTCTGATATTGAAATGTATTACTGCAGTATTCTTCATCTGGCCTTTGTTTTGGAATGCGCTTAAATATATGAAAATATCTTTTATATATAAAATTATTTTTACAGTGATAAAATTAAGTAGCTGCAGTAACAAGCAATATAAATATGTAATTTAAAAAAAATGTGTTAAACTCTTTCCTTGTTTAAATTCATTAAATACTATTTACACGCATTGTACGCCAAATCGCGTGACTCATCTTCTTCTCGCGCCAAATATTCTAAAATATTTTCTTTTTTACAGACATTATGCAGCAATTCCGCCGCTAAATTTGACTGATCTTTTATTACATACATATGTAGTTTATTTAATTAGTATTTTTTTTCAAAACATTTTGGGTATGCCTAGTAAGGAGACCTTCCTTGGTAGAGGCTTGGCCATTTTGGCATACTTTGGCACACTTTGGCACTTTCTGGAGCATAAATTAATATCATTTGAACTATCATATTTTGTTAATATTCTAAGTATTTCTTATTGCTTACATTGATTTTTTCTTGGATTCTCATCTGTGTGTTGTCTTAAATTTTCTTGTATTTATATATTTTTATTTCAAACTCTCTTTCGCGATTTTTTTTCTAACTGTATTCTCTATTTTATTTCTTCCATTTCCATTTTTATTTCATTTTCTTCAATCTCGGCTTGTAATTTATTTTCTTCAATCTGCAATCGCAATATCTTTTCTTCTTTTTCTTTTTCTTCTTCTGCTTCCTCTTTTCTAGCTGTCATAATTAATTCTAAGCGATCCTTTATAAAATTTTCATCGTAATCATCCCAGCTTTTAATCTGCTTTACTAGCACTGGAATTGGCGTTTTTTCTGGGGGTCCAATTCCGCATTCCTCACAAAGGTTTATTAGATCTATCCTCTTAGTTTTGTTTAGAATTCCCATACCTACGTATCTTTCAAAATTGTACTTGGATAAATACGATTCCGATTATTGCAATTGCCTTCCTAATTCACAATCTTACTTTTGACATTGGCAATTTGCAAACAACAGTTTCGCTTCGATTCATCTTTGATTACTTATTTTGCTACTAGTATCTTTTCTTTTAAACCCCTTCGCGACGGGAGTCTTTTACGAAATTTTTAATGTTTCATCACTGGTTTTAAAAAACAGAAATTTGCACCTTATTAAATCGAGAAAATGCTTCGATTAAAAGAGGCAAATTTTACAGCAAAATTTTACTGATTGAGACAAAGATTCTTAAGCATTTTTGCGGCAAATATACGTGTCGCTCGTCCCCAAGTGCTTAAAATATCAGCTTTTTTTTTTTTTTTTTTTTTTTTTTTTTTTTTTTTTTTTTTTATTCTTCAACTGGCTATCTTGCTCGGCGTTGCCTGGAACCCTAATAATATTCTTCAATGAAACTGAAATCTGTATTGTAGTTCCGTTTCCGTACAGAGAGGGGAGGGAGGGGATGTAGGCAGAGACTGTGCAAGTTACCAGGTCTGACTCTTGTTCAGTTGGAAAGCTGTGTACAGTCAGAGGTTAAGGTTTTGAATTTTTATTTGTCTCATATTTTAACCCTTTATCTACGGAATTATTTATCAAGAAATTGCTTTATCTCAATAATTATCTTCTCTGACATCCGAAGATATACCAGAATTTTTAAATTACAATAATGTGAAATGTGTTTTTTCATTAAAACTTATTAAATATATCATTAGTTATAGCTTCTTTTTTATAAAATATTTACAAAAATAACCAAATTAATTAACCAAAAATACTCTTATGGAAATTTAATATAGGAGGACCAATTACACTGTTTGATAATATAACAAATAATAAATTCAGCTCATCAGTGTATACTAGATGTTAATTAGAGTGTATACTAGATCAATTGATTATAACAACGCAAAAATTATTTCCCGGCAAATGAACCCCCATAAGTCTAAAATTCGTGAATCAATAGAAATTATAACACGGAATAACCAACTATGTAACGATAATTTATTCTATTTTATGCCTAGTGCTTGGATAGACTTTCTAAAAACAGAAATAAAGTTCGAATGAACTTTAATTTGATCTCTACACTGTAGATGGCGCCACGGCTATATTCACATGCGAATTTCGATTTTCCTTCAGAAGAAAGGCGGGTTTTTTGCTTTTAGTATTGTATTATGTGAACTGTGTAACGTGTTAGTTTTTATCTTCTAATGTTTCCCTGATGATGAACAAGTTTTATTGTTCGAAACTGTAGGAAATCAACTCTACTTTAGTTGTAAGTAGTACATGAATTTTAATTTAAAAAAAATTAACATCTAGTATACACTGATGAGCTGAATTTATTATTTGTTATACTCTTATGGAAATATCACAAACCTTATAAAAATAATGTATTTAAAAATATTATGATCCTTTTCGCAAATTGAAGAATATTTGTAGTTGAAAATGTTTCATGTACCATTTTTTCTTTAAAAGAAAAGCTTTATCTATGAAAATGATTACGAGTACTACTTTTTGAAAATATTTAGCTTCGACTGTTTCCCCATGCTGTCTAAATTTAATGGAGCAGAGTTTTTTTTTTTTTTTTTGTTATGTGAAAAGAAAAATAAACTTTCATTAATAGACAGAGTAAATAAATTTTATGTTAAGTTTTCTTCAATAGGGTCAATAAAAATACCGCCAATGCATAAAGGGTTGAATTCTTCCATTTTAAATTAATTGGTGAATTCTATTGAACTTTAATTATGTTTTCAGCATTTTAAATTTTTATTTATCGTCGTTAAATGAAAAAGTCATTGCAAATATACCATATACTGAAAAAGAAATAGTAAAGTTGCAATCATATACTACTATATAGATTTTTTAAAAGGGCACTATCCAGCAAATTTATTTTATAATAAAGTAAAGCCTGTTTATAACAAAATCATGAATTAAAAAAAAGAAGAAGAAGAAGAAGAAGAAGGTTTTAGTTTTGCTCGCTTTTCAAAAAATGCAATTAAGCTTTGTGCAATTTAAATATCCTGCATAAAAAGGACTTCATCACTGGTCGTTTGTGTATCCTTCTAAGCAAGATTTATTGTATTTTACTTCTGATGGAGACTCTGCATTGGAATTATTACCGTAACACGGAAACTCTTTGTACGGCCAAGTTAGTATATTTTATATCTTTAGACAGGTTTTTTTTTTTTTTTTTTGTTAATTATTTGGAAAAAAATAGTTGTTCTCGGTAGAGAATTGGGATATCTAAAGTATATCTGAATCTTTTTATTGGTTGAATTCCGCGACTTATTTTATTTTATTCGTTTCCTGATTGGTCCAATTTTAATATCCAAAAGTGAAATATTTCTGTTTTTATTATTAACGAGGTGGAACCCGTCGAAATTCGACGAAAGAAAATGTTTAAGAAGAAACTGCTTCATTGATTTATAATAAATCTACAAAATTACTTACAGTAAAAAAATGTATCTTATATTGATCAGTGTAACTCTCAAACAAATATGATTTTAAGCTAAGATTAACAAAATACGATAAAACTCAGTTGTCCAAATTTTTAAAACTAAACTTTAAAATCAAACTTAATTAGTAAAATATAATATAGATCAGCTATTTATCAATTGTCTCTTATATTTGGTATAAATGCGAATGAAAAAAACAAAATTTATTCTGAATTAACACAATCATAGAATTTCACGCGAAATTAAAACCCGTCATCATTTTCATCTTCTCAAAATTTTAAAACGTACTTCTCATATCCGTATTCACCATGTTTGAAAAAACGGTATTTTAATTTGATCATTTTCAAATCACTTTAACTCAAAACTTAAGTTATTTATCTGATGAATAAAAACGAAATAAAACCGAAATCACGAAATTTTATAACAGACGATATTTTTTGCAAATTATACGCATTTTAATTTCTATTTTTTTTTTTTTTTTTTTTTTTTTTTTTAAGAGAAAATGGAGTGGTTATGTTGCCACAATTAAAAAATTGGACTAAAAACTATACAAAAATTAATATCTCAAAAACAAATTGAGATAGAGCTTTCAAACAAATTGCATTTAAAAGTACATTTTTTTCTCTATACGACGGTGTAAAAATCGGAAATATGTAATGTTTAGAAGTATAAAATTTGCAATAGTGAAAAATGCAAAACTGAAATTGCATGGGAAAGTGTTGCCATTCGCAAAATGACGTATGCGTTACGCACAGATACGTTTGGCCTTTATTATATAGATATTATTATTATTATTATTATTTTATTCGTTTTCTGATTGGTTCAAGTTTAATGTCCAAAAATAGAATACTTCTGTTGCCATAATGACAAAAAGAGTAATTAAAACTTTTTTAAAAAAATTATAATTTAAAAACAAATTGTGATAGAGATTTCAAATAAATTTCATTAAAAAGGCACTTTTTTTCTCTACGCAGCGGTGTAAAAAATTTAAATGTGCGATATTTTGTAGTTGAAAAATTTGTAGTTCCGAAAATTGTAAAACTAATATTTCATTTAAAATTTGTTTGTGATGGGTCCTGGAATATTAATGTTTAACCCATGTCGTGTGTAATATGAGGCATTCAGAAGTCAGTCTGATAACTCCATCAAATAAAAATGCACATTTTAAACAGTTACAGATGTCTATCTTCTACTGTTTTTTATATTATTATTATTATTATTATTATTATATATTGATCTAGGAATATTAATGTTTAATGCACGGCGTACGTAATATATGACTCGTTATAATCATCCTAAAAATGATGTTTATTATTATTATTAACTTAATTATAGAATTTATTTATAAGTCTTTAAAATTTGATTCTTTGAAAATATCATTTTCCAAATAGTCGTTGTAATTTATTAAATTACAATTTTGTTACTTTTTTATGTATTTATTTTTTTATTATTATTTTATTTTATTTTATTTCATCTCATTTCATTTTATTTATTTATTTTTTTATTCTTATTAACCATTTGAAAAATGGTTGTTGTTTTCGGGAGAATGGACCCGATGATGTTACCACTTTTGAATGATGTTACCACTTTTGAATGATGTGGTCACTTTTGAATTTAAATTAATTTCTTTACTTTTAGAAGAGTTTTTATTTGAATTTAAATTAAATTCTTTACTTTTAGAAGAATTTTTATTTGAATAGTAAATTAAAATGGTTAAAATCATTGTAATAAAGGAGAAAACTAACAAATTTAAAAATGGGTAGACGGAAATTAACAGATACGGAAAAAGCCGAAGCCAAAGAAATGAATGAACGTGAATATCGCATTCAATGATATTAAACACAATACGCGTACTTAAACAATCATAAAGTGATTTTTATTTCTTCTTTTGCTATTTAAAATAAAAATTTAGTCAACATGTATAAGTTGCTTATTAGTTTGGCGATTCGTATCATTTGGCGAAATTGGTCGACGGGATAACTGAGTAATACTGTATTTGGTTTGGCGCAAAAACGTCTTTCAATGCAGAAAATGATAAAATCAAAAGATTATTGAGCCGCTGAAAACCAATTACGTGTTGAAAGGCGATCACGAAAAAGGAAGCAATTTAATGCCGAACCGATTAATTGTAAAACATCATGTCGCCAGGGCGACCAATCCACTAGCCATGGCGTTTTACTATCGGTCGGTTCTAACCAGGAAAATTTGAGTGCCAATAGTGATTCTAACAAGCCGGAAAATGTTATAGCTATTACTCTTGATTTTCCACCACCTAAAAAGAAAACTAAAAAGCAATCGGCTTGGGAAAAACTGGGAAAAAACTTTTTTGATTCGATGTCTGATGGACCCATTCACAGATGCATGTGCTGCGATCGATTTTGGTTTAAAACCTCCATCACCAAAATTCTGCTCTGTAAAATCAAACAATATATGCCAAAGTCTTACAAGTATAACAGTATATGCCAAAGCTGTATTTTAATAATGATTACTTTTGCACCAACAATGTTAAATAGTTTGAAATGTTTCTTTCGTCGCCAACTTTTATGCTTGGCGACAATAGAGTGATATAACTTAAACGAACCGTACCTTCAAATTGCAGCATGTATAAAGTCATTTATAGCAGTGGCACGGATAATACACAATAAAACAACTGGTATTTAGCTTAAAATGATAGATGAATGTATCGAGTGAAACATTTTTCAAATGGTTGGGGTAATTTCTTAAATTACAATTTTTTTTTTTTTATTTATTTATTTATTTATTTTATTTCATTTTTTTATTTTTATTTTTATTTTTTAACCTTTACGACATTTTTTATAGTGAAAGAATTGTTTTTATACGATTATTTTGATTTTAAAAAATGCTTTCTTTACATATGCGATTATTCTAATTTTAAAAAAATGGTTTCTTTACATTCTAATTTAATATAAGATGCAATAAACTGTTAGATGTTTGCAACAGAATGTGATTTGCATCGCATTTATCGTTCATTTACAAGGAAAATTAAAAGATTTCAGATACAATACCGTATCTCACATTCCGTCTTTTAGAGATTATTTTAGAAATGCGTTTTCAGTTAGGATATGCCTTTTTTAGTCTAATTAAATTTGTGCGCTCTACGTTACGTAAGATGTATAAATTTTATAGACTGTATACAGGGCTATTCAAAAGAATTAATAAGAAATACTGAGAATAAAAGTGAATTGCTTAAAAGTGCTTTTTCATTTGAGATGCAAATTTTCAAGCTCAACTACATTTAATACTTTAACATATTTTTGTAGAATATTAAAAAACATATACGGGACAATACAAAGAATTTTATACGTTAGCGTCTACAATGATGATTTTTGGACACATGATTTCAGTAGTTTTAAGCTTGATTTTATTTCAACTTAATATGTGATAGGTATAAAAAATTATAGGTAATATAGAGGGCCGTTCAAAAATATTGAGATACGTTTACGTTTCCATCTGTTAGTATAGTAAATGATGGGGGTGATTTTTTTTTTTAAACTGTGTTATGCGTTTCCTTACTGTAATACATTTTATCATATTGTGTAAAATATGTAGAAACATATGGATCATATACAGTGCTGCACAATACCATTGGAACACCTTTCTGGCTATTGACGGTCATTGCTGAAATCTAGTTTTGAAATGTGTCATATGTGTTTTCTAGAATGTTTTCTTAAGTGTCTTATTTACATTAATAAACGACGAAATTTCGTTTAAAGTGTTTTGGAAGTGTTGGAAAGTGTTTGGTAATCTATGCTTTACGCGTGATTTTTCTTTCTTTTTTCTTTACAAAGCTTATATACTGCGTTTGTAAAGCGCAAACTTCTTGAAGGCACGACAGAAGTATATAAGTAGCTTATACGGTATTTAAAGTAAGAGTTTAATATGCTTTTAAAAAGTTTATGAATGCCCAAGTCCGTCTTTCTCTAACTTTAGTAATAAAACTAATGAAAAAAAAAAGGTGAAATAAAAATTGTAATTTAAACAAATTGTAACGACCATTTGGAAAATGATATTTTCAAAGACTAAAATTTTGAACTTATAAATAAATTCTATATTTAAATTAATAATAAACATCATTTTTATGATGATCATAACGTGGCTTACGTAATAACAGAGTCCTATATTACGTACGCCATGGATTAAACATTAATATTCCTGGATCAATCATAAACGAATTTTAAGTGAAATTTCAGTTCTACAGTTTTCGGTACTGTGAATTTTTAAACTTCTAAACATCGCACATTATCAATTTTGACATCTTTGTATAGGAAAAAATATGCTTTTAAATGCAATTTGTTTGAAAGCTTTATCTCAATTTGCTCCTTTTTGTCGTTTTGTTCCTATTTTATAATTATTACAAGTTTTAAAGGACAGGAAATGCTTGCATGTATCAGAATTTTCAACTTTTTGTGTTTTAAAGCAAAATTAGAATCTACAAAGTTCTGTTTCTCACTCAAAGTACGTAATATAAAAATAAAGAAATAAAAGTGTGTAAACTATTTTTACCTTATATGTAACTAGCAGGCTATGCCCGCTGCGCTGGTCCATTTTTCTAAACGAATCTTGACTCAAACAAAATGGTGATTTGAAATTTCGTTTTTAAAGCAGTGTATACCATCACCTGGAATGTCCTTCCGCAATATTGAAAACGATTCCAGTGCCACTGACATTGCGATATTGCACTATTGTATGCATTGGACAAAATTTGGGTAATTAAGTACTATCTCTCTTGTTTTATCATTTATAGTAGAGTTTGATATGAAAATGAGATCGTTATGACAGCAGGAATCAAAATGTTCTCTACTCATCACATCATTTTGTTAGAAAGAACTGCAATGATTATCAAACTCTATTAATTTTCATATCACATATTATCATATGTTAGTTCTTAAACTCCCGAATCTGAACTTGCACTATGTGTAGATCTGGTAGCCTAAATACAATCTCCATTACATGTTGCGTTACATTTTTTAATAACCGTCCTCTCCTGGCAGGTCTACTACAATTTTCTCTCTACCTTGGTCTGTTCCAGCAAAGTACATAGCAAAATATGTAAAAAAGAGTGTTTAACTTATATATTTATTAGAACAATGAAGCATAAAAGGTGTGTTTTAAAGCTGAATTATTTGAGTAAAATTAAAATTACATCAGTTTCATTGCCTCTTCATTTTTTAAACCAGTTGCAAACATGTATCTTTTAAATAGGGGATAATCTTTATGCTAAATTTTGTAGAAAAATAAAACTTCAGCTTGTAATCAATTCCATTATGATTTTTGACGCCAAACATTTATAACGATAGACTTATTTCGTGTCTATTGTCAAATGAAAATGAAGTTTACAATAATCTATTATTGGCATTTAATCTTATACCTTGGTGATAGTTTTTTTGCGGCGGGGGTTCGACGGGGTAATGAAGTAGTATTTAATAATTAATTTTTGATAAAATTCTGTTGATAGGGCTTAAATGTTAATTAAAACTGCAACATAAACATTAAAAACAAAATTTTCTACTGTCGGTATTTCATGTATATTTTTTTCTTAGCCAATTTTAAAGTATTTTTTTTTTAACCTGAATGATCGATAAATTAATTGCAAATATTTTTTTTAAATTCGATATCATTGTTATTCCGAAGATTTTTCCTGCGCATTGCAAATATTGCTTTTTTAGTGATAGTAAAATAACTGCAGATGAAAAATAGATAATAAGGCTAAAACCGAGAATTAACGACAGCTTGGCGAATGCCTCTACGGAGACTTGAAAAGTATGCGAGTTCTGTCAACTTAAATATCCAGATAGAATTTTAACAAATAATAGGTACTACTTTATTATTCCATAGATCGATTTCGCCAAATTATATATATTGCAAAACGATTCACCATATTATACAAACGGATATAACTTTTATTTTAAATAACAAAAGAATCAATAAATTACTAAAATATTTATGGAAATACAAATAAAACGTCGAATCAAAAAATAGTTGATAACGTAACAAACGCATGTAACATGTTTAATGTCAAATGAATGTGACATTTACGATAATCCATTATTGACATTTAATCTTATATTTTAAATGCAGCAGTTTTTTGATCGATAGGATAATTTAGTACCAGATAATATAAAAATATATAAATAATAATATAGCCAATAATATTTTGGCCAGGTGTCATGTATGTATCACGTTGGCGCGATTGCAACAAAATTGTGATTTTATGGATTGCGTGGTAATCTGGTTATTGTTGTTTATTTACTAATAAACTGTTTCTTTACTTTTCTTTATTGCTTTGTTCTATAGTTATTAATTAAACTTCACTTATTTATTATTGTTTCCTTTGTAAAATCATAGAAAATAATTGAAAATAATATAATATGTAACTGGTATTTGAAAACTTAGTGTTTGCCAAACTAATGTCAGATTAAAAAAAAAAAAAAAAAAAAAAAAAAAAAAAAAAAAAAAACGCGCTAAGGTGATGCGTATATAAAAACGGAAAAAATGATTATAATAATGTAAACAAAAAAATGTAAACAAATAATTAAAAAATTGCCTTTTCGATTAAAAAAAAAAAAAAAAAAAAAAACACCAAACAGTCGTTAATTCTGTAGTTGCATCAATAGTAACATTTCTTTTCTTCGTTTGTTTCATAATGAAAAACCATAAATTTAATAATCTCAAATAAAATAATCTGACAAATTTTCTATAACATCGTTGATGTTCTAGAAGTCTCCTTAATACATAAACAAAATGGCAAAGATGCATATGCACCGAGTTTGGCGCGATAATTCTTTATGCTAATTTGGCGGAAACATTGTTTTCGAATACCAGTTACATGTGTATATTTAAATTATTTTATATTATTTAAATAGTAATAAAAATTAATGAAAAAAGTTTAATTAATAAGTATATAACAAAACAATTTATATAATTTATAAAGTAAATAAACATTTTATTTATAAATAAATATTAATAGTCGGGTTAATATGTCAGACAAAATAATGCCAATTTAAAGTCTATTACTTACCTCGGTGATATATAATATCTGTGCCAGTAAAACTTTCAATAATATAGTACATATGCTACTTGGTGGTGTTCAATTATCGAAGATTAGTCCAATATCATTTTAAATATTATCTAACGCAGGAAAAAATATGAAGAAAATTGAAGAAGAAATGGCTAATTAAAACATATTTGTAAAATATTTTGGCACATATGCCATATATGCACCACATTTGTGCATTTTTTTTCTTTTTTTACACAAATTTGGCGAAAACTTCGTTTTTAAATATCAATTACACATATATTTTTTAATTGTTTTCTATTATTTTAGAAAGGAAATAAAAATAAATAAATAATGTTTTGTTAAAAATTATAAAATAAAACAATTTACATCATTAAAAAAATAAATAAGAGTAAATAGTTTATTAATAAATATACAATAGCCGAGCTACCATATGAACATAAAATCGACGTTTTGTTGCAATCGCGCCAATGTGGTGCATATATGACATCTGTGCCTTTTTTTGCAGCAGGTAATTTTTATTTCAAAATGTTGAATTTATCGATAGTAGTAACGCGAAATTGCATAAATTTCATTTAAATTGCATAGATTTCCTTGTTCAGTTTGTAAATTTTAAAACTAATTTTCCCTGGAAGAGAATTTGACAAAATGACGCAAAAAAGTATGTTTGTTGATTACAATTTTCAAAATTACGGTGAAAAACTTTTGAAAAAGAATGACATTATTTTACAATATATATGTGTGTGGCAGAATTTTACACTGAAGCTAAAATTTAAATATTTGATTACAATTTTTAAAATATTAACTTATGTTTATTGAACTTACAATTGAATACTAAAATATACTCAAAAAAAAATCTCCTTTTGGAAAAAAACAACTTTATTGCGACCTAATGTTAGACATATGCATTTTTGGCTTAATTCTTTGCCGACAAAAGTAAAAAAAATTCTCAAAGAAACAAACAAATAACTCACAATTACTTTTATAATTAGATCTGCCTTTCTCTGGAGTAAGTTATATACTATCGAAATTTGATAAAAAAGAGAAAGGAAATAATAGAAAGGAAAATAAATATCGTTCAAAATTCATTTAATCAAATTTTCAAGTTATTTTTTTTATTCTAACGCAAGGATAAGTCGCCAAATGTTGCATCAAATGTAATAGTTCACGTTATTTTTTAAGCATTACAAATATTTCTTTTATTTTTAAGATAAATATTTTTTTTTATGATATCATGTCTCATTAAATGGTTTTTCTTTATTATTACTAGCATACCCAGCCCGCTTCGCCGGGCTTAATTTGAAGGTTTATTTAATAATTTATGTGTATGGTACGCTTCCCGGACCATCGGCACTCCACGTGCGTCGGGTGAGCGTCAGAACAAACTTTCAGCATATACATATGGGTGGTTGTACTTGAATGCACAGACCTGCGCGTTTTTTTCTATCTTGCTTTTATACCTCTGGACCGAGTTGGCGCATTGCCAAGATTTGCTTCCTCTGGACCGAGTTGGCGCATTGCCAAGATTTGCTTTCCCCTGTGCCTCAATTAATTAATTAATTAATTATCCTCGGAATTCCTTTTATTTATAGAGATTATTATTAACCATTTGAAAAATGGTTGTTGTTTTCGGGAGAATGGACCCGATGATGTTACCACTTTTGAATGATGTTACCACTTTTGAATTTAAATTAAATTCTTTATTTTTAGAAGAATTTTTATTTGAATTTAAATTAAATTCTTTACTTTTAGAAGAATTTTTATTTGAATAGTAAATTAAAATGGTTAAAATCATTGTAATAAAGGAGAAAACTAACAAATTTAAAAATGGGTAGACGGAAATTAACAGATACGGAAAAAGCCGAAGCCAAAGAAATGAATGAACGTGAATATCGCATTCAATGATATTAAACACAGTCAACATGTATAAGTTGCTTATTAGTTTGGCGATTCGTATCATTTGGCGAAATTGGTCGACGGGATAACTGAGTAATACTGTATTTGGTTTGGCGCAAAAACGTCTTTCAATGCAGAAAATGATAAAAACAAAAGATTATTGAGCCGCTGAAAACCAATTACGTGTTGAAAGGCGATCACGAAAAAGGAAGCAATTTAATGCCGAACCGATTAATTGTAAAACATCATGTCGCCAGGGCGACCAATCCACTAGCCATGGCGTTTTACTATCGGTCGGTTCTAACCAGGAAAATTTGAGTGCCAATAGTGATTCTAACAAGCCGGAAAATGTTATAGCTATTACTCTTGATTTTCCACCACCTAAAAAGAAAACTAAAAAGCAATCGGCTTGGGAAAAACTGGGAAAAAACTTTTTTGATTCGATGTCTGATGGACCCATTCACAGATGCATGTGCTGCGATCGATTTTGGTTTAAAACCTCCATCACCAAAATTCTGCTCTGTAAAATCAAACAATATATGCCAAAGTCTTACAAGTATAACAGTATATGCCAAAGCTGTATTTTAATAATGATTACTTTTGCACCAACAATGTTAAATAGTTTGAAATGTTTCTTTCGTCGCCAACTTTTATGCTTGGCGACAATAGAGTGATATAACTTAAACGAACCGTACCTTCAAATTGCAGCATGTATAAAGTCATTTATAGCAGTGGCACGGATAATACACAATAAAACAACTGGTATTTAGCTTAAAATGATAGATGAATGTATCGAGTGAAACATTTTTCAAATGGTTGGGGTAATTTCTTAAATTACAATTATTTTTTTCTATCTAAAATAAATATTTGTTCTAGTTTTTTTATTATTATTGTTATCAATAGTTATTTTATTATCAGTAAATATTTTCTGCCTTTATTTGCAAGATGTTTGTAATATTTCTAACAGATATATCCTTTTTAATCTCTTTAGTAATGATAATTTTCGCCAAAAAATAAGTACTGGCAACCCTTTCGTCAAAAATAACCGAAAAATACGAAATTTAGTACGAAAAATCAAAGTTATCCCTGTATATTTGTATCATAAACCTCCGCAAAAATATTTCCTTATCGAATGATATAATCTGCAAAAAGATCCATCGGGTAGTTTTTGAAAACACCCGTTTGGAAGTTTCAGAACTTCTGCTTTATAATATATATGATTTACATTCATTTTCAACAATTTTCTCTTTATTTTTATGTTTATTATTTTTTGATATTGAATGAAACAGCTGAGTTTTATATATTTGTATAATATTTTCCTTGCTGGACTTAATTTTTCTTACTTCTGAAATAGTAGAAATGGTCATTAATTTTTTTCAAGAATAGGATTCATGATATTTTTATTACTTACCCATCATACGTAGTATGGGGTAAGTCTGCAATCGTTTTAAAAATCGAAAAAAAAAATTGACGGATTTACATGTTTCAGATACCGGAGATTCCGAAAAACATATTTTTAGAAATATATATATATATATTGGGGTTCCACCCGTCTCTGTGTCTGTCTGTCTGTAAACGCTCCATCTCCCGAGCGAATTGAGATAAAGACTTGAAATTTTGTATGTACTTAGTATGTAAAAATGGAACGAAGCCTATTCAATATCAATAATCTCGATTATCCGGAACTATTTTTTTCGGACTCTTGAAAAATTCGTTCTAATGAAAGGTGCATAAAAATTTTCGAATTTTTTTATTTTAAGGAGTGCAAGTAAAAGGCAATAAAATAATACAGATTTTTCATAAAGAACAAAATCGATCGGATTATTAGTTGCCGAGATATTTGTAATAATTTTTTTTCACATTCTTCGATTTTTCATGACCCTGTATTTCATTCAAATTTCAATTCAAAGATATATTTTAATTGGAAATGAGATGCCTAATTCGTCGCAGTAAATTGTTAATTAATATGGTTATTATTTTTGGAGTTATAAGGATGTTTCTTTTACGCAATTCGATTTTACTTGAGTAATTTGGCGTTTTATATAATTTGTCGAAATTGGTTCATCAGAAATTTATTAAAAGAGCATTACTACGTGTTAAAAATATTTAAATATACGTTTAAATTTTATTTTGGATTTCTGATGCATTTTATAAATAGTTTACGCATGTTTCATTTTCATATTTTATATTATGCATATTCATGATGGGTAAGTTATAAGGTGGCCCCCCAACGACTAGTTTTTATTTTTAACAGTTTTCATTACAGAAACACTCATGAACACAAATATGATGCACAGAAGAAAAACAATTCCTATTATTTTTCTTTGCAATATTTGAGGAATTTATTCTTAAAATTAACCAAAAACTAACAAGTAATTAATTAATTCTATTTTAAAATTTTCGCGGCACACTTTTGTGCCATGAAGCAGTTCTTGAAAATCGGATAATTTTGCTTTTAAAAAAATAAATAAATAGATATATAATTAAAAATTTTGATACACTCACCCAGAAAATGCAGTAACAAAAGCAACTGAAAGCCCTCATGAAGTAAAATATAGGCGCGTGGATTTGTCACAACCAAGCAAAACGTGCGGGAAGTAAGAAAGAGAAAATCGACCAGACCGCCGCCTTGTTCATGGCTCAACGAAGAAACTCATAATGGACTTCAGAGAAAAGATCGGAAACGGTCGGCGGTGGCTAATCGTTGGTCGCCAAGGTTGCCAAACTTGCGCCTTAAGCTATAAAAATTCAATATTTTTTTCACTTTTTTTTTTAATTCGAAAAAAAAAGTTAATGGATTTTGAAGAAACACTTCAAGAAACTGATATTAGTCAATGAAATGTCTTTTATATCATCACTTTAATAGCATTTATCGTGAGGAAAGTATATAATTAACTTTATTTCATTTTTTGTTGAAATGAAACTTTTGAACTATTTTTTTGTTAACGTTTTGTCGGATTTGTTTGTTTGAGATAGAAAAAAAACTACGATAAAAAGAAGGAAATAGAAATCCTAAATATCCTTTATGATGAACAGAAGAAATTTTTTCTATATAGATTGGATTACAAAGAAACTTTCAACAATTTGTTTATCTAAGAAATGAGGTTAAAAAGAAGGTGCAAAAAATATTACTATCATTGTCGGCATCATGCGTATGCAGCGAATAGACCGCACGGGGTTTCATGATTGGAAAAGAGTCGCTCTCAGAATTTTTTTTTTTTTTTTTTTTTAATAATTTTAAGGCAAAATATCTAAATACTAGCAAAACACGCGGGTTTTGCTCGCGTAATAGTTGAAATATGCAAAGTGATATTTGTAAGAGACGCAAATTTTTCAAGTGGGTGAAAAATGTCCGGGCCAGGATTCGAACCAGGGATGTATTGGCTGAAGCCGCCAATGCTCTTCCAACTGAGCCATCCCGGACACGAACACTGGCAGACTATTTCACCCAAATAACTTCAACGGTCATATAATCTGATCTGATACTAAGGATCAGCTCAACAGAATAAATCGAAGGTCAATATATGGAAACTGCAGAAAAAGCTGCATACGAAATTATACTAGATTAATTTAAGACACGCTTTTTCAAAATCGAGTCTTAAATTTTGAAAAAGCGTGTTTTAAATTAATCTAGTACAAAGTGATATTTGTATGTCTGATTTTTATCAGTAGTAATAATATATTAAGGAATAATTCAAAACCTTCCAATCAAGCACCAATTTGAATAAATTTAAATATTACCTGCATTATTCCAAAATGCGACTTAAAATAATAATAAGAACTAAAGATAATTTTAATTGAACGATAATTTAGAAAGTATTTTGAAACTTTTATGCTCAATTCATAAGTTCATTTCAGTAATCACCAGAAGTATTTAATCATTCAGAAACAATCTTCGTATGTATTTACATCTTAAAATTATTCATCATGTCAAAATCCAAGTTTCTGTTCTAAGGATCCACCTTTTCTCGAAGGGTAGTTTCACTACCATAAAATGCCTATGTTAAAAAAGGGCTGTCACCATTAATTTCCAAATGTTCATTTTGAAATCGGTTTGATATTTCCTATATTATATAGAAACATAATTTAGAAAGTTTTTAAAGGCTTTTTTAGACCATTTGTTGTTTCTGCTTAACCCAGGTGGTACTGGCACTGACATAGAACACAAACTTTGTGAGATGAGAAAGCGTTGCCATTGATTCGAAACCATAACTTTTATAATCAGTTTATTACTTCTTGAATTTGCATAGAAATCGTGATTTAGGAATTTTTTAGAATGCTTTTCGCTACGTTCTTTCGCTTCACGTCCTTTCGCTTTTTAATTTCAAATTTACTTCCAAATGTTCTTAGACAACATTTACATTTTATAAGTAACTACCGTGCCATGTTTAAAGTACAATAAAAATCACCATTATGAATATTTTTGGCTCCTGAAATCTCTGTTGATAGTGTCACCCAAATAAAATGTAGCTTACGTTTGTTACGTTATAACAGTTTCTATCACCACTAGTTTATTTTTGAAATCGCTTTAATACGTGCTCAGATTGCTTACAAATCGCCATTTACACTGTTAAAAATCTGCAGAATTTGCTGCATCATCACCCCACCTCTTTTATAGACTACATTTTTCTGACCAGTGAAAATGCTTCAATTAAATATTCAAAAATCGCAGGTGCCTGAATTTACTAAAATGGGCTAAAATACTATAATAAATATTTTATGAATGATAAAAAATCAACACGGAACATGAAAATTCTCGAAAAATCGCTAAAAATCGCATAGAAAATTGTATTAAAAATAGATAGATGGCAAGATTATCCTAGGTTAAAAGTTTCAAACCAAATTCCTTTTATGGATGTCAAAAAATCGCCGTTGACTCCATAAACCGCTAAAAGTTGCATTAAAAAATGCACAACTGGTAAATATTAAAATCCGACGAGAGTCAAAATTTGCTCTAATAATGTAAAATATTGTAATTGGAAAGCTTTCATGAATCCCCAAAAGAATCGACGCAAAAAGTAAAAAATATCGAAAAATTGCAAAAAAAATCTCAATGAAAATCTTGCCAAAAATTACATTAAAAATCACTAAAATTTAAAACTTTAGATGGCAAAATTTACTATGTGTCCTTTTCCAAACGCAAGCGAAATTTAAAAAATGCTAAAAAATGCATTTAAAAATGCATTAAAAATACTTAAATGTGAAAATATCCCAGGCATCAAAATTTACTCTAATCAGGTAAAACATTATAATCATACGTTTTTCATGCAAAACAAAAAAAATCGACACGAAAGATAAAAAATCTCTAAAAACCGCTTTCAAAATCGCTAAAAATCGTAGATGTTGATATTTACTATATTAGGCTAAAAGTTTGAAACAAAAATCCTCTTTCGAATGTCAAAAAATCACTGTGAAGATCAAAAAGTGTTAAAAAATGCATTGAAAAATGTAGTAAAAATCGATATATATATTAAAAAATTGCAGAATATCGAAAGGATAAATGCTTCTAATCGGAAATTTTTCGAAAATGACAAAAAATCGACATAAGACTTAAAAAATCTTGACAAATTACTCAATCTTGCTTTGAAAATTGCATTAAAAATCTCTAAAACTCATCATCGTTTTACTATATTTGGCTAAAAGTTTGAAACCAAAATTTTGTTTTGAATGTCAAGAAATTCCCATGGAAATGGAAAAATATGTTAAAAATCGCATTGAAAAATGCATTTAAAATGGATAAATATTTTTTTAAATGCAGAATCTCGAATGAAAAAATCATTGTAATAGGAATTTTTTTGAATAATAAAAAACAAATTGACGCAAAAATATAAAAAATCTTAAGAAATCGTTAAAATTTGCATTGCAAATCGCTAAAATTTAAAATATTAAATGGCGAAAGCTACCATATTATGCTAAAAGCTTGAAACAAAAATTTTAAGGTTAGAATGTCAAAATATAGTAGTAAAACTCGAAAAAACGCTAAAAATCACATTCAAAAATACATTTAAAATTCTAAATATTAAAAAAATCGTATTAGTCAAAATTTACTCAAAAGGGGTATAACATTGTAATCGGAAATATTTGGTGAATGACAAAAAATCGATGCTAAAGGCACAAAAACTCGAAAAATCGTTAAAAACACACTGAAAATCGCATTGAAAATCGCTGAAATTCAAAAATCGTGGCAGACAAAATTTAATAAATTAGGGTAAAAGTTTGAAACAATTTTCTTTTTAGCAATCCCAACAAATAGCTGCAAAATGCGGAAAAAACACAAAAATTCGTTAAAAATTCAAAAATCGCTGGACGAGTTCCGAATAAACTTTATTGAAAAGAGAACAAATTTTACTACATTGGGTTAAAAGAATGAAATCGTATTCCTTTCACTAATATGGAAAAATCTCCTCGAAACATAAAAAAACACTAAAAATCGCCTAAAAAATTAAATTAAAAAATCTAATCAAAAAATCGAAAATTGGGTTTCAGGTGCAAAGCTTCATATATAGAGGTATCTAACTCCCAAAATTTGTAACTCGACGTGCAACGGTCTTTTCAGAATAATGAGGACACACTCACAAACTTCTCTCTTTATTATTATAGATGAAGTTAAACAGAAGACATACTACCTCTGACAATAAAGTTCGGTGAATAGTCTTGTAACATTAATGTAGATGAAATATTAACGAAAGTTACTATACCATCCTTCGAAATAATCACCTCCCATAACTATGCACCGCTGAGATCTGCTATGCATGTCCTGTGAAATTCGCAAGAAGTCTTCTTTTGGGATGCATTTCAAAAGCTTCGTCACTTTTCGTTGGATGTCAGCAATATGATCAAATCTCTTTCAAAGAGAGTTTGAGTCGTGAAAATAGGAAAAAGTCTGGAGGATTGAAATTTGGCGAGTATAAGGGATGTTCAATTTGCACAACCGCTCATGAATTTCTTTCGGTATCTAACAAAACTTAAAAATAAGCTTTAAACTGATCTTTCGTTCGTTCATTTTCCTGTTCTCAGTTAAGAACCAACACACTGAACAAGCACTTACTAAGCACGTCTTACACAGAACATAAACAACGTTCAACTGAACAACGATGGGGGAAGACGGTCAATACTTGCCTTTATGCAGGTGCAACGTTTTGTTTCCCCAGTGTTGCCAGATCGGTCGTTCTGAATTCATTCACCGAACTTTATTGTCAGAGGTAATATATAGAGTGTAAGCTTGACGAAAACGCGTGAAACAAAATTCGAATCAATACTGATTATTTACAGAACATGTTGGCTCCATTGCGATTCTGTACAATCATTTTTCATCACTGTCAAGCACAAAAAATAATAACTAATTTACACACACATGCATCAGAAATAAAATCAGTGTTTTTTTCTGATGAAGAGGCACTGAATCGACTAAATAACTTGTTTTTGTCATCGTTGACTCAGATTTATGTATGGAGAAAAAGCGTATTTATTGCAATGAGGCTACAATTGAATTTTTATTTGAAGAGTCTGTTATATATTAACACGTATTAAAAATGCTCTGGTGAGCAACAAAAAAGGTTAATATGTTTTTAAGTATGAAAAAGTTTTTGACAAGTGCTTCTAATTGAGCATGAGAAAGGACAAGAGGTCCCTTCTTGGCTGCAGCTCACTGTCAATGCAAAATTTGAAAAAATCATGTTTGCACTTTTCCCATATAAAAGAAATTAGTCACAATTACGATAAAAATGGGTAGTGCAAAGACGTAGACCATAAAAAAAAAAAAAAAAAAAAAAAAAAAAAAAAAAACCAGCGCAATAAAACATGAATGTAAGGCGAAATAGTACCAGAAATCTTAGTTCTTGCAGCACTTCATACTCATTGCAATTAGAGCAAGAGCCCGTGACTGGCAGACCTTCGTTATTTTATAAAAGCTGAAACTTTCTCGGCGCAGTCTTCCAACAAAGATAGGAACGATGGGTAATTATGAAATTTGGATCATGGTGGCTTTGGCAGTGACCAGGGAGCAAAGGTGTAAAAAATACCAACTTACTTTCGTCATTTTATAAAGCGTAATTTTTTGATATTTCCTTTGGAATGATGTTAGAAATCACGTCCTCCATTGGCAGACACTTCCTGTGGTTCCAACCCCCGGCCGACAACCACTAAATTTCAATAATAGGAAATTCTACTTTTGTCATTTTATAAAAGCTGAATTTTATATATGTTACTTGGGTAACTACCAGAAGATATTTCCTCAGTTGGCAGACAGTTTTGGTGGTTCCAACCCCCGGCCGACAGACATATGCAGCGGCTTCTCAATACACTAGAGTCTGCGCGAAACAGACATT
The DNA here is from genome assembly GCA_964019185.1 of Maratus speculifer. NCBI lineage: Eukaryota > Metazoa > Arthropoda > Arachnida > Araneae > Salticidae > Maratus > Maratus speculifer. The sequence goes on along the minus strand of OZ025295.1, from coordinate 51,136,286 downwards.
TTCCTCGTTTTCCCTTGGGTCGGAAATTGGCGACAGTTATTTGAGGTTGTTGCATGTAATTCTACGGTTGTTGACATTTTGAAAAAAGACCACAATGAAAGAAAAAAAATGTAATTTAACAAATTAGAACGACTATTTGGAAAATGATATTTTCAAAGACTAAAATTTTAAAGACTTATAAAGGAATTCTATACATAATAATAATAATAAACATCATTTTTAGGATGACCATAACGAGTCATATATTACGTACGCCATGCATTAAACATTAATATTCCTAGACCATAAATAAAAAAACCCCAGAAGTTTATTGTTATATAACTTTAACTGTTTAAAATGTGCATTTTTATTTGATCCAAAACTGCATATATATTCAAGCGTTCCAACTCCTATGGAAGAGCTGTCCGCAAGATTAAAGGCGGGGTCAAGGCATATGCCATCTAGCGGCAGGGGTGCATAACTAGAGGATTATTAAGTAGAGGATTATGGCAGTTTCTTTTGTGTGAATGGCAACAAAACTTTTTTGTTTCTATAAAATGTTACTTCAAAATATTTCGTAGAATAAGTTTTAGGTTTGAAATATTGTAAATAAATATAGAATAAATAAGTGTAGTACGACTAAATATTAACATAAAATATACTAAGATGAAATATCATTTAACTATGCGATACAAATATCGCTGATTAAAATATGTTCGATTTTAATTACGCTTTTAATGTAATGAAAGATGACTCATTAAATTTTGTAAGTACTTATTATATAAATGCAGAATTTTGAAATAGTGTCACATTTTAGTAATTTTTTGATGAGCTAAATTATACAAAATGATATACACCGTAGTATTTCATATGATAATATAATTATCAATATTTAAAAATGTATAGAATTTAATACTAAATAAAATATTCAACTTTTATTTACAACAAGCTGCATTTTTTATTTACCAATTTCAGACGATAAAAATCCAATGTTTTCTTGGTCGTATCGACTTTTATTATTTAACTTGCAAACTTTTCATTCTTTTAATTTAAAAACCTATTTTATTATACGTATATTCGGAATAACTTTAATTTTAAATGTATGTATTAAATGTTGTTTTGTTAAACAAAGAAATATTGTTAATTTATTTGTTTAAATATTTAACGTTCTAGACAATAATTTTCCTAAAATCATTGCTTTTTTTTTTTTTTTTTTTTTTAGCATCCGATGCTATTTCTTTCAGACAAGCTAAAAATGTCGTGTCATCAGCCCTGAATTTTCTAGTCAACCGATTTTGATAATTATTTTTTTAAATGAAAGCTATTTATTTGTAGTTGTGCCCATTTTAATTATTTTTTAATTTATTTCCATTTTTATATTTTATTTTTAATTTTAAAAGCTTTTTCATGACATTTCTTCAAAATGGTGGCAACACAGTTTAGCTTTTCTCTCGATAATAAAAATTTATTTTCTAAAATGATTGCGTATAATTATGCACTAATTGAGTTAAAAAAATATATTTACTGAGAAATAATATTAATAATGTAAATAAAATGACAGAAAATAATTTATGATAAAAATTAATGTCTAAATCAAAATAAGAGAAATTTCAAATGAGGAAAATTATGTCATTCAGCAACCAGATAAATGGGAATTACAATATTATTATGGATGCCTTTTTCATAAACAGTAACTTTTAAAGAACATTTGAAGAGAAAATGACGTCACTATTTAAAACATCGTATTTTTACTCATAACGATATTAGGTACTACTCTGTTATCCCGTCGACCAATTTCGCCAAATTATACAAATCGCTAAATTAATAGCCAAATTATACATATTGACATAATTTTTATTTTAAATAACGAAAAAATAAATAATTAGTAGAATATTAATAAAAATATTAATAAAACGTCGAAATAAAAATCACTTAATGACATTTTAAACACATGAATCGTATTTAATGTCATTGAATGTGACATTCACGATCATCCATTATTGTCATTTAATCTTACAGTTTAGCGGTAATTTTTTGGTCGATGGGATAACCTAGTAGTACCCAATATTACTTTTTTTTTTTTTTTTTTTTTTTTTTTTTTTTTTTTTTTTTTAAATAAAGCTATTTTTCTGTGAGTGCATATAAAATAAAATTTCTGAATTTAGCCGGCACTCATATTACAATTATAACAGTAGATGTGCGAATATTTGCATGCAAAATTGTAACTGGCAAATTTGACATTTACTTTGGAAATATATTTATTATATATTGATTCCTAAATGTAATTACTTTTGCTTTTTTTTAAACCAAATCGATCGGGTCTTTTAAACATTTCATTCGTCGAATTCGACGGGATTCCATTCGTTTTATTGTTAAATTGCATTTCCTTTTACTCAGAGTCTATAAAAAAGCGTTTAAACTAAAGAAAAAATCCGATTTTGATGAATCTAGTCAATGAAGAAGTAGCACGTCAAATTGTATCTCTTTATTATTCCGCAATTCCAATGTCTCAGAGAGAAACTGCTATTCAATTGGGTATTTCACGCCGTTCTGTTTGCTATTATATTGATAAACACAAGAAAAATGAAGTTAGTTCATTGCAATCTAAACGGGGTCGCCCTTCTAAAAAACTTCTATCGATTTTTTTTTTCTAATCGGAGGCGAAACTGAATTCTGCAATGGTAGAATCTACATTCATCTTGTTTTTTTTTTTAACAGACAAAGCCATTTTGAGATTTCATATTAAAAATTCTTTCATAAATTTCAAGCTATTCTCTCAATCATGACAGATTAATCAAGTCTACGAGGTTTATTGCAAAATATTTTTGCTATAGTTTGTTTCGGTAAAGTCATGTACATTTAAAAAAATAGTCACAATATCATTTTAATTTTGGGAGAAAAAGTACTAACTTAGTAGTCATAAGTACCATATAATGCTACGAAAAATATTGACTTTTACCCTAAAATTAAAATGACAATGAGACTTTTTTTAAAAACATAGATCTTTTTAATTAAAAATATGTGTATTTAAAAAAAGTCTCATTATTATTTTAATTTTAGGGTAAAAGTCAATATTTTTCGTAGCATGATATGGTACTTATGAGTACTAATTAGTACTTTTTCTCCCAAAATAAAATTAAAATAATATTGTAACTATTTTTTTAAATGTACATGACTTTATCGAAACAAACTATAACAAAAACGTTTTGCAATAAACCTCGTAGACTTGATTAATTTGTCATGACTGAGAGAAAATTCAGAAAATATGCGCAAAAGATATGGAGATAATAAACATCTGCGCATATATGACGTCAAACCCACGTCATCCTCTAGTTATGCACCCCTGCCGCTAGATGGCATATGCCTTGACCCCGCCTTTTGCTTACGACAGATTCCAGCATTAAGTTGGTACGCTCTAGCAGCTCTGATTTGATCAGCTATAGCAAAAATAACTATAAAACTATAGCAAAAATATTTTGCAATAAACCTCGTAGACTTGATTAATCTGTCATGATTGAGAGAATAGCTTGAAATTTATGAATGAATTTTTAATATGAAATCTTAAAATGGCTTTGTCTGTTTAGAAAAAAAAAAAAAAAAAAGCAATGATTTTAGGAAAATTATTGTCTAGAACGTTAAATATTTAAACAAATAAATAATATTTCTTTGTTTAACAAAACAACATTTAATACATTCATTTAAAATTAAAGTTATTCCGAATATACGTATAATAAAATAGGTTTTTAAATTAAAAGAATGAAAAGTTTGCAAGTTAAATAATAAAAGTCAAAACGACCAAGAAAACATTGGATTTTTATCGTCTGAAATTGGTAAATAAAAAATGCAGCTTGTTGTAAATAAAAGTTGAATATTTTATTTAGTATTAAATTCTATACATTTTTAAATATTGATAAATATTATATTATCATATGAAATACTACGGTGTATATCATTTTGTATAATTTAGCTTATCAAAAAATTACTAAAATGTGACACTATTTCAAAATTCTGCATTTATATAATAAGTACTTACAAAATTTAATGAGTCATCTTTCATTACATTAAAAGCGTAATTAAAATCGAACATATTTTAATCAGCGATATTTGTATCGCATAGTTAAATGATATTTCATCTTAGTATATTTTATGTTAATATTTAGTCGTACTACACTTATTTATTCTATATTTATTTACAATATTTCAAACCTAAAACTTATTCTACGAAATATTTTGAAGTAACATTTTATAGAAACAAAAAAGTTTTGTTGCCATTCACACAAAAGAAACTGCCATAATCCTCTACTTAATAATCCTCTAGTTATGCACCCCTGCCGCTAGATGGCATATGCCTTGACCCCGCCTTTAATCTTGCGGACAGCTCTTCCATAGGAGTTGGAACGCTTGAATATATATGCAGTTTTGTATTTGATAGAGTTAATAAGGCTGACTTCCTCTTATTACGTATGACATGGATTAAACATTAATATTCCTGGACCCATCTTATAAAAATTTTAAATGAAATTTCAGTTTTACAGTTTTTTTGAACTGCAAAATTTTAAACTTCTAAACATTGCACATTTTAAATTTTTATACCGTTGCATAGAGAAAAAAATGCACTTTTGAATGAAATTAGTTTGAAATTTTTATGACAATTTGTTTTCAAATTATTAATATTATTTAAAGTTTTTATTACTTTTTTATCATTGTGGCAACAGAAGTAAACCATTTTTGGACATTAAACATGGACCAATCAGAAAATGAATAAAATGCGGAATTCAACCAATAAAAACATTCAGATATACTTTGGATTTCCCAATTCTCTACCGAGGAAAACAACTATTTTCCAAATTACTAAAAATTAGTTATTTATTTTATGAGTATTAATGAATGTTAGCTTCGAATTCTCTCCAAGCTTGGAAACACTTATCGCCAAATATTTAAAAATATCGCCAAATTTGAAGAAAAAAATTAAGAAATCATAAATATTGCCGTCTTGGCTATAGATTACTAATTTGCCACAATTCTCATTCAAATTCAGTATTTACGAAATTTCTTTTTATAGGGTTCGTAGCATTTGATCTTCTTAAAATTTCAGTAAAATTTTCAATGAGATAATAATCAAGCATTAAAGAATTTTTGTTAACTCATCTAATCGAGTCACAAAAAAGCCATATTTAACAAAAACAACGAATATGAAAGCTATATCCTCCTTCTGGCACATGCCGAAATCGCTGTTTTATTATGTACTTATTTATCAATAAAAAAATTGCATGTTTATAATGTTATTGATTATGATTTCCATTTTGATACTTGTTTTAAAAATAAATGAAATACGTTAGAAAATAATGTTTAAGTATTTTATGAACTTTATTTTTAATATCCACTTCAATACAAAATTAGAGTTTTACTGTTTATTCATACATAGTGTTAAAAAAATTCTATACGTGGTGTCCCAAAAATGACACCCAAACTCTGCGCAGCCAGATTCTTCATTGGGAATACATAAAAGAAGCCCAAAGAACTGCACCTGTACGATTGATAATTTACGAGAAAAATTGAAAAACAAAGTATACATCAAATACATGTCAAATTATTCGCGAACAGAGTGCATGAAAATCATACAAAAAATACCAGTAGCTACAAGGATGCAGTAACGAGTTCTTCAGAGGCGTCTTAACGTCATTCTTTGGCGCGTTTTTATTGAAACTAGGAAAACTAGGATGTAAATCATGTTTTACGGTGTCAAAATTAACATGGAAAATACTATAAAAAAGCAAAATGCATTAGATGTACATAGTTTTAACTAAAAATACCTGCACATATATTTTTTAAAATGGTGAAATGTATGGGATTTTCCTTCTTCGTTTTCTCTTCAATGCAGCAACCTCAAATAACTATCGCCAATTTCAGACCCAAGGGAAAATGGGGGAAATGTCTGTTTCGCGCAGACTCTAGTGTATTGAGAAGCCGCTGTATATGTCTGTCGGCCGGGGGTTGGAACCACCAAAACTGTCTGCCAGCTGAGGAAATATCTTCTGGTAGTTACCCAAGTAACATATATAAAATTCAGCTTTTATAAAATGACGAAAGTAGAATTTCCTATTATTGAAGTTTAGTGGTTGTCGGCCGGGGGTTGGAACCACAGGAAGTGTCTGCCAATGGAGGACGTGATTTCTAACATCATTCCAAAGGAGATATCAAAAAATTACGCTTTATAAAATGACGAAAGTAAGTTGGTATTTTTTACACCTTTGCTCCCTGGTCACTGCCAAAGCCACCATGATCCAAATTTCATAATTATCCATCGTTCCTATCTTTGTTGGAAGACTGCGCTGAGAAAGTTTCAGCTTTTATAAAATAACGAAGGTCTGCCAGTCACGGGCTCTTAGACTAAATGCCACCAAGCATGCCCGCAGAGTGGAACTGCACAAAAAACTGATTTGTAGCGCAATTGCACTGCAGAGTCAAAAGTGCAGTTCACATGTAGAGCAGGACTGAAAATTTTACCAAAAAGAAAGACGGGGAATTTTACGCAAATTTCTTTTATATGGAAAAAGCGCAAATATGATTTTTTCAAATTTGACATTGACAGTGAGCTGCAGCCAAGAAGAAACCCCTGGTCCTTTCTCCTGCTCAATTAGAAGCACTTGTCAAACACTTTTTCATACTTAAAAACATATTAACCTTTTTTTTTTTTTTTTTCTCACTAGAGCATTTTTTAATACTCGCCATTTAAATTTTTTGATAAAAACTGATGATTTTTTTTTATATCTTAAAAAGCAAAATGTTTGCTGCTGTCAAAATTTTGTTCTTGTATTAGAATAATTAAGAAAGTTATTGTATTCGCGTTTGTAATGACCGAAAGGTGGCGTTGTATAGACCTGATAATCGTTTGTTTACGTAGTGCTGTTTGTTCCATGCTGTAGCATAGCGAAACCCGTTTAAAGAGCTATTTAAAGTGCAGTTTTTTATCTTTTTTATTTAATTATGGGAGATAAATTACAAATATCGACAATTTTAGAATTTCTAGATGCTGGAAAATCTAGTAATTGCTTTAGAGAAGCTGAAGCAATTATTGATTCAAAGAGATTAGTAATGTGCGGCATTAAAGAATGCAAAGAAGAAGAAATAGAGATTGTAGGCTCGTGTTTACAAACAAGCCAAACAAAAGGAAATCCCCATATTATTTCAGGTTTGCTAGTAAAGGAAAACAAAAATGTGAAAAAAAAAAAAATTCTTGCTCTTGCAAAGCTGGAGCAAGCGAATCATGCAAGCATTGTGTTACTGTCATGTTATTTTGTCATGAGTAAGTCAAATGTACTTTTTTATATTATAGATCTAAACTTTGTGTATAAAATTTTGATTTTAGATAATTTTAATACAAAGAACCCAACATTGCATGCGTTGTAGAACTGTTTATTTATTTATTTATTATAGAACTGTTTATTTATTTATCGGCCTTTTAAACACTGATTTCAGCGGAAGATGCTCACGGTATCAGTTCTATTTCGTTTCAGACTTTGTCCGCGAGAGGGCGTCTATTTAATTTCAAACGCGAATAGCCATATAAAATGCATGATGTCTGAAAAATAAACCAAGGGGTTGAACGAAAAAAATTACAGTGCGTTCACAACTTTATTCAAAGAACTGAAATTAAATGTTTCGTAATAAAAACAAATAACCATATTTTTCACGTGATTTATTTAATTTGAATAAATTATGTTACATATACATAAAAAACTACATTTATTTAAATTTAGAGGCAAGGAATAAAAAAAACTACAACAGCAACAACAAGAAAGCATGTTCAACTGTAGCTTTAAGACACAAATTCGATTTTCTCAGCGATCATCAAACATACAAAGATGAAAAAAAATCTGTTTTAAGTTTTACCAAAAGAATTAAAATAAACCAAAAATGGAATTAATCCATCCACAGGATCGTTAGCTATCGCTTGTTGAATTTTAAATCTTAATTTTTTTCGTTAAAAGTTAAATAAAAAAACTACAGTAAACTGCGATTATTTTTTTAATACTATCAATTTATTTGTCTCATCGAATTCTATCTTTTGAAAAAAAAATCGCCATTGTGCATCAACTGGTTCGCCAGAAATTTCAAAAAGACATTTGCATTTCCCATTTCTTAAACATATTCCAAACGCTACCACGTTTGCTATGATAGTGAATTTAAATTAAGTTATTAGAAATAGCAGAATCTGTTCACCACGAGCCGATCAAAGTTGTATAGAGATGACACTAGCAGATGTCCCACACTTAATGTACGCCTTAACAAGTCAATATGTTAATTATTATTAATCAAATCCGTCTTTTTCGAGTTTCCGCTACTGTGTTCGGCACCAGTTAGTCCAGAATAGCGCCACTCTCCTGTATGTGTTTGTGAAGGGTATAGTAACGGATACGCACTATACTTTCTGGATCTTTTAAAGAAATTCCTTATACTCTCTTATTTCTGTATTCTTTGACTGCGTAAACCTTCAATTTTTTTTTTTTTAACTATTTGTAAAAATAGTTGTTATTCTCGGTAGAGAATTTGGAAATCTAAAGTATATCTGAATCTTTTTATTGGTTGAATTCCGCAACTTATTTTATTTTATTCGTTTTCCGATTTGTCTATGTTTAATGTTCAAAAATGGAACACTTCGGTTTTTTATTTTATTCGTTTTCTGATTGTTCCATGCTTATTCTCTAGAAATGAAATACTTCTGTTGCCAAAATGACAAAAAAGTGTTAAAAAACTACAAAAAAATTAATAACTGAAAAACAACTCCTGATACAGCTATCAAACAAATTACATTTAAAAGTACATTTTTTTCTCTATACGATGGTATAAAAATTGAAAATGTGTGATGTTTAGAAGTTTAAAAATTTGCAGTATTGAAAACTGTAAAACTAAAATTTCATTAAAAAGTTCTATATGATTTGTACAGGAATATTAACTTTTTAATACATGGCGTACGTAATGTAGGACTCAGTTAACGTAAACCACATTTTGATCATCATAAAAATGATGTTCATTATTATTATTAATTTAAATATAGAATTTATTTAAATCTAAAATTTTATTCTTTGAAAATGTAATTTTCCAAATAGTCACTGTAATTTGTTAAATTAAAATTTTTTATTTTTATTTATTAACCATTGAAAAATGGTTGTTGTTTTCGGTGGAGGATTGACAAAATGACGTGGTCACTTTTGAATTTAAATTAAATTATTTACTTTTAGAAGAATTTTTATTTGAATAGGAAATTAAAATGTTTAAAGTCATTGTAATAAAGGAGAAAACTAACAAATTTAAAAATGGGTAGACGGAAATTAACAGATACGGAAAAAGCCGAAGCCAAAGAAATGAATGACCGTGAATATCGCATTCAATAACATTAAACACAATATGCGTACTTAAACAATCATAAAGTGCTTTTTATTTCGACTTTTTATTAATGTTTTACTAATTTATTTGTTCTTTTGTTATTTAAAATAAAAATTTAGTCAACATGTATAAGTTGCTTATTAGTTTGGCGATTCGTATCATTTGGCGAAATTGGTCGACGGGATAACTAAGTAGTTCTGTATTTGGTTTGGCGCAAAAACGTCTTTCAATGCAGAAAACGAGAAAATCAAAAGATTATCGAGCCGCTGAAAACCAATTACGTGTTGAAAGGCGATCACGAAAAAGGAAGCAATTTAATGCCGAACTGATTAATTGTAAAACATCATGTCTCGAGGGCGACCAATCCACTAGCTATGGCGTTTTACAATCGGTCGGTTCTAACCAGGAAAATTTGAGTGCCAATAGGGATTCTAACCAGCCGGAAAATGTTATAGCTATTACTCTTGATTTTCCACCACCTAAAAAGAAAACTAAAAAGCAATCGGCTTGGGAAAAACTGGAAAAAAAACTTTTTTGATTCAATGTCTGACGGACCCATTCACAGATGCATGTGCTGCGATCGACTTTCGTTTAAAACCTCCATCACCAAAATTCTGCTCTGTAAAATCAAACAGTATATGCCAAAGTCTTACAAGTATAACAGTTATATGCCAAAGCTGTATTTTAATAATGATTACTTTCGCACCAACAATGTTACATAGTTTGAAATGTTTCTTTCGTCGCCAACTTTTATGCTTGGCGACAATAGAGCGATGCAACTTAAACGCTTCAAATTGCAGCATGTATAAAGTCATTTATAGCAGTGGCACGGATAAAACAACTGGTATTTAGCTTAAAATGATAGATAAATGTTTCGAGTGAAACATTTTTCAAATGGTTGGTGTAATTGGTACTTACGTATTAACGCCACCGCAGTTATCTTCTGGATTTCTTGTTGCCTTGTTTTTTGTTGATTTTTAACGCCATTTTTTAGTGTTTTAGTGCTTTTTAGTGCCTTTAAATGCATATTCTTGCTCGTTTTTTGACGCCATTATTTTGCGCAAGTTCTGCTGCGATGGAGTTAATACGTAAGTACCGTGTAATTTCTTAAATTACAATTTTTTTTATTTATTTTTTTATTTTTACGACTGCAATACTAATGTTGATTCATGTTCAAGGAGACCCGTTTCAGATGATTATTGCAAAATTGCGGCATTTTTCGGTTAATTGTAAGAAGATAGCGCTTGCTGTTGCCCAGGTTTCTCATAAAACAGTCTGCAATCCAAGGTATGAAATGATTGTAGGACGAACACAATGATAAACGTACGAGTAAACCAACAGAGGTATTAATTTTTAGCTTATGCACCACTTCACTTCCGGCAGACATGGATCATTAGATTCATCTATTACTACTCTTCCATAAAATAAAGGGGGTTTTCTTTGCTCGATACCTTACGTTTTTGTGCTTTCGGCTCTTAGACTAATAAAAATCATCTAACAGTTCTTGTCCAAGAGATGACGCAAAAGATTCTTTAAAATTTTAAGTGTTGATAACAATTATTCAGAAGAGACATGCATGCAAGATAAAGTCAATTTGACATTACTCCATACGTATAATCTATGTACAAGGTTAAATAAAAACGACCATAGGCATTTATCTCACGCAACAATCCTAATGCACAATCTACGCATTTTTTTATATTTCTTATTAAATTTACAACGAGTCTGAGTCTCATCATTTTTAATTTGTTCTTTTAAATCATTCTGTTTTTTTTTGTTGTTGTTGTTGTTGTTGTTTTTATTAACCATTTGAAAAATGGTTGTTGTTTTCGGGAGAATGGACCCGATGATGTTACCACTTTTGAATGATGTTACCACTTTTGAATGATGTTACCACTTTTGAATGATGTTACCACTTTTGAATTTAAATTAAATTCTTTATTTTTAGAAGAATTTTTATTTGAATTTAAATTAAATTCTTTACTTTTAGAAGAATTTTTATTTGAATAGTAAATTAAAATGGTTAAAATCATTGTAATAAAGGAGAAAACTAACAAATTTAAAAATGGGTAGACGGAAATTAACAGATACGGAAAAAGCCGAAGCCAAAGAAATGAATGAACGTGAATATCGCATTCAATGATATTAAACACAATACGCGTACTTAAACAATCATAAAGTGATTTTTATTTCTTCTTTTGCTATTTAAAATAAAAATTTAGTCAACATGTATAAGTTGCTTATTAGTTTGGCGATTCGTATCATTTGGCGAAATTGGTCGACGGGATAACTGAGTAATACTGTATTTGGTTTGGCGCAAAAACGTCTTTCAATGCAGAAAATGATAAAATCAAAAGATTATTGAGCCGCTGAAAACCAATTACGTGTTGAAAGGCGATCACGAAAAAGGAAGCAATTTAATGCCGAACCGATTAATTGTAAAACATCATGTCGCCAGGGCGACCAATCCACTAGCCATGGCGTTTTACTATCGGTCGGTTCTAACCAGGAAAATTTGAGTGCCAATAGTGATTCTAACAAGCCGGAAAATGTTATAGCTATTACTCTTGATTTTCCACCACCTAAAAAGAAAACTAAAAAGCAATCGGCTTGGGAAAAACTGGGAAAAAACTTTTTTGATTCGATGTCTGATGGACCCATTCACAGATGCATGTGCTGCGATCGATTTTGGTTTAAAACCTCCATCACCAAAATTCTGCTCTGTAAAATCAAACAATATATGCCAAAGTCTTACAAGTATAACAGTATATGCCAAAGCTGTATTTTAATAATGATTACTTTTGCACCAACAATGTTAAATAGTTTGAAATGTTTCTTTCGTCGCCAACTTTTATGCTTGGCGACAATAGAGTGATATAACTTAAACGAACCGTACCTTCAAATTGCAGCATGTATAAAGTCATTTATAGCAGTGGCACGGATAATACACAATAAAACAACTGGTATTTAGCTTAAAATGATAGATGAATGTATCGAGTGAAACATTTTTCAAATGGTTGGGGTAATTTCTTAAATTACAATTTTTTTTTGTATTGCATTAATTTCATTTAAAATATAATCTTTTCGCTCATTTTATTTAAAATATAAAATTTCATTTAAAACAGAAACATTTAAAATTTATGAATTTCACTTCTTTCTTACATTTTTTATTTATTTATTTATTTTTTTTTTTTTTGTAACTTATTTGGAAAATGGTTGTTTCGGTCTAGAGATATCGGAACAATATCTAAATCTTTGTGATGTCCGGATATTATTCGTATTCTGATTGGTCCATATTTAATGTTTAGAAGTGAAATATTTCTGTTCCCACAATGACAAAAAAGTATTAACTACAAAAAAAAAAAAAAAAAAAAAAAAAAAAAAAAAAAAAAAAATTAATAAAAAATAATAATATTACTTTGCGTGATATGTGCTAACAAAAACTGAAAAAAAATTAATCAATAGATAAATAATAAAAAAATTGTAATTTAAGAAATTACCCCAACCATTTGAAAAATGTTTCACTCGATACATTCATCTATCATTTTAAGCTAAATACCAGTTGTTTTATTGTGTATTATCCGTGCCACTGCTATAAATGACTTTATACATGCTGCAATTTGAAGGTACGGTTCGTTTAAGTTATATCACTCTATTGTCGCCAAGCATAAAAGTTGGCGACGAAAGAAACATTTCAAACTATTTAACATTGTTGGTGCAAAAGTAATCATTATTAAAATACAGCTTTGGCATATACTGTTATACTTGTAAGACTTTGGCATATATTGTTTGATTTTACAGAGCAGAATTTTGGTGATGGAGGTTTTAAACCAAAATCGATCGCAGCACATGCATCTGTGAATGGGTCCATCAGACATCGAATCAAAAAAGTTTTTTCCCAGTTTTTCCCAAGCCGATTGCTTTTTAGTTTTCTTTTTAGGTGGTGGAAAATCAAGAGTAATAGCTATAACATTTTCCGGCTTGTTAGAATCACTATTGGCACTCAAATTTTCCTGGTTAGAACCGACCGATAGTAAAACGCCATGGCTAGTGGATTGGTCGCCCTGGCGACATGATGTTTTACAATTAATCGGTTCGGCATTAAATTGCTTCCTTTTTCGTGATCGCCTTTCAACACGTAATTGGTTTTCAGCGGCTCAATAATCTTTTGATTTTATCATTTTCTGCATTGAAAGACGTTTTTGCGCCAAACCAAATACAGTATTACTCAGTTATCCCGTCGACCAATTTCGCCAAATGATACGAATCGCCAAACTAATAAGCAACTTATACATGTTGACTAAATTTTTATTTTAAATAGCAAAAGAAGAAATAAAAATCACTTTATGATTGTTTAAGTACGCGTATTGTGTTTAATATCATTGAATGCGATATTCACGTTCATTCATTTCTTTGGCTTCGGCTTTTTCCGTATCTGTTAATTTCCGTCTACCCATTTTTAAATTTGTTAGTTTTCTCCTTTATTACAATGATTTTAACCATTTTAATTTACTATTCAAATAAAAATTCTTCTAAAAGTAAAGAATTTAATTTAAATTCAAATAAAAATTCTTCTAAAAATAAAGAATTTAATTTAAATTCAAAAGTGGTAACATCATTCAAAAGTGGTAACATCATTCAAAAGTGGTAACATCATCGGGTCCATTCTCCCGAAAACAACAACCATTTTTCAAATGGTTAATAACTCAAAAACAAATTAAGATGCAGCTTTTAAACAAATTGGCTTTAAAAGTATATATTTTTTTTCTATACGCGGGGGTGTAAAAATTGAAAATGTGCTATGTTTAGAAGTTTAAAAATTCGAAAATCATTACCGAAAATTGAAAAACAGAAATTTCATTTAGAATTTGTTTATGATTGGTCCAGGAATATTAATGTTTAATCCATGGCGTAAGGTAAGCAATATATGACTCTGTTATTACGTAAGCTACGTTTTGATCATCATAAAAATTATGTTTATTGATACATATATATATTTTTTTTAATGCAGAATTTATTCATAAATCTAAAATTTTAGTCATTGAAAATATCGATTTCCAAATACTCGTTGTAATTTGCCAAATTACTTTTTTAACTACATATTTGGAAAATAGTTGTTGTCCTCGGTAAAAAACTGAGAAATATGAAATATATCTGAATCTTTTTATTGGTCGAATTCCGCAATTTATTTTATTTTATTCGTTTTCTAATTGGTCCATGTTTAATGTCCAAAAATGGAATACTTCTGTCGCCTATTTTATTCGTTTTCTGATTGGTTCATGTTTAATATCAAGAAATGAAATACTTCGTTCATGAAATCATCTGTTGCCACGATGACAAAAAATGTATTAAAAAAACTACAAAAAACTAATAACTTAAAAACAAATTGCAATACAGCTTTTAAACTAATTGCACTTAAAAGTACATTTTTTTCTCTATACGACAGTGTAAAAATTGAAAATTTGTGATGTTTAAAAGTTCAAAAATTTGCAGTGCCGAAAATTGTAAAACTAAAATTTCATTTAAAATTTGTATATGATTGATACAGGAATATTAATTTTTAATCCATGGCGTACGTAATATAGGACTATGTTATTATGTAAACCACATTTTGATCATCATAAAAATGATGTTTATTATTATTATTATTATTTTAAATGTAGAATTTATTTATAAATCTAAAATTTTAGTCTTTGAAAATATAATTTTCCAAATATTCGTTGTAATTTGGTAAATTACCTTTTTTTGTGAGCGGCTGAGAACTCGCTCCATCGAGATTGTTTCTGCAATAACGACTGATCAGCAAAGTGCCAAAATAATTGCAGCTATTCTTTTCTGACATACTCATTCTTGACTTTTACCAAGCCAGCCAAAGTTCTAATAAGGAATGTCTCCATACGGGCATACCCAGAAAAATCTGAAAAAAATACAGAATGTTCGTCTCATATGGATATATTTGTTTATAAAAGAAATTTTGGTTGAACCTCTATAGATTGTTCATAGAAGATAATGAAATTTTCGCTTATTTGGTGATTCATCACCCGTTGACAATGAAACAGAATTTCAAGAAATACGCTTTTATGTCGGATGCTTTTTAACCTCTTCACGACGAGAGTCGTTTGCTTTTATTACCAGTTTTTCAAAACAGAAGTATTTTTTCAATTGATTCACAAAAATTCCCTGATTCAATAAGGTAAAATTTACTTTAAAATATAACTGGAGGGAATGATGAAGGATTCTGAGCGACAATTAACAAACAATTTTCAGATGCATTAAAATCGTTGCTTTTGGCAAGTTAAAATTCCGCTAAATCCAGGCCATGTTCAGCGCAACTTACCAAAGTGACCAACCAACCAATTGTAGGGAAGTACGAAAGCGAATTGTTGTACAAATGAAAACTATCCCGTTGAATTATAGATGACGTCACAATTCCCCTTGATTTTCATTTCGTACTACTGTACAATCGGTCGGTAATAGTCTAAGAGCCCGTGACTGGCAGACCTTCGTTATTTTATAAAAGCTGAAACTTTCTCAGCGCAGTCTTCCAACAAAGATAGGAACGATGGATAATTATGAAATTTGGATCATGGTGGCTTTGGCAGTGACCAGGGAGCAAAGGTGTAAAAAATACCAACTTACTTTCGTCATTTTATAAAGCGTAATTTTTTGATATCTCCTTTGGAATGATGTTAGAAATCACGTCCTCCATTGGCAGACACTTCCTGTGGTTCCAACCCCCGGCCGACAACCACTAAACTTCAATAATAGGAAATTCTACTTTCGTCATTTTATAAAAGCTGAATTTTATATATGTTACTTGGGTAACTACCAGAAGATATTTCCTCAGCTGGCAGACAGTTTTGGTGGTTCCAACCCCCGGCCGACAGACATATACAGCGGCTTCTCAATACACTAGAATCTGCGCGAAACAGACATTTTCCCCATTTTCCCTTGGGTCTGAAATTGGCGATAGTTATTTGAGGTTGCTGCATTGAAGAGAAAACGAAGAAGGAAAATCCCATACATTTCACCATTTTAAAAAATATATGTGCAGGTATTTTTAGTTAAAACTATGTACATCTAATGCATTTTGCTTTTTTATAGTATTTTCCATGTTAATTTTGACACCGTAAAACATGATTTACATCCTAGTTTTCCTAGTTTCAATAAAAACGCGCCAAAGAATGACGTTAAGACGCCTCTGAAGAACTCGTTACTGCATCCTTGTATCTACTGGTATTTTTTGTATGATTTTCATGCACTCTGTTCGCGAATAATTTGACATGTATTTGATGTATACTTTGTTTTTCAATTTTTCTCGTAAATTATCAATCGTACAGGTGCAGTTCTTTGGGCTTCTTTTATGTATTCCCAATGAAGAATCTGGCTGCGCAGAGTTTGGGTGTCATTTTTGGGACACCACGTATAGAATTTTTTTAACACTATGTATGAATAAACAGTAAAACTCTAATTTTGTATTGAAGTGGATATTAAAAATAAAGTTCATAAAATACTTAAACATTATTTTCTAACGTATTTCATTTATTTTTAAAACAAGTATCAAAATGGAAATCATAATCAATAACATTATAAACATGCAATTTTTTTATTGATAAATAAGTACATAATAAAACAGCGATTTCGGCATGTGCCAGAAGGAGGATATAGCTTTCATATTCGTTGTTTTTGTTAAATATGGCTTTTTTGTGACTCGATTAGATGAGTTAACAAAAATTCTTTAATGCTTGATTATTATCTCATTGAAAATTTTACTGAAATTTTAAGAAGATCAAATGCTACGAACCCTATAAAAAGAAATTTCGTAAATACTGAATTTGAATGAGAATTGTGGCAAATTAGTAATCTATAGCCAAGACGGCAATATTTATGATTTCTTAATTTTTTTCTTCAAATTTGGCGATATTTTTAAATATTTGGCGATAAGTGTTTCCAAGCTTGGAGAGAATTCGAAGCTAACATTCATTAATACTCATAAAATAAATAACTAATTTTTAGTAATTTGGAAAATAGTTGTTTTCCTTGGTAGAGAATTGGGAAATCCAAAGTATATCTGAATGTTTTTATTGGTTGAATTCCGCATTTTATTCATTTTCTGATTGGTCCATGTTTAATGTCCAAAAATGGTTTACTTCTGTTGCCACAATGATAAAAAAGTAATAAAAACTTTAAATAATATTAATAATTTGAAAACAAATTGTCATAAAAATTTCAAACTAATTTCATTCAAAAGTGCAAAGTTTTTCTCTATGCAACGGTATAAAAATTTAAAATGTGCAATGTTTAGAAGTTTAAAATTTTGCAGTTCAAAAAAACTGTAAAACTGAAATTTCATTTAAAAATTTTTATAAGATGGGTCCAGGAATATTAATGTTTAATCCATGTCATACGTAATAAGAGGAAGTCAGCCTTATTAACTCTATCAAATACAAAACTGCATATATATTCAAGCGTTCCAACTCCTATGGAAGAGCTGTCCGCAAGATTAAAGGCGGGGTCAAGGCATATGCCATCTAGCGGCAGGGATGCATAACTAGAGGATTATTAAGTAGAGGATTATGGCAGTTTCTTTTGTGTGAATGGCAACAAAACTTTTTTGTTTCTATAAAATGTTACTTCAAAATATTTCGTAGAATAAGTTTTAGGTTTGAAATATTGTAAATAAATATAGAATAAATAAGTGTAGTATGACTAAATATTAACATAAAATATACTAAAATGAAATATCATTTAACTATGCGATACAAATATCGCTGATTAAAATATGTTCGATTTTAATTACACTTTTAATGTAATGAAAGATGACTCATTAAATTTTGTAAGTACTTATTATATAAATGCAGAATTTTGAAATAGTGTCACATTTTAGTAATTTTTTGATAAGCTAAATTATACAAAATGATATACACCGTAGTATTTCATATGATAATATAATATTTATCAATATTTAAAAATGTATAGAATTTAATACTAAATAAAATATTCAACTTTTATTTACAACAAGCTGCATTTTTTATTTACCAATTTCAGACGATAAAAATCCAATGTTTTCTTGGTCGTTTTGGCTTTTATTATTTAACTTGCAAACTTTTCATTCTTTTAATTTAAAAACCTATTTTATTATACGTATATTCGGAATAACTTTAATTTTAAATGAATGTATTAAATGTTGTTTTGTTAAACAAAGAAATATTATTTATTTGTTTAAATATTTAACGTTCTAGACAATAATTTTCCTAAAATCATTGCTTAGACTTTTTTTTTTTTTTTTTTTTTTTTTTTTCTAAACAGACAAAGCCATTTTAAGATTTCATATTAAAAATTCATTCATAAATTTCAAGCTATTCTCTCAATCATGACAGATTAATCAAGTCTACGAGGTTTATTGCAAAATATTTTTGCTATAGTTTTATAGTTATTTTTGCTATAGCTGATCAAATCAGAGCTGCTAGAGCGTACCAACTTAATGCTGGAATCTGTCGTAAGCAAAAGGCGGGGTCAAGGCATATGCCATCTAGCGGCAGGGGTGCATAACTAGAGGATGACGTGGGTTTGACGTCATATATGCGCAGATGTTTATTATCTCCATATCTTTTGCGCATATTTTCTGAATTTTCTCTCAGTCATGACAAATTAATCAAGTCTACGAGGTTTATTGCAAAACATTTTTGTTATAGTTTGTTTCGATAAAGTCATGTACATTTAAAAAAATAGTTACAATATTATTTTAATTTTATTTTGGGAGAAAAAGTACTAATTAGTACTCATAAGTACCATATCATGCTACGAAAAATATTGACTTTTACCCTAAAATTAAAATAATAATGAGACTTTTTTTAAATACACATATTTTTAATTAAAAAGATCTATGTTTTTAAAAAAAGTCTCATTGTCATTTTAATTTTAGGGTAAAAGTCAATATTTTTCGTAGCATTATATGGTACTTATGACTACTAAGTTAGTACTTTTTCTCCCAAAATTAAAATGATATTGTGACTATTTTTTTAAATGTACATGACTTTACCGAAACAAACTATAGCAAAAATATTTTGCAATAAACCTCGTAGACTTGATTAATCTGTCATGATTGAGAGAATAGCTTGAAATTTATGAATGAATTTTTAATATGAAATCTCAAAATGGCTTTGTCTGTTAAAAAAAAAAAAAAAAAAAAAAAAAAAAAAAAGCAATGATTTTAGGAAAATTATTGTCTAGAACGTTAAATATTTAAACAAATAAATTAACAATATTTCTTTGTTTAACAAAACAACATTTAATACATACATTTAAAATTAAAGTTATTCCGAATATACGTATAATAAAATAGGTTTTTAAATTAAAAGAATGAAAAGTTTGCAAGTTAAATAATAAAAGTCTATACGACCAAGAAAACATTGGATTTTTATCGTCTGAAATTGGTAAATAAAAAATGCAGCTTGTTGTAAATAAAAGTTGAATATTTTATTTAGTATTAAATTCTATACATTTTTAAATATTGATAATTATATTATCATATGAAATACTACGGTGTATATCATTTTGTATAATTTAGCTCATCAAAAAATTACTAAAATGTGACACTATTTCAAAATTCTGCATTTATATAATAAGTACTTACAAAATTTAATGAGTCATCTTTCATTACATTAAAAGCGTAATTAAAATCGAACATATTTTAATCAGCGATATTTGTATCGCATAGTTAAATGATATTTCATCTTAGTATATTTTATGTTAATATTTAGTCGTACTACACTTATTTATTCTATATTTATTTACAATATTTCAAACCTAAAACTTATTCTACGAAATATTTTGAAGTAACATTTTATAGAAACAAAAAAGTTTTGTTGCCATTCACACAAAAGAAACTGCCATAATCCTCTACTTAATAATCCTCTAGTTATGCACCCCTGCCGCTAGATGGCATATGCCTTGACCCCGCCTTTAATCTTGCGGACAGCTCTTCCATAGGAGTTGGAACGCTTGAATATATATGCAGTTTTGGATCAAATAAAAATGCACATTTTAAACAGTTAAAGTTATATAACAATAAACTTCTGGGGTTTTTTTATTTATGGTCTAGGAATATTAATGTTTAATGCATGGCGTACGTAATATATGACTCGTTATGGTCATCCTAAAAATGATGTTTATTATTATTATTATGTATAGAATTCCTTTATAAGTCTTTAAAATTTTAGTCTTTGAAAATATCATTTTCCAAATAGTCGTTCTAATTTGTTAAATTACATTTTTTTTCTTTCATTGTGGTCTTTTTTCAAAATGTCAACAACCGTAGAATTACATGCAACAACCTCAAATAACTGTCGCCAATTTCCGACCCAAGGGAAAACGAGGAAAATGTCTGTTTCGCGCAGACTCTAGTGTATTGAGAAGCCGCTGCATATGTCTGTCGGCCGGGGGTTGGAACCACCAAAACTGTCTGCCAACTGAGGAAATATCTTCTGGTAGTTACCCAAGTAACATATATAAAATTCAGCTTTTATAAAATGACAAAAGTAGAATTTCCTATTATTGAAATTTAGTGGTTGTCGGCCGGGGGTTGGAACCACAGGAAGTGTCTGCCAATGGAGGACGTGATTTCTAACATCATTCCAAAGGAAATATCAAAAAATTACGCTTTATAAAATGACGAAAGTAAGTTGGTATTTTTTACACCTTTGCTCCCTGGTCACTGCCAAAGCCACCATGATCCAAATTTCATAATTACCCATCGTTCCTATCTTTGTTGGAAGACTGCGCCGAGAAAGTTTCAGCTTTTATAAAATAACGAAGGTCTGCCAGTCACGGGCTCTTGCTCTATAACATTTCCCACTTCGGTAAGTGACCGGTAAGTTGCGCTGAACACGCCCCGAGTGTCGCTTTCAAACTTTCGCACCAAATATTCGAAAATAATTTTTTACAGACTTTCGGCTGAAATTCCGCCGCTAAATTTAACTGATCTTTTATTACATACGTAAGTTATACAATTAGAATTTTTTTCAACCTATTCTGAATATGCCCTGTAAGGAGACCTTCCTTATAAGAGTTTCTTCATCAAGATCATTTATTAATTTAGCCTTATTGAAGTGGCGAGGATCCATCCAGCCAATCTTTTTCACACATGATCAAGCCATTTCCAGTAAATCACATGTTCAGCTGCAGAATAGCTGTGTCTAAGATGACATTATAAACCTTTTCCTGAAATACATTTGATGGATTCCCGAAGTATTTCTTCACTCATCGTGAAAATATTCACCACACCGACGACGTTTCGCTATCGATATTCTCTTTCCAGGCAGAAAAATCTCACAAGGAAGGTCTCCATACGGGCATACTCCGAAAAATCTGAAAAAATTACAGAATGTTGTTCTCATGAGGATATATACGTTTATAAAAAAAATTTCGGCGAAACCCCCATCTCCTCTCCGTAAACAAATTATGAAAATTTCGTTATTTGGCGATTTATCATCGGTTGGCGATGAAAAGCAAATTCAAAAAATGTTTTCTTATGTCAAAGACATTTTAAAGGAAAAAAGTTTCATGTTCAACATGTTTAGATAAATTAAATATCTTTTGTTTTGTCAGCTTTAGTTTGTTCTAAGTATAATTTCGTTATATTGATATTTATATGTATTTATATTCAAATTTAAACATCAAAATTTGAGATTTAAAACGAAATTCAAATTTAAATTCATTAAAA
Source organism: Maratus speculifer (assembly GCA_964019185.1). Classification (NCBI taxonomy): domain Eukaryota; kingdom Metazoa; phylum Arthropoda; class Arachnida; order Araneae; family Salticidae; genus Maratus; species Maratus speculifer. Next base: position 51,114,196 of record OZ025295.1, on the reverse strand, counting down.
TTGTTTCAAGCTCAAAGTCCAGTTGAGCATTGTAAATTCGATTTTGTTGCTATGGAAACATGTGGCTTTTATTTTTGAATACGCTTAAATGTATGAAAATAATTTTACTGAGTAAGAATTTTTTATACATGAAAATATTTTTTCCAGAGGTAAATTAAATAACTACAGCAACAAATAATTTATATATATATGCTATTTAATATATAGTATATATGTATATAATATACTAAACTCGCTCATTGTTTATGTTTAAATACATTTACACATAATAGGATTCTAAAAACCCAAAGGTGTTAATTGCATTAAAATCGTTTGCTTTTGGCGGAGATAAGTGCTGCTTGCCAAATCGTGTGACACTTTCGTCTTTTCACGCCAAATATCCGAAAGTATTTTATTTTTTTACATGTTTTCTTATGCAATTCCGCCGCTAATTTTCACTGATCTTTCATTACATACATAAGTAGTTTAATTAGTAATTTTTTTTTTCAAAAAAATCTGAATATGCCCAGTATAGAGACCTTCCTAGTCAGTTTCAAAAGAGTAATCCTTTGCTATTAACCCTTTGAGATGCAAGCAATTGTGTCTCTGTAATGTTGGATTCGCAATGAAAAAAAATCGAAAAATTTTATTTTAAAATAAGAAAAAACAATTTTGCAACAATTTTCCTCCAAAGTTAAAAAGATAAAGTTTTTTTTTAAGTTTCTGGTGCAAATCTTAATTAAAATTAGGTGGATATAATGTATCCTACTGCCATCAAGAGGTTAATTGTTTGCAAAGACGTTTCGCAAATTCAGAAGCATTTTTCAGAATCACATCAAATTATTTATTTTGTGTAACAGATTTTATTTCAGAGCTTGATTTTCTTAGCAGCAGTTAAATAGTACAGGTCGCTTATTTGCAGATACTTCTGTGTTTTTGTAGATGTATTGAACATAGGTTGCTGAAAATGATTGCTATTAATATACACTAAAACTTGCACCAATTATTGATCAGTGATCTTGCCAAAAAAGATACCCGTAGCAGTGAATCGCCCATTTCGGTAATAGATTGTAGGCGCTTAAGCAATGTTAAAATCAAACGTATATCTTTAAAAGGTTCTGAAGACTCGTCAAACATGCTTTTAAATGCTTAAGTTCTTGCTCCACCATTTAGTAATATTTACTTTTGTAATCGGCAAAAACGTTTATGTCCACATACAGACACCTTATTCGCTTAAATCCATACTTTCATTCGCTTATATGACTCTGAACTAAACACAGTTCTAGCTCGCATTAAGTCCAATAAGTCCACGGTCGGTTTTCATCATTCTGTCGCATTTTTCAGAATCATATATTTATCACATGTGCATATAAATGCACATGCAGTATATTTGGACTGTCCTTTTTTTTTTTTGCCTGCAGAGACTTTATATCTTCAAATCATTTGCTGCACTATCAAAAGAATTACCATCTATATTTGTGAAGAAGAAGATTTTACACTTTTTAGGTTCTTTTAATTAAAGATAGAGGGCTTCCACTGTTGTTTTGGACGAATCGACCAATTTTAAAAATCTAAGATTCGCTATATCATGCGGCACATACCGAACACAAAGTGCCAACTTTTCAATTACCGATATATCTTGAGCAAAATCTTCTTCAATACTGAATAAACTTAACTGTGTTTCTTCATCAGCAATGTTTATTTGGATCTGAATGGTGAGATATGCAACTAACTTATTTGTAAATGATTTGGACAGGAATATGATCAACAGACCTCTTCCATGTCATTTAGGATATTTATTTTGTTCTTCTTTGTACTCTATTCTAATCTTTTTCATTCTTTCTGTAAATCTTCTTTCTTGGCTTCTCTTGATAATCTGTGCTACACAAAAGTGCAGAATTTGATCATATTTACTTAGCAGCATTAATAATTCTAAACCATCGAAGTAGTTAACATCTCTATTATTCAAGTCTGCAGCTGTCTCCTCTCGTATTTCCCTATAAGCTAAGCTAACCGTTGCCTCCCAATAACCTTGATCTGCAGATCGTTATTAGATATGTAACCTAATCCTTGCCTATCTTTTGTTACTACGCAAATGGTTGCCGACAGACCATCCCACCATTTACTGATAATACGTACCTACCCTTTATTTTATCTCAAATATCTTGGCTTCTATATATACAAAATGAATAGTTTGAACAGATCTTTCAAAGAATACTATTGGGAGAGGGAAAGGAGAAATTAAAAATTACCCCATAAAAAGAATAAAATCGCATCACGAAAAAAAAAAGGAACTGTGCTTCATAATTATTTCATTTTTATATTTTGAATTTTATAGAAAAGAAAAAAAACCTAAAAAGATGTATTAAGATTTTGGCCCCACTACATCCGTTTTGGCTCATCCCGCGATCGAGAGGTAGCAAGGTGGGCTAGTCCACCCCTGATGGTGTTTAATGTCAAGTGAATGTGACATTTACGATAATCCATTATTGGTATTTAATCTTTATAATATGGCGATAGTTTTTTGGTCGAAGGGATAATCAAGTAGTACCTTTATTTGTTCTAGTCAATTAAAACTAATTTTATTGTATTCAGGACCCAGCTATTTCGTGCTCGTTTTTGTATAGATGTGTTGATAATCAATGAGTAACAGAATTGGCAAGAATTCCGATAACGGAAGCCAATTTAGCACAGATGTCATGTACGCACCACGTCGGCGCGATTTTTTTTCTGATGCCAATATCATATTCGCACTGGGGTACTTAACTCGCGTCGATATGTCGTTATTTTGATCGATATGGTAGTCCGGATGTTGTTTATTTATTTATAAATTGTTTATTCACTTTTATTTTCTATTTTAAAATTATATAAATTGTTTTGTTACGTAGTTACTAATTAAACTTTTTTAAAAGAAACTATTTTTATTCTATTTTAAAAAATATATATGTAAATGGTATTTGAAAACGAGGTTTTCGCCAAATTGACATTAGAAAAAAATCGCGCCAAAGTGGTGCGTATATGACATCTATGCCAAAATATTTACGTAATTTATGTAATAATAATAATAATAATAAAATTAATAATAATAGTATGTAAGTTGATGGTATGGATGATTCATTAATATATGTAGGCATATATAATACTGCCCCGGCCAACCGAAAATACGATGTTTTCTATCAAAAGACATTTCGTAAATAATACTTTGCATTTACTTTCTAATTTCTTATGATTATATCAAAGGCACTGAGAAACATTTCAAAAGCTGGAAAAGTCGAGAAACTGTTTTCTTGTTGAATATAAACAGGGTGAATGTTTATAGCAATCTTAAATGAATAACTTATTTCAAGATAAAACAGTTGGTGCGATCTTAGAAAACCACTTTGAATCACTTCTTGGCGCGATTTTCAAAAATTGACGCAATATATATGTATCACGCCAAATAAAAGTCCCCTTGGCGAAGTGGATTGTTCTAAGAATTAACTAAAAATTAAAAAAAACAAGTTACAAAAATTTTTGCAATTTTATATTGTACCAACAGCACTAAAAATTTACAAAAATTTTATAATAAGTAAAGTGCGTAATTTTACTACAATAAAAGCGAAAGTTAAATACTTTATATATCAACTAAATAATACATATAAACATTTACAGATGTTTTTAATATTGCATTAGTACTTCGGAGTGAGTATAAAAGAAATTCCCCGCAACTAAATCAGTAAATTCCAATTCTTTCATCATGTTAGCAACACTGAAACGAGATCTCCCTTTTCCTTCCATAAAAGTAGTACCGAAAAAGTAATTTTTTTGGCGAAAAACTAAAAATACATATCGATGAGGAGCTGAGTAAGGTGGCGGTGATGGCGCCATGTAATCTTTCTTGGGTTTTCCTTTTGAAACTTGATTTCCTGGAATGTCTACAACAAGCCAATGAAGAAACTGAGCAAAAACAGGACGATGTGGATCGGGAGCATCGAGATCTATCATAACAAGAGTATAGAAATCAATAGTAACAGCATCGTACTTCACTGCAGGAGTTTTCTTTGTAATATTAATGTTAACTTCTTGTCCACATGTAATTGATTGACCAGCATAAACAATCTCAAGTTCTTTTGGCGGAGCTTCAGGTACAACAGCTGGAACAATAGCTTCTTCGAGTTTTTTCAAGTCACAATCACATTTCATAAACGGATATTGTGAAGTTACGAAAAGAATAAAGAAAATAGCAAAAAGCATTTTTGTATCCAAACTTAAAGAGCGATTTAAAAGCAAAATGTTCTATTTAAAAACATCGACTGCAAAAATGGCGGAAATTCTACGCACACACTGTTAAATCAAGAAAAAGAAAAGTCAGATGCACGTGACTTAATACATGTAGCAAGTGCATTAGAAAGGCTCACAAGACTGAATCAATTAAAATTTAGTAAACTGTGTAATCGATCTTATATAAATTAAATAAGCAATGGTAATTTTTCATTGCACTTTTAGTTATTTTTTTATAATTTCTTATCATTTTCTTTTAAAATTAGTGTTTAAAAAACAATCAAAATTAGTAAAGAAAGTCTTGAAATCCTAATCGCATTCTTGTGATGAGAATGACGTCATGTGTAAAAGAAAACAAACATTTCCAATCATAAATTTGAAATAAGTAATTACCCTGTTTTTAACACTTTACAACAAAGTTGAAAAATGTTTATGCATTCGGTTTGTCTGTCCGTCTGTTCGCGTTCTAACTCTCGTATATATACTCGGACTGTCATGAAATTTTTAGACGTTATTGACGTTTACCCTAGCACGAATCCTACGGAAAATGAAGTTTCTATCATGATTAGTTTTTTTACAGGGATAGTCAAAAGTTTTCCATTGCATTACGGCCTATGGGAAAAAATCGTTTCAAATGAAAATTAAAGGTGTTACACCCAGTCAAACATACTAAAATTGATATGCATTTGCGAAGTGCCTTAAAATATACTGGGCGCAGTATGTCCCTAAAGAGATATGTGCCACTAAACCCTATACAACCAATCAACTAAAATATGCATTTTGTAAAATATGCATTTTGTAAAATATGCCGTGAAAATATGCCCGAACACTCATGGGACCGATTAAAAATGTTCAGATATTGGGGGAGTTCAGTATAGAGGGAGAATCGGAAATACATTACTACTACTATGTATAATTTGACGCCTGCAGCGCGACACGTGTAATAGCACTTTTAAATCATCGTTCGTCTTATTTCGTCAGACTCTTCTGGTTCTGTTTCTCCTTCACTTTCCTCTTCCTCTTCAACAATGTTGTTCTTGCAAACCATGAGAATTTCATCGGTTTCGAGATAAGCTCCAAGTTTTATTTCAGTATGAAGCTTCTGAAGAATTGATCCCAAGTCACTCACAGCTGATGCTTTTTGGTCCTCTATTCTTGTCTGCCCATTCTCACATAGGAATCCAACTTTATAGAAACATCTGTGAATAGTGTAAGAGGTTGTTTCATTTTATGCCGTTGATTATCCAATACACAAAATCCATGACGCTGACCTTCTTCTGTCGAATTTGCCGCCTCCATCACTAGGGACGATTTCTTCAGAAAATGGATTTGGTAGTAAGTTTTAATGGTCTTGATTACTCTTTGATCCAGTGGTTAGATTATAGAAGTACAGTTTGGTAATAGGGACTTCAAGGTTTTGTTGCTCAGCTGCATGTTTGTAAGTGATCTGGTATTAACAACAACATTTTTTAAATTCTTTTCTCTCTTCATTATCTCGTTAATTCTCTCGAACCACTATGAGAAAATTGTGAATATCATCTACACTTTCCGATTTGGTTTATAGTGTGTAGGCAATGATGCGACCTTCACATTTTATAAACATTTTTCGATCACAAGTGATTTGAGCTTCTCATTCATAAAACTGGTACAGAGCATAATGGCAAATCTTTCTTTTGACATTTTCCAAACTATGCAATTTTCGCTTCTTTTTGTTTGAGTTTTGTTTGGAAGAGCCGTGCAAAACAGGTCGGTTTCGTCAACATTCAAAATTTTTGCTGTATCGAAATCCTTCATTATGTTCAGTAGTTTTATTTTCTATTCTTCCACAGTGTCGATATTTACATCTGCAGCTTCACCATTGATTTTTTTAATTCGATGTTATGTTAAATTTTGAAATGAGTCAACAATCCTTCCGATGCCTTTAATTCAGCAATTTTCTGCTTTTCTAAAAAGTCCGAAGTAGGAGTCTAGGACAGGATGATTCTCCTCCTAGGGACTCAGCAATCTGTCAGTTTTAATATGATTTCTACTTAAATCCTATTCACTCCCCCAGCTAAGTTTGATTAATTACTCTCTTCCTTATTTTTAGTTCCTAATCTGCCCCCTAGCTAATAACTAGTATAATTTGATTAACTTAGTTAGTCGTCCCTCTTAGTCTAATAGGTTATTTTCGTTAATGCGACTTTTATTCCCTAACTTTACTTAGGTTTTTAGTTATTAATTCCATCTTAGTAACGGCCCTTAACAATACTAGACCCCGTTATTACTATTTATTAAGTCCATTTGTAATCTTAGCTTAGCCACTCTAGCCACAAGCTCAGCCATCCCTCCACCTATCAACAGCCAATAAGTTAACTATCTAATCTTCACCTCCATAAAAGCCAAATAGACAGCAGTTACAACTTAAAAAGCTTAACATTAACAGGTTTCTCAGGTAAGCAATACAGTAAACAATAACAATGTTACTAACCCATTTACCTTCCAGGATTCCCTCCCCTAGGACTTGGCTCCCGAAAATTTCAAGTTGACCTAATCGACGCAGGGACTCAGGGGACCCTGTGCGGTCAGAAGAGATTCGGGAGCACCAATCAAGTCTACTGCACTAGAACCATACAGGTTGACCTCATAGATGCAGAGACTCAAGGGACTCTGCCCGGTCCGACACCGTTCTGGACCCCCCCCCCCCCGCTAGTGGGCTAACGCCTCCCAGGCTTTCAAGTTGACCTCATTGACGCAGGGACCTACGGGACCCTGTGCGGTCCGAAGAGCAATGGGAAGCAACCTATTAGCCCACTTACCCCGAACGGCACACGTTGACCTCATCGACGCAGAGACTCAAGGGACTCTGTGCGGTCCGAAACGTGTTCGGGGTTTTTCTTTTTCTTTTTTTCCCCTTGTTTTTTTTTGTGACAGTACGCCTCTTTATTAGGTGCATTTGGACTCTGTCCGCACGAACTACCGCAGCCGCTCCAATGGGACAGCCCATGGAGCACATTTTTTTTATTTCCTTGGGTACGGTAGAAAGGCGGGATCACGTCACCACCAGCAGCGATTCGACTGCCTTGCATTTCGGCCCAAAAATTCTCCCTTCTCTGGCACTACGTAGCATTTCGGCAATTTTAGTTTTGGTTATTTATTTTTCAAAATCTCCCTCAAAATTGTCCCCCCTGTTGTCTGCTAAGGACATGCCACCATTTCGGCTCAAAAAATTTAAGCTCCAGCCCCATTTCACCTGGCACGGCGAGTGGGAGTGATGTGTGGCGCCAAACTTATTACTTTCATAAAGGCAATAAACTACTCAGTCCAGCAACCGTTAGACACAATCAGCCGACCTCGGCACTTGTCTGCGTAGATCGCCCCCACTTTGCCGGCTAAAATTCCACCATGTACGCTAATGGCGCCTGGTGCATGTAAAATCCGTCGTGGGTGCAAAGTCCTCCAAGTTACCTGAGAATTATACCTCTGGAGGTGCCTTGCCAGGTGAAGGTCTCGTCATTTGATCAAGGCTCTAAATTACGAGACCATCTTGCGAAGCCATTTGCAGTTCAAACAACAGGATGTACCATTAACTAACAGGCGAAACAAAGTATGCTCAACGACAAGAAGTACTGCAGAAATAATGGCATGCGAAGCAAAGCTTGTTGCCGCTACGTGGCAATTAGGCGGTCGTCCGCCCCGATACCAGGTATCTAACCCGTTAAGCTGAGATAACTCGGCAGGTAGGGGCCTGGTCATCGGTTAGAAAGAAAGAAAGATTCTTTTTTCTCATTTGACAAAAAATCTTCTGAACATTAATGTTTATGGTCTTGTTTCCCGTTTTCTATTCCAAAATTCTATACTTATTTGAGTTCGTTAAACCTTTTTGTTCTTCTGCAACAAGTTTCGCTGAATTTCCATGATGCGGGAATTTACTGAATTCCGATTCCAAACACATGTTCAGTTTACAGAGAGGTGGGGTAAAAATGAGGATCGAAAGTAGCGTTCATAATAGCGGGGTGTTCTGATTAAAGAGTGTTTAGAATACAGAGAGTTTATTTTATGTTAATTCTATGGAGTTTCACCGGGAACATCGAAATGTGTTCATAATACCGGGATGTTCAGATAGAGAGAGTCCACTGTACCTAGTTTTACCGCACCCGTCAAATTGACGGATTTTTTATCATGACTTTCAATGTAGCTTTTGACTTAGTTAATGCAAATAAAATAGCACAATTTAATAAAAATAGTATTTAATATAATAATTAATTAATTTTTGATAAAAAAACAGTTTTTATTTACATTTATAGTATTACACGTTTGATATGTATGAAATAATTATAAGGCATATATTTTACAAGTATATGTTATCTTAGATGAACACTTGCCACAAACATATTACTTCAGTTAATGTAAATAAAAGAATATCATTTAATAAAAACACTATTTAATGTAATAATTAACTAGGACTTCCCTCAGAGGGATTAGTCTGAGCGATATTGCTGAGAATACACATTTAATAACTTGCGATAAATAAAGAAAATCCAGGGTACATAATTGGCGTCAAAATGGCATTATTTTACCTGAGATGGTAACCCGGCTTTATTTATTTATTATTTGTTTATTTACTCATAAAATGTTTATTTACTTTCACTTCCTTCTTTTAATTATATAAAATATTTCTTTTTATAGTTATTAATTATTATTATTATTTTATTTACTGTAAGTTCTTTTTGAAAATAGAAAATAATTAAAAAATGTGTATGTAAGCGTTATTTGAAAAGGGAGTTTTCGCCAAATGGGCTTTGAAAAAAATTGCGCCAAATCTGATGCGCTTGTGGTATACGTGCCGAAAAATTAGTGACCAGAATTGACTTCCATACACAAACAAAATATAAGTTAAAAGAAAACATGCAATGAAAATAAATATAAAGGGAAAATGATGTCATAAAAGGAATTTTTTATTTAAAAACGTAATTGTTTCTAATTTTCACACGCGAAATATGTAAAACATTCTTTTAGCGATCAAAAAGTGCTGTTAAGAGATTATCACAAAATCTCAAAATCAAAGTTTTTATGACATTTTTTAATATAAAAAAATAACAGTTTTATTTTCCTGCATGATTAAATTTTAAAATGTTTTATTGCATTCAATATTTCTGAGTGCGAAAATGATTACTATTTACTCCATGCACTGATTCAGTTATCTACGAAAATGTCCAGCCGGTGAAAATCACGCTCACCAAATTTCTGTGGCGTATGCACATAAATTGTACTTTTATATCAGTTTTTTAAATATAACTTTTTAACTATTTGGAATTAATTTTTAAAAGTAGGTGCATTCACCAGATTACCTCCATAGGTACCTATTGGTACAAACAGAATCAAAATCCGACAAGTACTTTTTGAGATTTGCTTGACGAAAGAATTTTTTTGAATTTTAATATCGTTACGTATCTCTGTGTATAAAGACTTCGCTTCGCTCAGACAATTAACTATTAATTTTATAAAAAAAAACATTTTCTTTTTGCATTTATATTATAGCACTTTCACATGTATGAAATAACTAGGAGGCACATACATTACAAGTACATGTTACCTTAGATGAACACTTACCATAAAAATATTTGTTGCTTACATTGCAACAAAATCAGAGCAAATCGCTCTGATTTTGTTGCACAATTTAATTTGTCAAGATTTGTGTTCATAAGGACTTTTTTAAAGTTTACTGGAATACAATCTATTGCTTTCCATTCCTGTTTTTGGGAGGAGGCTTCATTTTTGCAACACCTATATTCACTGGAGAGTTCTGATAATTGAAATAAAAATTGTTTTCTAGTTATATTTTTATCACAAGCCTCTTTATATAAAATCCACTCATTGAATCCACTCATTGCTTCCAAGTCCAAAATTTTATAAAATATCCGCAAAGGCCATCTGCGTGATCCTGCTTTTACGCTATCATATATATTATAAAGCAGTTCTGAAACTTCCAAACGGGTGTTTTCAAAAACTACCCGATGGATCTTTTTGCAGATTATATCATTCGATAGGAAATATTTTTGCGGAGGTTTATAATACAAATATACAGGGATAACTCTGATTTTTCGTACTAAATTTCGTATTTTTCGGTAATTTTTGACGGAAGGGTTGCAACAACTAATTTTTTGGCGATAATTATATTTCAAAAAAGAAATGAAATGCTTTCTCTAATGGAAAATAATATAAACATTTCGAAAAAAAAACCTGTTAATTCATTGATTTAAAATAAATAATGATAAAAAGAAAAAAATCCATTTAATGCAAAATAATGTTATGAAAGGAAAATATTTATCTTTAACGAAAAAAAAAAGAATATTTATAATATTTAAAAAGTAACTCAAAGTGAAAGAAAGTTTTGCAGTGACACAATATTTGGCTATTTATTTCTTTCGAGCCAAATTAAAAGAAAACAACATCTCAAAAATTTCATTAGGTAAAAGATAAGTATTTTTTTTCTTTCTTTTTTTAAAAATATTTTTAAATTTAATTTTCCCGTTATGTGTTTTACAGAAGAAACTCGCAGAATTATTTTTTTAAAAAAGTCTCTAATTGTTATTTGTATGTTGTTTGTTCAGTTGGGTGTTTCAATCTACTTTTGTCGCCAATCAATGCGATTCTAAACCAAAAAAAGCACAAGACGGAGCGATGTTATCAAGAACTATTTTCTCTCTCTGTCTCTTTTAATGAGTGCGAGCATTTTTAGGGGAAAAAATTGCATTTAACTTAAATAAATATATAGCAGTTCATACCACAAAAATGAATAATATTTAAATTTTAGGGTAAATGTCTTTCCACATACATAGATATTGTAAAAGAATTTAACTGCAACTTTAAAAAATTTTTTTGGCACAGATATCTCATACGAACTACATTGGTGCCATTTGTTTCTTACGCCAATACCATATATACATCTGGGTAATTACCTGACGCCAAAGTGTCATTATTTTGCTTGATATGGCAACCCGGATGTTACTGTCTATTTATTAATAAATTGTCTATTGATAATTTTTTTCCAATTATATAAACTATTTTAATCTAGGCACATTTCTCATACATGCGCCACATTTGCGCGACTGCAATAAAATGGCGATTTTATGCCTCATTTGGTAACCTGGCTGTTTATTTATTAATAAATTTTTATTTTCTTTTTTAAAGGATATAAATAGTTTTGTTTTATAATTATTAACTAAACTTTTTAAAATTTATTGTTATTTTCTATTTAAAATAACAGAAAATAATTGTAAACTATATATATAACTGGTATTTAAGAACAAAATTTTCTCCAAATCGGCATCAGAAAAAAAAAAAAAAAAAAAAAAAAAAAAAAAAACGCGCCAATGTGGTGCGTATATGTCATGTATACATTTTTTTCACTATACTACAGCATTTAAACATGCTGTATAAATAACGATTATTGTTTATTCCAAACATGTTTGGCACAGATATTATATACACACTGAGGTATCTGACTATCGCCAAAACGGTGTTATTTTGCCTGAAATGGTAACCCAGCAATAGTTGTTTCATTATTAATAAATTGTTATTTACTTTCAATTTCTTTTTAGAAATTCCATAAATTTTTTTGTGCTTCGTTTTAAAATAATGAAAATAATTTTTAAAAATGAACATTTCTTCGCTATTCTAAAACGAGGATTTTGCCGCATTGGTATTGGAAGGAAATCTTGCAAATCTGGGTTTGTGCTGGAGTTTTTTGTGAAATATGATATTTTCAAATGTAAATTGAATGCTACTTGATTAACACGTCGGCCAGTTTCGGCAAACTATTCAAATTTACATAAATTCATTTTAAATAACGAAAGAACAATAAACATAAATAAAAAATACAAACTAAAAGTCGAATTAAAAAGCACTTATGACGTAAAAAAATACGTGTATCACGTGTAATATCAATTGCTATCATACTTACGATCATCGATTATTGACATTTATTCCTATAATCTGCTATTATTTTTTTTCTCGACAGAATAATCAAGTAGTACCTACATTGTACAAACTCCAGTTAATATTGCAAAGGAAGAGCTAAATAACTAAATTTAGGTGCAAATGCACACACCCATGTTATAAGAAAGAGGCTCAAATGTCATGTAAGCACCACGTTGGGGTGATACATTTCTGGCACCACTTTAACGGAAACTTCATTTTCAAATGACAGATAAATTTCTATTTTACTTTTCTATGTATAGAGCATAACATTTTGTATCATTTTAAAATGCAAATGAAATTAAATAAATAGTTCATTAATAAATTAAAAACAAAGCTGGATTACCATAAGAGGCATAAAATGTTCATTTTGTTTCAATCGCGTCAACGAGATGCGTATATGACATCTGTATCAAAAAATGACTTTCACACATTCAAAAAACATTCACCTTATTTTTCTAAGGAAAATTTTATTTAACTTTATTTATTCTGCTGCATTCCAAAAACGGAACACTGTAATAGATTTGTCAAGAGCAGATGTACGTTGCGAAATATAATATAATATTGATAGAGGATGTATTAAGGTTTCCACAGATACCCATATCCTCAAGTTGAGATGTTTAGAGATCAAAAACTATCAAATGAAAATGAATCACTTGAAAATTGTTTAAATTCAATGGTCAATCTTTGCGATCATAATGCTCGCTATTTTAGAAGTATGGTGAATAGAGAATATTCAAATTGCTCTTTTCATAATTGCCTCATTTATCTATCAAACTCTACAATAAATGGTCAACTGAAATATTTTTTTCTTAAAAGCCCGAATTTTATCGAATGCATAAGCTGATACAACAACATAATATTTTATTATTTTAATATATTTTGGCGTCAACGGGCCTTGATTCCATTGTTGTTGTTTTTATTTTTGGCTCAGTTTTGCTTTTTTCTAGCTCACTGAGTTTTGCACTGATGAAGAATCTCGACAGTAGATTCGCAACAGCTGTTTGCTAACTTTTAATGCATTTTTGGTGCATTTATAATCGTTGGTTTTCTATCTTTAAATATAAAGGCGTTTTGTATGATTTTCAGAAATGTGAAAGAGCATTCGAGGTGAAGTTGCTTTAAAAAACACAATCATAATCAATATTTTATTTGATTCATGTTTTGTTTTGAAAAATAGACCAGCGCAGCGGGCTTAGCCTGCTAGTATATTATAAAGCAGAAGTTCTGAAACTTCCAAACGAGTGTTTTCAAAAACTACCCGATGGATTTTTTTGCCGATTGTATCATTCGATAGGAAATATTTTTCTGAAGGTTTATGATTCAAATTTACAGGGATAACTCTGATTTTTCGTAGTAAATTTCGTATTTTTCGGTTATTTTTGACAAAAGGGTTGCCAGTAGCTGTTTTTGGCGAAAATTATAATTGCTAAAAGAATTAAAATGGCTATATCTATTAGAAATATTAGAAATATCTTGCAAATAACAGCAGAAAATAACTACTGATAATATTAATAATAATAAAGAAAGACCGCTTAAATGAGGTGTAATATTATAATAATATATTTATCTTGAAAATGAAAAAAATATTTGTAATGCTTAAAAAATAAATTAACGCGAAATATAACAATTGGTTCAATTTTTGGCGACTTATCCCTGGTGTTAGAATGAAAACATGAATTTCAGAAATTGATTAAATGAATTTTGAATGATAGTTATTTCCCTTTTTATTATTTTCTTTCTCTTTTTTATCGGATTTCCGTTTAATATAACTTACAGCAGAAAAAAACAGATCTGATTGTAAAAGACACTGTAAGTTGTGAGTTACTATTCGTTTCTATACCATTTTCATCTTGCTTTTGTCGCCAAAGAATGTGTTTTTAAGCCGAAAATGCACTACTGACTTGATGCCTGACTTAGGTTCTTAATGGTCGCAATAATGTTGTTTTTTTTTTTCAAGTGAAGATATTTTTTAGAGTATATTTTAATATTCAATCGTAAATTATATAGATATGAGAAGAACTCTTTTATTTCTTTTTGCAAATGTTTTTATTGTTAATTTAATTTTTATTGCGCCATTTCGTCAATTTCACTCAGAGGAAAAATTTCAGTTTTAAAATTTAAAAACTGAAGAAGGAAAGATTACCCCATCGATTAAAAATCTACCGCCAAATTCCAAGATTAAATGTCAATAATGGATGATCGTAAATGTCACATTCACTTGACATTAAGCATAATATAAATATTAATTATGTCATCAAGTGATTTTTAATTCGACATTTTATTTCTATTTTTACATATGCTCTGCTAATTATTTTTCGTTATTTAAATGAAAATTTATGCTAATCTATATAATCTGGCTAATAGCTTGGCAAAATTGGTCGACGGTATAACCAAGTAGTACTGAAGGAAAAATTTTGCAATTCAAAGTAAATTTATGCAATTATGCGTTATTACTATAGATAAATTCAACATTTTGAAATAAAAAATTCCCTCTGATTAAAATTTACAAGTCTTTTTTAATTGACCATTTCCTTTTCAATATTTCTTCAATCAATATTTCACTATTCTCTTTCGCGCAGGCTAACAAAAATGTATTTTAAATATTTTATTAGATAAAACGTAAATAACGTTTTATCTATTTAAAAATATATATATTTTTTTTTAAAATCTAATTCTACCATTATGTGTCTTACAGGGCAAAATAGCAGAATTATTTTTAAAAATGGTTTTATCTGTTAATTGTATGTTATTTGTTTATTTAAGTGTTTGAATTTACTTTTGTCATCAAACAATGCGATTTTTATACCAAGAAGGCATAAGCCGGAGCGATGTTCGCAATTACTAAATTCTCCCACTCTCTTTTAAATGTGTGAGAGCATTTTTAGGATATTTTTTTATGTTTAATTGTAAATATACAAATAGCAATTATAGCAAAAAAAAAATGCGTATAATGTTTAAATTTTAGTATAAATGTCTTCCTCATCCAAACTGTAAAATAATTTAATTGCAACTTTTTACAGTTTTGGCGCAGATGTCATATACGCACCACATTCGCACGATTGCAACAAAATGGCGATTTTATGCATCTTATGGTAAACCGACTATGGTTGTTTATTTATTAATAAACTATTTATTAACTTTCATTTTGTTTTTAAAATAATATAAATCATTTGGTTCTATAGCTATTAATTAAACTTTTTTATTTATTATTTTTTTTTCAAATAATACAAAATAATAAAAAATATTTATGAATTTGGTAATGAAAAACCAAGTTCTCCAAATTGGCGCCAGAAAAAAATTACATGATTACAGGTACATACATGACCTGTGTCAAAGTTTTTTCACTATACATAAGTAGGGAAAATTCAGTATAAATACCGATTAAAGTTTTTCCAACTATGGAGATTTTGTCACAGATTTGGTCATACACTCAACGAGGTATCTTACTGGCGCCAAAATGGTATTATTTGAATCATATGGTAGCCCAGCTATAGTTGTTTATCTGATGATAAGTTGTTTATTTACTTTCATTTTCTTTTTTGAAATGATATTTGTTGTTTTGTTCTACAGTTACTTTTTTATTTATTGTTACTTGCTGTTTAAAATGATAGAAAATAATAAAATATATATAAATTTCTTTGGTATTCTGAAACGAGGATTTTGCCACATTGTAGTTGCAAGAAAATCGTGCTAAACCTATTGCGTATATGATGTCTGTGTAGGAATCTTTTGTGAAATATGAAAAGGGTAAATTGGCTACTACTTGATTATCACGTCAACCAATTTCGCCAAATCTTTCGCCAAATTATACAAATTTACATAATTTTATCTATACTAATATTATAAAGAGGAAAGATTTGATTGTTTGTTTGTTTGTTTGTTTGTTTGAATTGAATAGGCTCCGAAACTACTTGACGGTTTTGAAAAATTCTTTCACCGTTGGAAAGCTACACTATTTCCGGTGAACATAGGCTAATTTGTAATTGATTTATTCAAATATTTTCCTTAATAATTCAAAATTTCATTATTTTTCATACAGAATCAATTAAAATTTTTCCGATAAAAAATAACCATTTTCTTTCCCGTTGCCAAAAAAATCAAAATATGGAAAATAATTTCTCCTCGGCAATTAATTTTTAGTTGAACAGTATCCACGTGAAAAATTAAAATAAAAAAAATGCAAAGGAAAATAAATATGACGTCATTTATTATATTATCGGAAGTTTTGTTTGCACAGATATCATATACACACCGAGGTAACTAATGGACACTAAATTAATGTTATTTTGCCTGGCATGGCAACCCGACTATTGTTATTTAATTATTAATAAAATGTTTTTTTTATTTCCTTTCTCTTCTTTAAAATTATGTAAACTGTTTTGTTCTATACTTATTACTAATTGTTATTATTTTTTATATAATAGAAAATAATTTAAATATATATATGAAACTGGTATTCGAAAACGATTTTTCCGCCAAATTAGTCAAAAATTATCGATCATATAATTATCGATCTTTTAGATCATAAATCCGATTACAGAAAATTAGTCAGATTATTTAATTAGAAGTTATTAAATTTGTTTTTTTATTATGAAACAGACGAAGAAAAGAAAATTTACTATTGCTGCCCGACTGGAGAATTAACCTTGATGTTATTTTAAAAAACTATCGAAATGGCGAATTTTTAATTATTTGTTTACGTTTTTTTTGTTTATATTATTGCAAACATTTTTCCACTTTTATACACGCATCACCTTGGCGTGATTTTTTTTTATGATGCCAATTTGGAGAACACTGCGTTTTCAAATACCAATTACATTTATATTACTCTTATTTATTTTCTATTATTTTAAAAAGGAAATAATAATAATAAACTAAATCAATAAATAATTATAGAACAAAACAATTTATATAATTTTAAAAGAGAAAAGAAAAATAATGAAATAATTTACTCAAAAATAATCAACTATTACCGGATTACCACGTGAGGCATAAAATCGCAATTTGCTGCAATCGCGCCAACGGGATCCGTAGATGACACCTGCCTACATATTATTGGCAATATTATTGTTTATACAATTTGTTTATATAATTTGGTAATACTTGATAATCCCATCGACCATTTGACATTAAATTTGTTATACGTAATTGTTACTTCATCAACCAATTTTAATTCGATGTTTATTTGTATTTCTATTAACATTTTAGTAATTTATTGATTCTTTGGTTATTTAAAATAAAAATTATGTCCATTTGTATAATTTGGCGAAATTGATCGACGGAATAATCAAGTAGTCGAACAAAAAACTATCGTCAAGCTATAACATTAAATGCCAATAATGGATGATCGTAAATTTCACATTTATTTGAGGACTAACATGAAATAAGTCTGGTACATTTGTAACAATATCGTTTCTAGCACTTCTAATGTTCGACACTAAAAATCATAATGGAATCGATTACAGAAGGTAGAAAGATTTTATTAGATGCAAACTAAAGACTTATTTTTCTACAAAATTTAGTCATCAAGATTATCCTGATTTAACGGCTACATGTTAGCAACTGTTTTATAAAAGGAAGAGGCAGTGAAACTGATGTAATTTTAATGTTATTCAAATAATACAGCTTTAAAACATACTTTTTATGCTTCATTGTTCTACTAAATATATAAGTGAAACACCCTTCTTCGCCTGCCACCCCCACGTAGGGCATCCTTTCCTTAGGGCCTATATCCCACGTGTAGATAAATGGCCGTCATAAATACAAACAAACAAAAACTTTTCTTTATCTGTCAATAATTCTTTACATTTTTTACTCTATGTATTCTTGCTGGAACAGATTAAGGTAGATAGGAAACTACAGTAGACCTACTAGAAGAGGACGTTTATTAAAAAATGTAACATGAAATGACATTGTATGTAGGCTACCAGAACAGTTCAGATGTTGGGATTTTAAGAACTAAGAAATGATAATGTACAATCCGAAAGTTAATAGAGTTTGATAATCAATCTCACTAATCATTGCAATGCCCTCTAATGTAATAGTGTGATGACTCGAGAACATTTTGATTCCTGTTGTCATAACGGTCTCATGTTCATACGAAACTCTACTATAAATGATAAAATAAAAGAGATGGTGCTTAATTGCCCAAATTTTGGCCAAGACTTACAATAGTACAATATTGCAATGGCGTTGGCATGATTTTCAGCAATACGGAAGAACATTCCAGGGTGGTCTATACTGCTTTAAAATAAAATTTTTAAATCACCACTTTTTTTTTTTTTTTTTTTTTTTTTTTAGTCAAGGTTCGTTTGGAAATATGGACCAGCGAAGCGGGCATAGCCTGCTAGTATGCTATATTTACGGGTCATTTGGTCAATTACATCGACTCACTGTAAAACGACAAAGTTGCAGAAATCTGTTTTCGATTAGAAGCAATTTTTACGGATTTATATTTTGAGCTAAGAAGTAATACATTTTTTAAGAGGCTTACTTTTGCAAATGGTAAGAACAACATTATTTGATTAGTTAGTCATAGATATCTTTTCAAAAGTTTGTGGAGAAAAGAGCCATATTATTTTTTCAAACTTTAGCAATTTTCGGAAATTCTCTTTTATTTGCTCGCATACCGTGAAGTTCCACTGGGACTTATTTTTTTGGCCAATAGCTTTTTTGCAAAATGTATACTTGTAAAAAAAAATACGATGTTATAATTCTTTCACAATTTACTTATAGTCTAAGAGCTAGCAACGTCAAAAATCACGTCATTTTATCAAGGCTCATTTTTTAATATGTTTTTCCCTTTTATGGTAGAATACGTTTGCAAGCGGTCTGGCAGTCGGGAGACGTTGCGTTTACCTGTGGCAGAAGGGGTTCTGCAGGTCAAAAAGCTTC
Source organism: Maratus speculifer (assembly GCA_964019185.1). Classification (NCBI taxonomy): domain Eukaryota; kingdom Metazoa; phylum Arthropoda; class Arachnida; order Araneae; family Salticidae; genus Maratus; species Maratus speculifer. Next base: position 51,095,101 of record OZ025295.1, on the reverse strand, counting down.
AAAATCACGTCATTTTATCAAGGCCCATTTTTTAATATGTTTTTCCCTTTTATGGTAGAATACGTTTGCAAGCGGTCTGGCAGTCGGGTGACGTTGCGTTTACCTGTGGCAGAAGGGGTTATGCAGGTATAAAACCTTCAAAAATCCGCCATTTTATAAAGACTCATTTTCTTATATGTTTTTGTGAAGCTTAAAAATTACAAGATATTACTCTTTGGATAGCAGATAACCTATAATTAATTTTCCAGACACAAATTCGGTTGCAAAGTTAATGCCAGACATCTTTAAATATGGCAACGAAAGTGCCTGTTCCAAGAGTGTTTTATAATTTAAATTTTATAAGACCTCTTTCCGTCATTTTATCAAGATTAAAAATTACAAGATATTACTCTTTGGATAGCAGACAACCTATAATTAATTTGCCAGACACAAATTCGGTTGCAAAGTTAATGCCAGACGGCTTTAAATATGGCAACGAAAATGCCTGTTCCAAGAGTTGTTTATAATTTAAAAATTATAAGACCTCTTTACGTCATTTTATCAAGCTTAAAATTACAAGATATTACTCTATGGATAGAAAACAACTTGTAATTAATTTGCCAGACACATACTCGGTAGTAAAGTTAATGCAAGATGGCTTGAAATATCGCAACGAAGTGCCTGTTCCAAGAGCGGTTTTTAGATTCAACAAATTATAAGACCTCTTTACGTCATTGAACCGAATTGGAAACCCTGGATTTTTCTGAATCTTATTGATTAGATTCTCTATTTTTCTGCACCTGATTTTTTGCACGACACTTTTTCAGAACCTGATTGAGTAAATTTGTGATACTTTGTGCTTGATTGACGAAAGTTGCATTTTTTTAAGTCTTACCGACAAGCCTTTTCATGTGATGAAAATTTGTGCACCCTTAGAAAGGTAAAGGTGTAAGAATTCATATAATTTGTTAACATCAACTCACAGCTTAATTATTGGACAAATAAATTCCAGTGTGGCCAAAACCGGGGCACCCACCCTAATATTTAAAAAAAGAAACTTATATTTTGATAAACAATAGCTTTTTTTAAGTAAACTTTATATTGAAAAAAAAATTGCCGAATTTGTGTCTGGCAAATTAATTATAGGTTGTTTGCTATACAAAGGGTAATATCTTGTAATTTTTAAGCTTTATTAAATGACGTAAAGAGGTCTTATAATTTTTAAATTATAAACCGCTTATGGAACAGGCACTTTCGTTGCCATATTTAAAGACGTCTGGCATTAACTTTGCAACCGAATTTGTGTCTGGCAAATTAATTATAGGTTGTCTGCCTAACAAAGACTAATATCGTGTAACTTTTTAGCTTGATAAAATGATGTAAAGAGGTCTTATAATTTTTTTGAATTATAAACAATTCTTGGAACAGGCATTTTCGTTGCCATATTTAAAGCCGTCTGGCATTAACTTTGTAACCGAATTTGAGTCATGCTAATTAATTATAGGTTGTCTGCTATCCAATGTGTAATATCTAGCAATTTTTAAGCTTGATAAAATGACGTAAAGAGGTCTTATAATTTTTAAATTATAAACCGCTTATGGAACAGACACTTTCGTTGCCATATTTAAAGACGTCTGGCATAAACTTTGCAACCGAATTTGTGTCTGGCAAATTAATTATAGGTTGTCTGCTATCCAAAGAGTAATATCTTGTAATTTTTAATTTTGATAAAAAGACGGAAAGAGGTCTTATAATTTTTAGATTCTAAACTACTCCAGGAACAGGCACTTTTGTTGCCATATTTAAAGCCGTCTGGCATTAACTTTGCAACCGAATTTGTGTCTGGCAAATTAATTATAGGTTGTTTGCTATCCAAAGAGTAATATCTTGTAATTTTTAATCTTGATAAAAAGACGGAAAGAGGTCTTATAATTTTTAGATTCTAAACTACTCCAGGAACAGGCACTTTCGTTGCCATATTTAAAGCCGTCTGGCATTAACTTTGCAACCGAATTTGTGTCTGGCAAATTAATTATAGCTTGTCTGCTATCCAAAGAATAATATCTTGTAATTTTTAATCTTGATAAAATGACGGAAAAGTTCTTATAATTTTTAGATTATAAACTACTCCAGGAGCAGGCAATTTCGTTGCCATATTTAAAGCCATCTGGCATTAACTTTGCAACCGAATTTGTGTCTGGCAAATTAATTATAGGTTGTCTGCCCACCAAAGAGTAATATCCTGTAATTTTTAAGCTTGATAGAATGACGGAAAGAGGTCTTATAAAATTTAAATTGTAAAACACTCTTGGAACAAGCACTTTCGTTGCCATATTTAAAGACGTCTGGTATTAACTTTGCAACTGAATTTGTGTCTGGAAAATTAATTATAGGTTATCTGCTATCCAAAGAGTAATATCTTGTAATTTTTAAGCTGCATAAAAACATATAAGAAAATGAGCCTTTATAAAATGACGGATTTTTGAAGTTTTTTGACCTGCATCACCCCTTCTGCCACAGGTAAACGCAACGTCACCCGACTGCCAGACCGTTTGCAAACGTATTCTACCATAAAAGGGAAAAACATATTAAAAAATGAGCCTTGATAAAATGACGTGATTTTGAAGCTTTTTGACCTGCACAACCCCTTCTGCCACAGGTAAAGGCAACGTCTCCCGACTGCCAGACCGCTTGCAAACGTATTCTACCATAAAGGGGGAAAACATATAAGAAAATGAGCCTTGATAAAATGACGTGATTTTGAAGCTTTTTGACCTGCATAACCCCTTCTGCCACAGGTAAACGCAACATCTCCCGACTGCCAGACCGCTAGCAAACGTATTCTATCATAAAATGGAAAAACATATTAAAAAATTAGCCTTGATAAAATCAGGTGACGAAAACGTTGCTAGCTCTTAGACTATTAGTTTTTTGCCAGATTCAAAACTAAAAATTCATTTGAAGGTATTCCTGATAGTACAAGTTCATATTTGCGTAAATAGGGAAAGCCATTCGTAAGGTATTTACTTGGAAGACTTAACTAAGGAACGACGTACGATGGAAAAATCTTACTACTTACTCTTTACTTTCGAAATAGGTTTCAGAAGTGATACTTATTTTTGAAAAAAAAATTCTGTAATAAAATTGAAAATGTAAAAAAAACTTTTATACAGATTGACTTAAACTATTCAATGGAAAAAATAAAACGAACAATACAGTGCAAATGAGGTAGCATTAAAAATTTGTTCCGTGGGATTAACATTGTGAGGGAGTGTTTTCTTTGTGATAAAGGCACTCTAGCATTTTTGTGAGATCGTGACGTCAATGTTTTAACATGTGTAGCGTGAAAGCGACCTCTATACTTTATTTTACTTTAACTTTCTAGAGCGTGTGTGTCGCCTCGGTTCTACAGTTATGTCGCGGTTAGAAGTAATATGCAAATTTATAGTATCGACTTCAGTTTCGTATGACTTCATATCGACTATTGACTTCTTATCGACTTCAGACAACGTATAAAAGCAGTGTGTGGTGGTGAGAAGGTGAGTGAGGAGAAGGCGGCGAAAGCCAGCCAGGTGAATTGGACTGCGCTATAGCGAGTTATTATTAGCCTCCCGTGAATTAGCTAGGAGTTTTAGAGTGAAATAGCCAGCAGCATTTGCCGATTTAGTTTATCACCAGCGGAGCTATCCAGGAAAAGTGCCGGTGGTAAGAGATAGTTTAATTACGTTGAGTAATTTTTATAATAAAGAGTGTTTACAGCCACGGGCTGTGTTATAAAGTTTTAATCTAGCGTTTGGCTGAGTCTGCACGAGAAGTTGGTTTGAAGTGCCCCGACTGAGACTATGCCGAGGGTTGTGAGTATATTTTCAACTTAATCTCTTGATATTGTGAATAGTTATTGAAATTAGTGAACTGACGCTCCACTTTCCCTGAGTCCTAGCAGTTTAAATAAACTGTGGTTTTTAACTTATATCTAAAATTATGTCTTCATTTCATCTACATAACCACCCTGCCGGTACAAATGACACCCAGTCTGTGTACCCACACGTTACAACATTAGCGATCAATTATTTTGGCGTGAGTGAACTATTAACTTAAATTTAGCAAACAAAACCAGAAAATATTCTTTCTAATAAAGATGTGCATAACTTATATAAATTAGACAGTTTATTTTCCAATAAATCTTCTAAATAAATATATCCACATAATTATTTGTTCTGAGTTTAAAGATTAAGTTATATATATATATATATATAATCATTGTCAAATCAATATCTGCTGTTGTTCTCAAAGTACAAAATATTGATTTAAAATGTTAGGTTAAACACATTTTAATTATATAAGTTATCAGTTTCACAAAAATTGCATACCAAATTGGTCGAGGGAGGGGGGACAGGGTCGTAGCTAAGAGGGTTCTATGGGCGGCTCAGTCCTCCTAAAAAATTTTGAGCCCTCCCCCCTCCCGGTAAAGATTCCAAAGTCACTTAAGGAATTTATGTTCTTAAAATCCAAATGAAATTCTATTCAAAAATCTGATTTAGTTTTGAGGATCTTTCACAGTTTTGCAAAAATACTAAATTGTTTCTAAAATAAGTGTTTCAACTTTTGCTCATCCTATTTACACACATGAAGTTAACAGGATCGATGTTTGATATTGCACTCGTTATACACTCGAATTTTTCAACATCCTATTATAGTCTTAGCATAAAATGAAGTTATTTCAACAGTTTATTTTAATGAGAAACATAATAACTACAGAGTGAATATACACTAATTTATCTTTCTACATGAGAGAAAATATAAGCCTCCCTATATTTTCTTGAGCCCCACCTATTATTCACTTCTAGCTACGGCCCTGGGGCAATATAAAATTAGTTGTCTGGTGGCAGTGGATCAGTTAACGTTTTTATGGGCCCCCTGTGTCACTTATATCTGAATTATGTACGTACACATCTATCTAATTAATATACGTATATAATGAATACAAATTAAACGTAAATCTATAAAACGGTTTAAAAATGTATGAGTTATTAAATAAATCACTTTCTATGTCCAAAAAAAGTGTGGGGGGCACTACATTTAAATTATTTAAATATTTTCTACATATTTATCAAAATAATTACTTTTATGTGAGCAAAATCATCTTAAAGAAAGGTATATGTTCCTGTGGTAATACCAAAACAGTTTTTTCTTATTGAAATATCACTTATGAAGGTTTTAAGAAGTAAATAATTAAGGCAAGGGTATTTATATCATATAAAAAACTGGTGGAACCACAGAGAAAAGTAGAGCTCGATCTAAAAAAAATGTTACCGTAAAAATTGGAAAATATTTTTAATCTAAAAATGTGCGTAGAAAAGAAATGGAATCAGATTATCTGTAAAGCTCATGAAATAACCCAAATTTCTGTTAGCTGAAAATGTGGATTGAGCTTTACTGGTGCCTTAAAATCAATCAGGGAAAAAGAGGCATTTTAACTCACTCCGTATTTCAATCATCCACAATACCCTGTTCGCACTACAAACATAAGATATCTTAGATCGTCGTATTTGAAGTGGTACTCTCCCGCAATCGGATGCTTGTTCACATTGAAAAACTTACCTAAGATATCTTAACGTATGTCACTGTATCTCTGAACTGAACAAATGTAACGTATGCGCATGCGCTTGAAATAAAAACGGCCGCAACAGCCAATCAATAAAAGCGAAGCTTTATATCTAATGAGAGTGAGTGGTTGTTCCTGTATCTAGCCTGAGCAAGTTGAAAACTCTCTGAGAGCGTTCCAGCCCTGAGATATCTTAACTATCCATAGTGTGAACAGGGTATAACCAGTTTAAATATTTGGGTTCATAACCATATGTTACAGGCTGATGTAATAAAATATGAGAACGGTTCGTTCAGTACAAAGTGTGAACACAATTCCATTCCAGCGGTTTTGATAAGTGAAAGATCAAAGTTCCAAGTAAATTCAAAACCTTCAACAGATACGATTCAACCATATACTAAATATTTGTGTTCAGATAATATTTATCCACATCAGTTTCTCAAGAACCTAATTATATTAATGTTATACTTTAATTATTACTTCATGGTTTATAATTATTTAGCGTTGTGGAGCTTAACTGATTTGAGACAACATAACAATACATTATACTAGCTTTTGTCCGCGGCTTCGCTCGCGTTAAATACAACAAACTATGTAATCAATCTTTTAAAAACTCATATAATTATTGAGGAAAAAGTGGAAAATAAATTTTACTTATTATTTTTATATCCAGACACACGGCAGTGTGTCAGCCAAGTTCACAAAGTAAAAGGCGACACACCGGCCGTGGGTTATATTACCCGAACCATTTCGAGCCACTTTTGACCCCTCAATAATTTAAATTATATTTGACCTACACACTTGCAATTTTTTGTGTCGTGTAAGACCATCTTCTAATTTCCGAATCCTAAATTTAAAAAAAAAAAAATCTTTCACCGTTCACGAGAAATTGACGCCTGAAAACCACTGTTTTTACCACTGACTCACTGATTCACTGACTCACTCATAGAAATGTTTGACTACTTCCTTGTGACTTAGGAAGTTGAAATTTGGTGTGGAGGTAGGTTATTGGATCTATAAATAGGAAAAAATCAAAAATCACCATTAATTAAACATTAATGGTTGGTTAGAGGATAAATTATTGGATTACAATGGAAGATTATGAAAATTTCACAAAATACCAGAAATAGTGCCAAGTTGGCGTCACTTTTGGCGAGTATCAGGGCTAATCTCTGAAACTATCGAACCGATTTCAAAAGTAATGGTACCAAAATGATGGTATTCGCCCCGGTTCAAACATAAACTATATCTTATGTCTGTGCCACTAACCAAAAGAGGGTTCAGAAGCGTAAAACATTCTAAAAATGCGATTTTTGTTTGACTGAAGGGCCTAGAAGCACAAAATTTGGCATGTTAATTATTTATAAGATATAAATTATCACTAATGACATTTGCTAAAAAATATCAAATTTAAATGGGTGAAAATCCGCGAAGAGCGTCCTAAAAAAGTTCGAAATACCAATTTTAAAACAATCTCAGCAAACAACAAACCAATCTTAAAAGTAATGATATCAAAATGATGATGACAGTCTTTGCTCCAACATAGGATATATCTTATGTCGATTACACTAACCCAAAGGAGGTAAAAGAGCATAAAAACATTCTAAAAATGCGATGTCTGTATATATGAAGTGACTGGACCGGAAACATAAAGTTTGGCATTTTAGAGTTTATGGGAATTTCGCGAAATATCAGAAATAGTGCCAAGTTGGCAACACTTTTGGCGAGTACCGGGGCTAATCTCTGAAACCACCGAACCGATTTCCAAATTAATGATATCAAAATGATGGTATTCGCCCCAGTTCAAATATAGGCTATATTTTATGCGTATACCATTAACCAAAAGAGGGTGAAGAAGCAAAAGACATTCTAAAAATGCAACTTTTGTGTTACTGAAGGACCTAGAACTATAAGATTTACCATGTTAATTATTTATAAGATATAAATGATCTCTAAGGGCATTTGATAAAAAATACGGAATTCAAAAAGGGTGAAAATGTGCGAAAAGCGTTCTAAAAATGCTCTTAATTGGGATTTTTAAGCACTTTCAGCAAATATCTTATGTCGATTCCATTAATCCAAAGGGAGTAAAATAGCAAAAAGCGTTCTAAAAATGCGATGTCTCTATGTTAAGAGCCTAAAAACATAAAATTTGGCATGTTCATTAGTTATAAGTTATAAATGATTACTAAGAACATTTGTTAACAAATACAAAATTTAAAAGGGGTAAAAATGCGCGAAAAACGTTCTAAAATCTTTCTAAATAGCAATATTTAAGCAATCTTGGGTAGTTAGCGAACCGATTTAAAGAAAAAAAAAAAAAGATGCCAAAATGATGGCGACAGTCCTCGCTCTAACAAAATTATTGGATAAATTACCAGATTACAATGGGAATCTATGAGAATTTGGCAAAATACCAGAAATAGCGCCATGTTAGCAGGACTTTTGGGTCGTAATTTTTGTCGTCAATATAGCGATATTTTGCCAAGTTGGCTACAAACATTTTTGGTCGACGAAATAATCAAGTAATACCCAATCACGTAAAAGAAACATCCTTATTAGTGGAATTTAAAGGAACATAAGCAGTCCTAATGTTAAATTTTTGTAATTTGACTGAAAAAAACAGTGAATAAATGCAGGAAAAAGCTGAAAGATTAATTAATATTAAATAAAACTAATTTAACTATTTTAACCTATTTATTTCAAAAATGAAACGAATACCTACTTATTTGACAAAAAATAATGATATCCTATCAAAAGCATGAATGTGAAAAAATGCCAAGTTCGTTAAAGGTTTCGCTCATAAAAGAAGTGATTTGACAAAAAATAATCCTGTCAAAAACATGAATGTGAAAGAATGCCAAGTTCGTTAAAGGTTTCGCAAATAAAAGAAGTGAGATCTAACTGCAAACCAAGTTCTTTCGGAGCTCCTTAAATCATAACTCCTGTCATGCATAATATTATTCAATTGCTTAAAATGATTTGTTATGTTACTTGCAGTGGCGCAGCCAGAATTCGGTTCTAAGGGGGGTTTTGAGTTTCTGATAAAGGTTATTTGAATTACCGGTTAATAGAATCAGTACTAAATAGAATATTTACTGTATAATACTTAAACTCAAAGAGCGTCTGTGTGGCCGGAAATCATCATTTTTTTTTTCAGCATGAAACATCTAAGAAAAGTAATTTAGTTCAAATAACCAATTTTTACTTAACTGATTCATGTAATATGCACTTTCACAATTTTAAGTAGAATTTTCGCCATTTAATTGAATCACTTTATTAAATGAAATCTGATTCAATAAAATGGCGGATTCCGAAATGCGCCAAAACATTTAAATATTAAGTTTGGATTTCATTCATATAAGCAGCAATTATAGCAATCTTTCTCAGCTCTGGGAGGGGTTTTAACACTAAAACCACCCCCTTGGCTGCGCCATTGGTTACTTGTTATTCAATAGAGCGACTTGGCAAGTTTTCAGCTACCAACTTTAATCTTTGAGTAGGAGTACAATTTAATCTAGAATCTAATTGGCAAAGATCTAGTCAATCCAGTGTTCGAATAAGAATATTGAAGTTAAGGTACTGATAAGTTAAGGAAGGGATCAACTTTAATTTCTGATCAACTAAATAGAAAAAATTGAATAAGAGAAAACTTGCTAAGTCGCTCTATTGAATAACAAGTAACATAACAAATCATTTTAAGCAATTGAATAATATTATGCATGACAGGATGCATGACAGGAGTTATGATTTAAGGAGCTCCGAAAGAGCTTGGTTTGCAGTTAGATCTCACTTCTTTTATTAACGAAACCTTTAACGAACTTGGCATTCTTTCACATTCATGTTTTTGACAGGATATATCTTATACTATAATGCGAGCAAAAATTGTGTGTGTGTGTGTGTGTGTGTGTCTGTGTGTGTCTGTGTGTGTAAATTTTATCTCAAAAACGGCTCTAACGATTTTCGCAAAAATTTAGATTTGACCATTTTCGGGCACGAGAAGACCATTGGGCTAGGTCACATGTTCGAGAAAATTCGATTCTTGGGTCATTTTGGGTCATAATGGGTCAGGATAGAGCTATTTATATCTAGAGAACGGCTTGATCGATTTTAAGGAAATTTTGTATCCAATCGTTTTCTGGCACGAGAAAACTATTGGGCTGGGTCACATGTTCGAAAAATTTGGATTAATGGGTCATTTTTGGGACATTATGGATCAAGCCATTTTTATCTAAAAAACGGCTCTAACGATTTTGACCAAATTTTATATTTTATCGTTTTGGATTACAAGAAGACCATTGGGTTAGGTAACATGTTCGAGAAAATTCGGTTAGTGGGTCATTTTTGGGGTCATTGTGGGTCATGCTATTTTTATCTAGAGATTTTCTCACGCAATTTCGACTAAAAATTGCATTCTATGGTTTTCGGACACGAGAAAAACATTCAGCTACGTTACATGTTCGAGAAAAAAAAATAATGGGTCATATTGGGTCATTAAGGGTCTGGGTCAAACTATTTATATTTAAAGAACGGCAGAATCAATTTCATCGAAATTTTGCATGTAACAGTTTTTTGACATGAGAAAACTAATGAGCTAAATCACATGTTTGAGAGATTTCGACTATGAGGATCATTTGTGGGTCATGATGTGTCATGGTCAAGATATATCGAAAAAACAGGTGGATCGATTTTAACGAAATTTTGTATACAACATTTTTTGGCACGAAAAATCTATTGGGCTAGGTCTCATGTTCGAGAAATTTCGATTAATGGGTCATAAAGGGTCTGGGTCAAGCTATTTATATTTAAAGAACGGTAGATTCGATCTTAATGAAAATTTTGTATGTAACAGTGTCTTTTGACACGAGAAAACTAATGGGCTATCTCACATGTTTGAGAGATTTCGATTATAAGAGTCATTTATGGGTCATGATGGATCATAATGGGTCATGTCAAGCTATATCTAAAGAACATATGGATCAATTTTAACGAAATTTTTTATACAACATCTTTTTGGCACGAGAAAATCATTGGGCTGGTCACATGATCGAGAAATTTCGATTAATGGGTCATAAAGGGTCTGGGTCAAGCTATTTATATTTAAAGAACGGCAGGCTCGAGTTTAACGAAATTTTGTGTGTAACAATATTTGTACACGAGAAAACTAATGGGCTAATTCACATGATCGAGAGATTTCGATTATAAGGGTCATTTGTGGATCATGATGGGTCATGGTCAAGCTATATCTAAAGAACGGGTGAATCGGTTTTAACGAAATTTTATATACAGCATATTTTTGGCACGAGAAAATCATTGGGCTAGGTTACATGTTCGAGAATGTTTGATCAGTGGGTCACTTTTGGGTTATTCTAATTTTATCAAGACAATGTCTCACGCAATTTTGACTAAATTTTATATTCTATCATTTTCAGATACAAGAAAATCATTGGGTTAGGTCAGATGTTTGAGAAAATTTGATTACTGAGTCATTTTGGGTCATAATGGGTCAAGGTCAACCTACCTAAAAATTGGTTCAATCGATTTTATCTAAATTTTGTATCTAACGTTTTTCGGCGCGCAAAAATTAATGAGCTAGGTCACATTTTCGAGAGATTTCGATATAAGGGTCATTTGTGGGTCATGCTAATTTTATCTAGAAAATTGTTCTCACCATTTTGAGTATACTTTCTATTATATCGTTTTCGGGCAAGAGAAAACCATTGAGCTAGGATACATGCTCGTAACAATTCAATTAGTGGTTCGTTTTAGGTCTTAATGGGTTCGGGTCATTCTAATTATATAACAACGACTCAATCAATTTTACCTAAATTTTGCAACAAAACGTCTTTTGTCACGAGAAGACTATTGGGCTGAGTTGCATATTAAATAAAATTATATTAGTGGGTCATATCGCTTCATTGCTGAATGCTGTCAAGCTCATTTTACTTAAGAAATGGCTTAAACGATTATGATTCATTTCATACTCTACTGTTTTTGACTACCTGAAGACCATTGAGCTAAGTCACATGTTTGATCATATTTGATTAGTGGATCATTTGGGTAATAAAGGTCAGGATCACGAGACTATGGCAAAAGCCAATAAGTTGGCGATATTTGACAAATACTGGCTAAATTTGGCCGAAAAATCGACTATTAAGGTTACGAAACCAAAACACGTATTTGACACCAAGCGAAAGAATGTGACCAAATTTGGCTATATCTGACAAAAAATATTGTGTTTCAGAATGTGAAGAAATTTCTTATACATTCTTAATAGTATTCGAGATGCATAGTTAAACTAATCAGAGTCGAGCTAAAAAAGTGATTTGGATTGATGTCCTTTCGTTGTAAATTTTAAAATAAAGTAAAATTTATGAACATGTGCATACAAACATAGTTTTCTTATTGATTGTTTTTATAAATAATACTATTATTAATAACATGTTTTACAGTAATAATACAGAGTAAATGATACAGGGAAAATACTATATCGAGTTGAACACAAAGCTAATTTTGACCGAGCTGAGCTCGGTCATACCTGCTAGTTTACTTTAAACCAAAAACAACAAAACCAATTCACGAAGCAAAACTAAATCAAATACCAAAGCGATTGTCTTATTCTTTAAAAGACTCAACTTTTGCTTTAAAGTTTTAGGGGAATCCTGGGAGGGGGGGGGGGGGTTCAAACCTATCCCCATTTTGATATACATTAACAATACCATCGAACATACATTGTTATTATTTACACTATGATATTCCAGTGAATAATTTATAAGACCTTTTTGCAACCAAATTAACATTTTTACATTGAAAGGTATTTAAGACAATATTAAAACACAAGCGTCTAGAGATCACACTTTCTCATTTTGATCCCGCGGGGGATCGGCCACTGCGCATATCGTTCCCCGCATGACGTAGCGATTTTCGCGGAATTTTGCATACTGCACATATATTTTCGTGCATAAAGTATATTTTTGACAAATATGAGTTAGATATATATTTTTTAGCCATTTTCTATTATTTTAATTAGGAAATAATAATAAATTACAAAAGTTTAATTAATAATAATTGAACAAAACAATTTATATCGATTTATAAAAGGAAATACAAAGTAAATAAGCAATTTATAAATAACTAAACAACAATGACCGGGTTACCATATGAAGCATAAAATCGCCATTTTGTTGCACTCTATTGATTAAAAAATATATTTAACTGATATTTGATAACGAAGTTTTTGCCAAACTGACGTCAGAAAAAAAATCGCGCCAATGTGGTGCGTATATGACATCTGTGTCCTGATATATATATATATATATATATATATATATATATATATATATATATATATATATATATATATATATCCATTGGTGAATCTTGTCTACTTTTAATGGTATTATATATATATACATATATATATTTCAAATAATGTTATGAATAATAAATTCCAATATCTTGATGCTATGTAATTTTTCTTTTACAATATTATTTCATTTTTTTTTTTTCATTTATCTTTTAGTGAAATTTAATTATACATCTGCTGAAGGGTTAAGCTGCTTAAAATGTTTAGAATTAGAAAATATTACAAAATTAGGATATAAGACAGCCTATTTAAAAAAAAAAAAAAAAAAAAATTAAGAAATGTATAACAACATGTACATAAACTGTAAACCTGAAAAAGAAAGATTTTTTATACCCTTTCTTCATGAAGAAGTAATTATTATATCAAAGATATTATAAAAAAAAAGTATTTGGCATATAGAATTAGTGAAACTTCAATTTCCATTAGCATAGTTTAGTGATGCATATGATTTTTTTTATCATTACAGAGTATAAACAATTACTGTTATAACTAATTAAGTATTTAAATGGTATTATAATTATTTTCTTGCTATTAATACTGCTTTGTCTGAAATGTCAAATAATGTTGAGTAATTTGTTTGGATACCAACTTGGACATTTTTTCGCCAAGTACTGGCAAAAATGTACCACTAAACTATATTGATGGAAATTCAAATTTCATTAACTTTTTTGCAATAGGATTTGGAAGGAAAATCTTACAATTATCTATCAAAACAATTAACAGTTTTAAATAGAAAGAAACTAAAATAAATGAATATGTATGCATTTAAAATGAAGGAGAATCGCGCCATCGATGAAGGGATTACGTGCACAAATGTATAATAGGGTAGATGTGCCAGTAATGGACCACCTTCCAGTAATGGGCCACCTCGCACTTTTTGGTTTATAAAAAAATAATAAATAATAGTTAAGCTTTTGTTATTTTTTTCTGAACTCCACCTTGCATGCTTTATAAGCTGGATTAATTTTTTACACTTTTCGTCAAAACAATTAGGAAGCAGAAAATAAAGTTTCACAGTTTTTCTATTTTTCACTGAAAATCTTAATGAACATGCTAAGAGCTGACTTTATTTACTTAGTTTATATCTTTTTTATTTTTCCGTAAAATTTGAATGTTTTTGTTTGGTTAATAATTTAAAACATTGAATTTAATATACCAATGGCCATTTACAAAATTTTATTTATTTTTAAGATTTTAGGAGGGGTGGTCCATTACTGGATTGCTTATTTCGTGATTTTCCAGTAATGGACCACTCAAGTGACCAATACAAAAAGTGTAATTTCAGTAGAGATAAAATATTTTGATTTAACTAAAAAGCTAAATAATCAAATTTAATGCTTAAATTTTACCTATTAGAGTTTAAAAAAGGCAATTTCTTTATAAATAGTTGTTTTTAAAAAGTCATCCAAAATTAGTACAAAAAACAAGCAGAACATTTGACAAAATCTAGATGTGCCGTTACAAAAGAAGTTGTTTTAAGTTGGTTCAGAAATGTAAAATTATATTTGGAAGAAGATATTATTAATATTTTCTTCCGAATTCTAAAGCATACACAGGAGAATTTTCAATAAGGTTAAAACAAGGTTTCTTTTGTTCTCCTAAAACAAGGAAAATTTTGGGGCCAAAATCAGTTAAAGATGTGTATTATGTAGTACCAAATAACGAAAAAGAACAAATCACTGTTATGGGATGTTTTTCAGCAAATAATGAGATTGTTCCATTTGTGATAATATATCCATATAAGTATCTCTGAAATGAAATTGTAGAATAAATCTGTGCCAAATTGATGGGCTATATGATTATCTGAAAATGGTTGGATAGTGCAAGAACATTTATCATTTTAAATGTATTCTAAAATTCCATATTGAATAGTTTGGACTATCGGAAAGGGATGATAAAATTGAAGATCTGTTATTTATATTTCACAGTTGCACAGCACATCATTTAGATAATGATATGAATGAAGATTGGAAACTTTTTTTTAATGCCTTATTTTATCTAAACATGATTTCAGTAAAACATTGTCTTTATCTTATAAATCCTTTAAATTTAAATATTTTGTTTTATATCTTTACAATATAAGTCCTTTAATGTTAGTTAATAATAAAAAGTTAATAATATCACTAACATTTTGTTTTATATCCACATTATAAATCCTTGATTAAAATAAATTCATAACTTAAATTTAAATATTTTGTTTTATGTTTTTTCATTATAAATCCTTCAATGTAATGAATTCTAACTTAAGTTTTAATATTTTGTTTTATTAGTATGCTTTCATTAAGTTCTGGAGCAAAATACAATTGAAACAAGATGGAAATTGCACGTGAAGCGTAGCAAATGAAGTGCGTTCGTACGATAATGAAGTTTTAAAAATATACAGATCTTCCTGATATAGTAGACAATACTTCGGATACAGTACAGTGGTTGAACTCTTTGTGTTCCTATAAACATATAGGAAGTAATTTTCATTACACCTCAGCAACGTATATCATATTCATAAAATGTGGCATAGTTTAATATAATTAAAACATGTCCTAAACTATGTTTCGATGTATAGCATTATGTAGTGGAATACTTTTGTGTGGCCCTGTAATTTAATAATAAATATTCTTTGCATCTCAGATTGTACAGAATTTATATTTTAGTATATATATATGTCATAAGTTCATGTCAATTTTATTATGTTCGAATGAGTGTAACACCATTAAAATGCATTTGCAACTTTTTTCCCCATTGACTGTAATGTAACGAAATACTTTTGATAGTCCCTGTAATTGATCTATGCATCTGATTACCATAAGATCTGAAATAACTCGACAAAATTATG
Source organism: Maratus speculifer (assembly GCA_964019185.1). NCBI lineage: Eukaryota > Metazoa > Arthropoda > Arachnida > Araneae > Salticidae > Maratus > Maratus speculifer. The sequence goes on along the minus strand of OZ025295.1, from coordinate 51,079,321 downwards.
TAATAATTATATGTTTTAAATTTCAAACGATTCGGTTGGATAGTTTTTGCGTTGTTATATGCGGACAGACAGACAAATAGACGGACAGACAGATGGACAGACAGACAGACGGACAGACGGACGGACTGAACGACAACAATAGGTGCTACGTATTTACATAATTAGGAATGCACCTAAAAACAATTATCTGTTATTTTTTGTAGGGTGGCCCATTACTGGAACATAGGCGATCCATTACTGGAACATAGGTGGTTCATTACTGGGCTTTTGGTGTTAAGACATATTTCTATTATTTAAAATTAAATTTTTATTTCTATTGGGAAATGTAACTATGGGATTAGTTAAATATTGTTGAAAGATTAATATAATATGAAAAAAATTGGAATACAATAATTATAATTATTAATAAAAAAAATTTTTTTAGAGAAATTCCTTAAGAGGGTCCATTACTGGCACATCTACCCTAAATATATTTCTGTGTAATAATATAAATGTATTTCTTCATTAGAGAAATACTACATCTTCATCAATGGAGCGATGATTAGAAAGAAACGCGCGCGAGAATAAATTTATTACTATTTCTTCATCAGAGAAATACTACAATCTCCATGCACGGAAATATATGTGCAGTATGCAAAATTCCGCGAAAATCGCTACGTCATGCGGGGAACGATATGCGCAGTGGCCGATCCCCCGCGGGATCAAATTGAGAAAGTGTGATCTCTAGACGCTTGTATTTAAGACAATATTAAAACTAATTTACATACAATTTTTAAATGAGAACATTAAAAAATTAATATACAATCAAATGTTGGATGCAAGTAATATTTTTCTTGACTTCCATAATTTTAATTCTTTGGGTTGGATGCAATTAATATTATTCTTGACTTCCATAATTTTAATGCTTTGGATCACAAATCGCTGACATTGACATGTATTAGATATACTTACATTATATAAGGCACAATGCTACATTATGAGCATTAAGATATTGATCTAGTAATAATGTTCTTAACATCAGTAATTTTCACATATTAAACTATATATCACGGTCATCAATTCAAATTATGTTTTGTGTTAATCAATATTTACAGATAGCTATATAATAAACTGTAGAAGGAACTATATTAGCTAATAAAACAGTAATTATTTGACGCTTCATAAAAATACTCAGAAAACTTGTAAGTGGGGGGAAATTAAGATCTTGTTAAAGAAAAATATATATCCAATAAGTACAGAATAAATTAGAATGAAACATATAGAGAAAAACCAATTGTCCCATTCTATTCCACTCCTTTTATTGTACAGAACACTGAGAGCACACAACGTTATCTTGTTTCAGAAACCTATCAGCGCCATTCATCGGAATCCATGAGTAACACTTTAGCTTTCTACCTTGAAGTTTCGGAACGCTCCATACAAACTTCCACCCTTTCCCCCATTTTAGGGAGGTGGGGGGTTAGAAAGAGACAAAAAGTAGCCTATGTTACTCTCCATCTCTTCAAATATCTCCACTTAAAAAAATACGTCAATTCGTCGCTCCATTTTGCCGTGAAAGACGGACAAACAGACACACACACTTTCTCATTTAAAATATTAGTATGGATTGACTACTTTCCCCAGTAATCATTTTATGTGGATAATAGTATAATTCAGAATATAAGGCACAAGTAAAGCTTAGTCCACATTTTCAGCTAACAAAAATTTGGGTTGTTTCATGAACTTTACAGATCATCTGATTCCATTTCTTTTCTACGCACATTTTTAGATTGAAAATATTTCCCAATTTTTACTGTAACTTTTTTTTTTTTTTTTTTTTTTTTTTTTGATCGAGCTCTACTTTTCTCTCTGGTTCCACCAGTTTTTTAAATGATTTCACAGCTTTTTCAGTTCTTATCAGGAACTTTATCAATCAACTTCAACTAACAAATCCAAAATGTTATTAGTATTAGTTTAAAGTTATTTTTAGATATATTAGTCGGAAAAAACGTCAAGTTAGCTTCCATTTTGGCGAATAATTTTATGCACCAAATTTTCGATATATCGCCAAGTGGTGAAAAACTTGGCGACATATGGCGACAGAATTGCCTCCTCCTAGATGATAGTCCCACAGCAGTTTCTCGGAAACTACGAAGATTTTCTTGTGACCATAGGTATCTACACAGATTTTTATAACTTCATTTTCAAATCGTTATTTTTATAAATATAGAAGAATTTTTTTTCTAAATTATCCCTTTTTAATTGAAATATCTGTATTGTAGTAACGTGTATTTTGACGCCGAAACTCAAATAAAGATGCTATGTTTTTTTAATACATATTTAGTTACAGTTTATATACAGGGTGATGCAGCTCGTCGGTGACAAACTTTAAGGATCGATAGAGCACACCTAGACGAACATTTTTGAATGGGGAATGTAGGGTCCCTGACGCGATGGTAAGGCGCTAGGCGCTTTCGAAAATTTGGGTGCCGAAATTCGAAACGTCATAAAAACTAGGGAAATGGTTAGATTTTCTTGCTTGTTGCGTCGAAATGATTCTGTTTGTTTAGACTTTCTTCAGTACCAATTTGATAAGCGTATCTCTTAAAACATGGATAGGGGGCGCTGCAGACTTTGGAGAGCTAGACAACAACTTTAAGCCCGTTATTTTGATAATTTAACACATGCTCGCCAAAGTTTATACTCTAACTTAAAGTCTGAACCCAAAAGTAGAGCCCTGCAAAAAGCGTAAGAGCCGGAATAAAATGTCAAAGTACAGGGTGGTCGAAACTCGAAGGCTCCTAAGAGATAAACAAACAGATTTCTTGACTTATGGCATGCATTTTCATGATTCTGTTTGCTGGGGCTCTCTGAAACTCAGTTGAACGGTACAAAAAGAAACATCGATAGGGGGCGCTTTGGGCAAAAAACATAATTCGTTGACATTTCGGACGCTAACTGGAAACGGGGCGCTACGATCAGTTAGTAATAATAAAAACACATTTTCTACCTCTGCTCAACACTTCTGAATAAATTTAGACCAAAAACATCAATGATACTGGAAATTTATTTACAAAAAATAACACTACAGAAGATGCTCGAAATTTCGACCTTGGGCCATGATGCAGGCTTCGCACCTCCGTCGCATTGAGGAGTGTGTGTTTCCAACAATGCCAGGAGTATCTCTGATCTGCCCTGCAGCTGCCACAATGCGCGCCACAAGTTCTTCAGCACTGCTGACAGGTGTATGGTATACCTCGGCCTTCAGGTAACCCCAAAGGAAGAAATCCAAGCAGGTGAGGTCTGGTGATCGGGCAGGCCAGTGAACTGGACCCCCACGCCCGATCCACCGCTGGCCATACCTTGCGTTTAGATGGAGACGCACGTCGTTCGTGTAATGGGCCGGAGCTCCATCGTGCTGGAACCACATCTGGCGACGCGAACCTTCGGGTACGTGCGCCTCCTCCAGAAGCTGCGGCAGCACTTGATCCAGGAAAATCAGGTAATTTCCACCTGTCAGCCGTTCAGGTAACAAATAAGGGCCAATGAGGCAATCCCCCAGAATGCCGGCCCACACATTTACTGAGAAACGCTCCTGGGCTGCTCGGCTTCTGGTTTCATGTGGATTTTCATCACACCACACATGACTGTTGTGGGCGTTCCACATTCCCTCCCGGCTGAAGGTGGACTCGTCCGTAAACAAAATGCTGTTTACAAAACGGGGATCCCTGGATCTCATCGCCAAGTACCATCTTGAGAATTCCACTCGAGGGCCAAAATCCTGCTCTCTGAGCAACTGCACCCGCTGGATGTGGTAGGGGTGCAGATTCCGGGAACGTAAGATGCGCCACGCAGTTGCTTGCGAAATGCCAACATGTCTGGCGATATCTCTCGTGCTAAGACCTGGGTTGTCCTCAACCAGGTTAAGCACAGCCTCTTCGTTGTCGGGGGTGCTCACTGATCGCTCCCGTTCAGGCCTGCCTCCGTCGAAAGATCCCGTTGTGGACAACCTCTGATGTACTCGAGCGAAGAAGGCATGGCAGGGGATTTGCCTGTTGGGGTAACGCTCGGCGTACAACCGCTGAGCGGCTCGTCCATTACAACCAGCAGCGCCATACGCCAAATGCATGTCAGCCAATTCAGAGTTTGTGTACCGTTCCATCCTACTACCGATCTGCAGACAAGTAACCCGAAACTTAAGTAGGTACCGCACGTTCAAAAGACGTGTCTGCGCATACAACTACGTCATCTCGCGTTGTCGTCTACGCATTACGTATCTTTTGCATATCGATATGGTACGATATCTTTTGCATAAATCAGCAAAAAGCACCTTATGTAAATTTTATTGCGCGCATTGTGCATGATTGAAACCAGCTATGTTTGTTAAAAAAAACAAACAAACTGCAGTTTTAATAGCTTCTTATGATAAGTAAATTACTCTCTTGTTTTGTTTCTAACTGATCGTAGCGCCCCGTTTCCAGTTAGCGTCCGAAATGTCAACGAATTATGTTTTTTGCCCAAAGCGCCCCCTATCGATGTTTCTTTTTGTACCGTTCAACTGAGTTTCAGAGAGCCCCAGCAAACAGAATCATGAAAATGCATGCCATAAGTCAAGAAATCTGTTTGTTTATCTCTTAGGAGCCTTCGAGTTTCGACCACCCTGTACTTTGACATTTTATTCCGGCTCTTACGCTTTTTGCAGGGCTCTACTTTTGGGTTCAAACTTTAAGTTAGAGTATAAACTTTGGCGAGCATGTGTTAAATTATCAAAATAACGGGCTTAAAGTTGTTGTCTAGCTCTCCAAAGTCTGCAGCGCCCCCTATCCATGTTTTAAGAGATACGCTTATCAAATTGGTACTGAAGAAAGTCTAAACAAACAGAATCATTTCGACGCAACAAGCAAGAAAATCTAACCATTTCCCTAGTTTTTATGACGTTTCGAATTTCGGCACCCAAATTTTCGAAAGCGCCTAGCGCCTTACCATCGCGTCAGGGACCCTACATTCCCTATTCAAAAATGTTCGTCTAGGTGTGCTCTATCGATCCTTAAAGTTTGTCACCGACGAGCTGAATCACCCTGTATATGTTTATGAAAAATATGTATTTTCTGTTTCGAAAAACGTCAATTTCAAAAGTTCAAAAATCTATCAGGAGAATCAGAAATTTTATTGATCTATAAAAAAAAAAAAGAACACGTTTTATCATTTCTTTTTAGCACTTTCCAACAAAGTTGAAAAGTGCTTATGCATTCGGTTTGTCTGTCCGTCTGTCCGTCTGGCCGTCTGGCCGGATGGCCGTCTGTCCGCACTCTAACTCCCGTAAATATACTCGGATTGCTATGAAATTTTTATATGTTATTGAGGTTTACCCTAGCACGAACCCTATTGAAAATGAAATATCTACCATGATTAGTTTATCTACACAGAGAATCAAAAGTTTCCCATTACATTACGGCCTATGGGGAAAAATCGTTAATATACTCGGATTGCCATGAAATTTTAGGATGTTATTGACGTTTACCCTAGCACGAACCCTATTGAAAATGAAGTTTCTGCCATGATTAGTTTATCTACAGGGCGAATCAAAAGTTTCCCATTATATTACGGCCTACGGGGAAAAATCGTTAATATACTCGGATTGCCATGAAATTTTAGGACGTTATTGACGTTTACCCTAGCATGAACCCTACTAAAAATGAAGTATCTACCATGATTAGTATATCTACAGAGAGAATCAAAATTTTCCCATTACATTACGGCCTATGGGGGAAAAATCGTTAATATACTCGGATTGCCATGAAATTTTAGGACGTTATTGACGTTTACCCTAGCACGAATCTTATCGAAAATGAAGTTTCTACCATGATTAGTTTATCTGCAGGGCGAATCAAAAGTTTCCTATTACATTACGGCCTATGGGGAAAAATCGTTTCAAAAGAATTTTAAAGATGTTATACCCTGTCAAACATATTAAAATATGCATTCTATAAAATATAAGGTGAAAATGTAGCTGTTATTCATTTACAGGGCCACACAGAAGAATTCCATTAGATAATGGTAAAAGGGGGAATTGTGTTTGACATATTTTAAATATATTAAGCTTTTTCATGTATAATAAAATTGATATATGTCACTGAAGCTTAATATAAATTATACGCTAATGTCTTGCATAATATGAAGTACATAGCATTTACAGGGCCACACAAAAGATTTCAAATAGTTTATTCTTTCCGAAGTACCGTATACGTGTCCGATGATGGCTGATGGAGGGATGAAATGCATTTTAATTATGATATTCGCGTTTATATTTCGCTAAATATACGCACATTATATGGTGTGTATAAATGTTATAGTTGATATACAGGGCTACCCAAAAGAGCTCACCAACGTTACTGAATATGAGCGTAAATTATTTAAACGTGGTTCTTAAAAAAGCTCACAATACGTTAAAATTGGTTGCCTGTAAAGTCGGTATACGGGCGAAAGTTTTACGTGACAACGACTTTGAGTTGTAAAATAATTTTAATGTGAATATTCATTCGTATAGTAGGAAGAAGGATGAAATAATAGTAACAATTTAAAACATTTATTTATACAAAGAATTATATTTAAAACATTAATTTATACAAAGAATCTCGCACTTAATTTCATATTAACAAAATGTTATTTTTACCTTTACACATACATACGTATTTATATACAAATATACATACAATAACTTGCAATACACTGTGTTTGTTAAACACATTTTACTTCATGTTTATTGATGTCAAATGTTGAATTTTGTAAACAGCATATTAAAGAATTTTTCAATGAGCAGAATATAACTAAAGTAAAATGGCTTTCACTAATCACATATCATTAGTTTTCCATAATATACCACCGAATTACGAAATAAACTACACTTATTTTCTTTGTACTTTATACTAATAACTAATACATAACGTATTTCGTCTTAGTTTGATACTATCTAAAATTCCTATTAAGCACCGCCCCTTCCTTGCAGCGAATTCACATTCACGTTCAGAAAATGGTCCCACAAGTGACCGGAAAAAGTTAAGAGAAAAGTGAGCGCGTATCGTGAGCAAAGCGTAACGTAACGTAACGCAGTTTCTTGAAGTGTCTCCCGGCAAACCAATTTACAAGACGTTGTCACGTCAATAAGCTATGCATTTTTACGCTGAGCTGCATTCAATTTTCTGAGAAATGTTTGCAGAATATAGATAAAGGGATATACAGGGCCACGCAAAGAATTCGGTACATGGAAGCCTATGAATGATGATTTATGAGAATGTGATTTCAGTTGTTTTCAAAGTGTTTTAGTTTACAATAAATTTTAGCCCAATGCTGACGTGTAATAAAGGTACAATGTAAACTATAGGGCTGAACAAAAGTATTCAAGTATGTTTCCATCTAATAGTATGAATTGCTGAAAAAGAAATTTCAAGCTACTGGGTATTTTCTTGCTAAGCTAAATTTTCCCATTATATGAACTGACATATGAAATACAGGGCTGTTCTAATGTACTGGAATACACATTTGGGTATATTTGGCTATACACTATTATTTCCCTAAATAACAAAGTTTTGTTAAAGATTTCATTAAGTGTTGGAAAGTGCTTCATAATCTATGCTTAACGCATGATTTTTCTTACTTGTTTAAATTATTGAACTGTTTTTTAGCTGGCGGCAAATTCGAAAGAAATAATTGAATTAATAATTTAAAATATATATATATTTTCTCCGGAAAACTATTTTTAAGCATGTCATCCATGCTCTTCCCAGCAATTGCGTGTATTGTTAGACAATGGACTTTTTGTTTTTTAAAGTTTTTAGCATTCTGTTCCTAGATGTATGGATCATTAGGGGTATAAAGCCGCCAAAAGAAGCGCAGCTATAAACCTCATCTTTCGAGCCATTGCTCCAATTAATCAATCAAGGAGAGATTTCTAATGTTAAATTATGGAAGGTATAACGTTATATAAATTATAAATGGATGCCATTTCCTTAATATTGGATATTTTTTGACAGGACTCTCGAAAGGCGCATGCCTAAATTAAAAGTTTTCGAACAAGCTATTACACGTCGCTGAATGTTTCCTGGTTCGGGCTATAATTGAGTTTTTTGTCTTTTTTTCTTGTTTCACGAGAAAAAAGTGGCAAAATAGGAGTTCTGGATCTCTATAACTAATCGGTGGATCTGGATGATTTTCTGTAAACTTTGAGATCTAGAGTAGGACACTTCGCCTTTTCAATTTCGTCGCGATCCGATGATTGGGTCCAAAGTTATTAAGAGGCAAACTTTGAACTTTAACGTTAGAGATGCGACTGAGCTCTACTATAAATCGTGCTGTATGATACTTTAAATCTGTTTTTCTCAAAACTAATTTTTCAGCGTTTTTAGATTTTTGAAATGTTCCTTGCTACGTAATTTTTGATCAATATTCATGAAATTGATAAGGAAGTATCCTGATATCGTTTAGAAAGAAATTGTGTAAGCTTTTTAAAATTCGTCTTCATTACATTAAGATAGTCAAATTTGATTTTTTACTTACTAAAAGGCAAAATTTTGATGAAAATCGATATGGAATTAAAAAAAAAATCTGTAAAATATTAATTATTCAAGAAATTAAAAATCTTAAAGACGGGCACAAATTTGTTTATAATAGAGTTTTAAGTGATAAAAATTCAAAAGCAAAAAAAATCTCAAAAATTAAGATACGAGGAGCATTTTAAAATTTCGTTAACGAATTTAATTTTTTTATTTAAAAATTTTAATAAGGTTGGATTTTTTTTTATTGTGTTTTATATACTTTTAGTGAAATGTACATATGCACAAAATTTCACATTGCTATGATGAAAATTAAAAAAATAATAATAAAAATAACGTCCACCGTCTCCTTAAATATTTCAAGTTAATTGGTTGAAAAATTAACGTTTTGGTCAAAGTTTTAAAGTCAGCAGATTTTGGTTGAAAAAAATAATAAAAGCTAAAGAGAAAATGATAGTACAGATTTAACTAAAGGAATATCATAAACTAGAAGATAGCCCGTCAAAATGACGTGTTTGCATTTTTAAAGGAGGATAAAAAAATTACAGCAACTGTGGTCAATCATAGCCACTTTAGGCTGAAACAATTTTGATAAACACAGCGATTAAACTTGGAAAAGGAAAAATCTAACAAAAAAAAAGAAAAAGAAAAAAGAACAAGTTGAATGTAGATACTGCCATTGCAGAATTCAGTTTCGCCTCCGATTAGAAAAAAAAAATAATAATAAAAATCGATAGAGGTTTTTTAGAAGGGCGACCCCGTTTAGAATGCAATGAACTAACTTCATTTTTCTTGTGTTTATCAATATAATAGCAAACAGAACGGCGTGAAATATCCAGTTGATTAGCAATTTCTCTCTGAGACTTTGGAATTGCTGAATAATAAAGAGATACAATTTGACGTGCTACTTCTTCATTGACTTTCATCAAAAACGGATTTTTTCTTTAGTTTAAACGCTTTTTTATAGACTCTGGGAAAAAGGAAATGCATTTTAACAATAAAACGAGTGGAATCCCGTCGAATTCGACGAATAAAATGTTTAAAAGACCCGATCGATTTGGCTTAAAAAAAGCAAAAGTAATTACATTATTGAATCAATATATAATAAATATATTTCCAAACTTAATGTCAAGTTTTCCAGTTACAATTTTGCATGCAAATATTTGCACATCTTCAGTTAAAATTGTAATCTGAGTGCCGGCGAAATCCAGAAATTTTATATTATATGCACTACAGGAAAATAGATTTATTAAAAAAATAAAAAATAATAATTTTATTTTTACTATGACATTATTTTCACTAACTGAAGTCATCTGAAAGTAAAATCTCAATCTCAGTGTCCATAATGAAAAGAAATATTGAATATCGTCATGAGTAAAAATGCGATGTTTTAAATAGTGACGTCATTTTCTCTTCAAATGTTTTTTAAAATTTACTGTTATTAGTAATATGAAAAAGGCATCCGTAATAATATTGTAAATTCATTTTATCTGGTTGCTGAATGCCATCATTTTCCTCATTTGAAATATTTCTTACTTTGCTTTAGACATTAATTTTTATCATAAATTATTTTCTGTTATTTTATTTACATTATTAATATTATTTCTCAGTCAATATATTTTTTTCCTCAATTAGTGCATAATTATATGCAATCATTTTATTGTGGTTAAATTTTACGAAAACAATTAACTTTTTCTTTTAAATGCGAGGACATGTTCACTGATGAAATAAAGTTTCTGACTTGTGGAAAGTAATAATGGAAAATAAATTTTTATTATCGAGAGAAAAGCTAAACTAGGTTGCCACCATTTTGAAGAAATATCGTAAAAAATGCATTTAAAATTAAAAATAAAATATAAAAATGGAAATAAATTAAAAAATAGCTAAAATGGGCACAACTACAAATAAATAGCTTTCATTTAAAAAAAATAATTATCAAAATCGGTTGAGTAGAAAATTCAGGGCTGATGACACGACATTTTTAGCTTGTCTGAAAGATATAGCATCGGAGGCTAAAAAGGAAGAAAAAAAGATAGAAAGAAAGAAAATTTCAACAGAAATCTGCATTTAAAACTATAGCAAAACTATCTGGTAGAGGGGGTGAGGATTATAATGAAATTTAAAATGCACCCGCGGTTTGCTTAAATAAAAAAATAAAAATTTGCTTAATAATAAATGGTCAAATCTCTGACCATTGAGAACGCTCCATTACGACTATGGAACGGTTTCATTGGTCAGAAAATAGATTGCCTTTAAAATTGGTGGTAACTTTTCACAATGTTTTTTATAGATTTGGAAATTCGCAAGAGTCATTCACGGCTGTAAAGAAAAAAAAAGTTAAAGCAACCCGAATATAAAAATTTTAACAATATTGCATTTGAAACGCACCTTCGCTTTCCTTTAATAAAAAGTTTTAATTAAATATACACTGTAAAAATTTTGACTCATTTGCTACAGCGTCAGTCCACCGCTTTTATAGAAAACGGTTACTTTACTGTGTTATGGAGCATTCTCATTGGTCAAAAAAGAGATATTCTATAAAAGCTGTGGAGTGCCGCTGCAGCAAATGGATCAAATTTTTAACAGTGTACTTTTTGAAATCGTGGAAAGATTTCAAAGTGAAGTAAAATGTAGTGACGTCATTTACAGCTCAGACTGTAAATCTGACCAATGAGAACGCTCCATTACGACTATGAAACGTTTTCATTGGTGAATGAGTTTCTTTTTCTCGTGGATAGGTTGACCCCGGAATTGTTATACACGGAAGGGTTTTATATATATAATAGTTAAAAATTTCTTAATGCACAAGTGTAGTTAAGTTTTGGCTAAACAATCATTTTAGCAAAATAAGAAAAAAATATAAAAGATATTTTATAAAAGAAAGAAAAATGCATAGAAAAAATGAAGGAGTAGCTGTGTTTAAAAAAAAAAAAAAAAAAAAAAAAAAAAAAAAAAAAAAAAAAAAGATTTCAAAATTAAACTAATAAAATAAAAAAAAACATTTGGGGTTAATATTAGTACTTTCTTACATTTACGTACAATACACAATTAATTTAATGGAAGAATCAAGAATTCCACATTCTTTGTGTTTTGTCGTGTTAATATTAGTACTTTCTTACATTTACGTACAATACACAATTAATTTAATGGAAGAATCAAGAATTCCACATTCTTTGTGTTTTGTCGTGTTCATAAGTATTTTTTTCCCCAGTTGCGTACTTTGCGAAAAAAAAATCTTTTTTTTTTTTTTTTTTTTCTTACTGTAAGTGTGCAGTGCGGGAATAATCATAAAAGCACCAATCAGTAATCCGGCCTTGTTAGGTTCAATTTCGCCACCTTCTGAATAGATTGGCTCTTAAATGGTGGAAAATTAGCTTGGTTTTGTGACTGGACTCCAAATCGAGTGTCATACCTGCTAGGGTGCAGATATGACACTCGATTAGCAGGACTACACTAGAACCGGGCTTGATCATTTCTTATCACAACGTCACAAAAAGTGACTGGCCGCTATCAGAGATTGGTACAAACATATCAGAGATTGGACTCAGCGAGCAGCCACCTTTTGTGATGCCATGATAAGGAATGAGAAAGCCAGTATCCACTGTTGCCTTGATAGAAGTCTTAATTTGTACCAAATCCAATTAAATTAGTTTAAGCAAGGCTACCTTATCATAATAACATGTAATAATGTTATTATGATAAGGTTGCCTTGAGTTTAAGATTCCGTTTATCGAGAAGACCTACACCATAACAAAACACCTGAGCGCGCACGTGGTGTGAACAGCCTTTTTGAATAAACTCCGTGGTTTGACATGTACTGCAATTTGTGCTCCTTTTAACTGTTACCGAAAATCTCTGTAAACTAAACAACATTTTTCATTTTCAGTTTATGCCGAAAAATTGAAACAAAGGAAAATATTTCTTGTCTCAAAGTAACCCCCCCCTTTCAAAGTTCAAAATATTTTTTGCTTTCGCTAAAAATGACTCATCGAATTGATGTATGTTTATATTTTCTTTTCTTTTCAATGAATTTACATTAGTTTGCTATAAATCTCAAATTATTTTAGCAAAATATTCTAGTACTATGTATAATTTTATAAATAATGTTTTTGATTCCATGCATTACATTTCTTAGTTGGAAAAGGGTGAGAGTGGCATATTGTTTTATGGTGTAAAATTTTATGAAAATAATCTGATATGAAAGTGATAAAGATAAGAAAAATAAACTACATGTATTTTACACTTACTGGCACATGCACTAAATTTAAATTAGAATGTTTTTGTGCATATTAAAAATTTATCACGAGTTCTAATTTTTATGGGGAAAAAAAGAATGTGTTTGTGAAAGTGATCTTTACCAACCATCATCTTTTCTCCGGACATATCACAACATTTAAATCTTTTTAGAGCATTTTTGGCTGTAGATGCATAAAGAACTTTTATCTTTCTTCTTTGACCTCTTTATTTTGATATTTTCTGCAAATGTGTTGGAATTATTACATATATGAAGGTCTCCTATGTTGCACAAATTTCATGGAGTTTATAATACCCCCCCCCCCCCCCATTGTGTCTCAGATTGTCTCAATGTAATATTTTCTTCCCCTACTGCAAGATCAGATTTTTTATAAACCTTTCCTTTAGAGTTGATTAGTAGAACATTGTAATTTTTATTTTTTATGAATGTTTAGCTAAAGAATTTAAAACAACTCCAAAAAAAATCTCTTATTATCATTAAATGTAATATGTTAGTTAGATTAATACAACTTTAAAGATTTATACTAGTTTTTGATTTTATTTAGTGCTGGTCTGCCACAACTGTTTTCTTTTTTGGGTACTGTTAAAAAGAACATTGTTGTCATCATACATCCACAATACTACTTCCTTGCTAAATCTACCTGTAGCTGCTTGCTAATCTTTTTGAATGAATCCTTGTATCAGTCATGCATATGTTTTACAACTGGGTACAAAGTAATATAGTCTAAAAAATGAGGAGTAAAGGGTTAAATCGCAGGGTTGCTAAATACCCGGGTTTTTAAAAAAAAACCCAACCCACTGGGTTTTTTCAGGATTTTTGGGGTTTTATCAGGGTTTTTTCAGGGTTTTTCGAGGTTTTTTGAGGGTTATGGGAGATGGTTCAGAATGCTTGAAAAAAAAAATGTACTTATTACTAAATTTAAAGTAGCTAATTGATTACAAATATATATAAATTTATGACAGTAATCAAAATTATGCTTTGCTAAAAGCAAAGCATAATTTTTATTACTGTCAATAAATAAATTGATTATCAGTAATAATTTATAAAGTATTTTTTTGTTATTACTAAATAATAGAATAGGCCAAGTAATTCTACATGTCTACATAATTCAATTAGGATTCTAAGCATATATGGTATTTTGTTATGAGTTTCTATTGTATAACATAGAACACATTACACATCAAAGTATTTTTTTAATGGGAAAAAATTTGTTTGTGTTTCTTACACATGCTACAGAGATTAACTAACAATTATTTCTTTTAAAAATTGTGATGGTATAATTAGGACATTTCTTTTCTTTGGGGTGGGGGGGTGATGATTATAAATTTTATGAGTTGTGTATTGATATTAAGAAATGTATTACAATACATTATATATGTAATATAAATACATTATATATGTAATTTAAAGTTAAAATTTTGAAAAAACCCACTTGGGTTTTTTCAAGTGGGTTTTTTCAGAAAAAACTCACCCGGGTTTTTTGGGCTGGGCAAAATCATAACAACCCTCTTAATTCGGTTCTTGCTATTCCATTGTTTACAATGCAACTAAGATGAAGAAATCTGTTGTAAAATTGCCTGCCTGGTCACCTTTCCTACTTGAAAACATTCCAGAAATGCACTGTATATGCTTCAAAATAAGATTTCTATTCCTTGTCATATTTTTTCTCTATCCTTCCAATCTTTTTTATCCTTCTTACAGTTTTACCCATCTGTCTCCTGAACACCCATTCACTATACGGGTCATTCATGCTAAATCAACCAGTGACTCAACCTGACCCTTTCCGATTTCAATGAAACTGCTAGGGATCATTCTCTATGTTGATATAAATTAGAGCATATTTGTATTTTTTGTTTATCGCTTTAAATTTTTATACAATTAATTATTTAAATTTTGAAAAATCATCATTTTTTGACTTGCATAAACATTTTGAATTTCTCAAGTTCTATCAAACATAGAAAATTTTATGACCACTCATTTCAAAGAGGAGTTTATAAGGTTTAATTTGATATGCAAGTTGACTATGTATAGTTAAAATAAATAAAATTTTAATTTTTTTTTATTTAAAATTCGAAAATTTTTTAGATAGTCATTTTGAAAAAATTTTATGTTTGTTGTAATATTATAAGCTTTAAATTCTGAAATTTTTAGAGTGGGATCTCAATGGGATCAGGAGTTATTAAATAAAAACAAACATTACCATTAAAATAGCAATTTAATTCTGTATTTTATTATTTATTTATGATTTGTATGGTAATTTTCTGCTTTTATTTCATAACTCCTGATCCCATTGAGATCCCACTCTAAAAATTTCAGAATTTAAAGCTTATAATATTACAACAAACGTACAATTTTTTCAAATTTTTTAAAAATGACTATCTAAAAAATTTTTAAATTTTAAAAAATTTAAAATTTATTTATTTTAATTATACATAGTCGAGTTGCATATCAAATTAAACCTTATAAACTCCTCTTTGAAATGAGTGGTGATAAAAATTTCTATGTTTGATAGAACTTGAGAAATTCAAAATTGAAAATATTTATGCAAGTCAAAAAATGATGATTTTTCAAGATTTAAATAATTAATTGTATAAAAATTTAAAGCGATAAACACAAAATAAAAATATGCTCTAATTTATATCATCATAGAGAATGATCCCTAGCAGTTTCACTGAAATCGGAAGTGGTCTAGGTTGAATATTGAATTTTTTTGGTTGATTTGACATGGAATGACCCATACGCTGTTAAAAATATCATGAAAAATTACCTCTGTTTTTAAAGATCATCTATTTTCTGACACGAGAATACCACATAAACACATGGAGCATTCTCATTGGTCTTTTAAAAACAGATAATTTTTCATGATATTTTTAAATGTAGTATTTGCTGAGCTTTTACTTTCACAATGTTTATTAAGAGAGTAGTAAAATTTTTGTGCATGAAATCAATAATTCTTGTAGGTTCTAATATCTTAATATTAAAAAAAATGTGTTATTGATATTTAGATTTTAGTATTAATGGAAATATAACAAAAGAGTTATTCTGGGGCATTTGATAGCTTTGGGAAGGGGGGGGGGGGGTAATGTCTCCTCCCGTGCCAGTCCCTGAATTCAACATTGCTTGAATTGCTTAAAAAAATATGAATTTCGTTGATAGATCACTCTGAAAGCACAAATTACATCCATGAATCACATAAGAAATGCAAATTTCATCTATGTCAAAATTATATAACATATACAATTTTATTAAATATTAAGTTAATTTGCAGAAAGTTTTTTGACCCATTATTTATGTGCGCAGAAAGTTTTTGGTTTTATACAAGTCTGTGTACCAAATTTATCCAAATTCTCTACAATTCTTTAACAAATTGGGCTAGAGAATTCAGTTATTTGAAAGCTCTCATGGGCTTTAATATGATAAGCAACACTATTTTGAGTAAAATAATTTTTTTTGGCAAATTTTCTAAATTTTTGAATTAAAATTTTTCAAAAATACCATTTTTATTTTATTTTTTTATTTTTTTTTTTTTTTTTCAAAAAAATATATAATTTTTTACCTTTTTGGCCACAAGTATGCAAAATTTCAAGATGGAGAAATGATAAGATTTTGAGCTAATTAATTTTTGAATAAAATTCGTTTATTGTAGCTTTTCAAGTAACTGGTTCCTTATACCTGTAAATAAGATTTTTTTTTTTTTTTTTAATTTCTACTGTTAGGTAATTACTTGAAAGAATACAAGTTGAAGCTGGTGTGAAACAAATTAGAACTAAAATATCATAAAAAAAAAAAATGATGTTTTAAGATTTTTCAGTTTTTATTTGCTTGAAATTTTCATTACTTGGAGTCTTAATTAGTTTTATTTTCTTGTTTTTAGTTTTGGCATCATTTGACTGTAGCCATTCAGGTGGAGAGGCTTTTTATTTTAGTTTTGGTTTAGGTTTCAGTTTAATGAGACCAGCCAATTAGAGAGGTGTTTTTTTTTAATTTCAGGTTTGTAATTACAACTGCACTGCAATCTTTTTACTTGTGTATTCAGCAGTAATGATAACTTGTGGGAAATTTCCCTTATTCAAGGAAAAAATTGAGGTCTGTAGAAAGAAGGGGGGAAGGGGAATTTTTATGGTTTTCTGGAAAATTTCAATGTTTTTGAGATTTTTTTGTCTTGGCAGATGTTTTTTCTTGAAATAAGTGGCATAACTTTATTTCTACTGACAAACTTGCAGTGCATAATTCTTAACTCTTCATAGTGTGAAGAATTGTCATACATGTTGAATGGTCAATATCATAACAGGAGGAGAAATCTGAACAGGACGGTTGAATTATATGTCGGAGTTTTGTAAACTCTAAGAGGATATAATACATATCTCTTGTATCTTCCAAAGTCCAAAGTGTTAAATGTTGCTTGCTGCAAGTTACTTTATCTCTCGAATCTGTTTTTACATGCTGAATGTGACCTTTTATAAAAAACGAAGGTATATTATTATACAAAAATATTTTCTTTGTTATTCTGCATCCACTTTTGTGAGAAAGCCATCAATCGGATGAAAAGTGATTAGAAAATAAAGACATTTTGCATTATCCATTCAGTTGAAACATGCATTATAAAATTACTTTTTGTTGTTCAAGAGTGAATCTTAGAAGAAAAAATAACTTTTTCAAAGTAGAAATACAAATTAGCATGACATACTTAAAATATTATGCTTAGACATGTAACGTACCTCTCCTAAAAACACCGATATAAAAGTTAATCAAATCCATTATTAAAGCTTTATATTGATACATCCATTTTTTATTTTTTTTTATTTTTTGTATAAATTTATGCAATATGCCCCAAAGCAGAATATGCTTAAAAGTGCAACATGTGCCACAGAACAAGCTTCTCTGCAGAACATTTCAAATAATCAATTAACAAATTCACTATTCAATCAAAGGAAAAATTCTCGTGGGTACCGAATTTTTTGAAAAATTGCGGCAGTCAGTTCTGAAAATTAAAACATTGTTCATAAATCTGAAAATTTAGAAGTCAAACAGAACAGTCAAAGAAGAATACAGTCAAACCTTGTTAATGTGAACATGCTTAACATGAATTATTTTTAACATGAACTGTTTTCAGACAGTTTCCTCTGAAAACAAAGATTTGATACTGATAACATGAATTACTGTTAACATGAACAAAATTTTGATTCCCATTGAGTTACATGTTAACGAGGTTCGGCTATACGTTGCGAATTATGACAAATCGTTGGCAAAAAAACAAAAAAAAATCTATTTCATCAACCGTATGACAAAAAAATCAGATTTCATCAGGGGATCGCAGATAAAACTAAAATCTTACCAAAGGATCGCAAAAAAGAAAAAGAAAAAACCCTGCGAATTTCATCATAGAAATATGAAAAAGCGACAATTTCAGTAAAGAAATCTCAATAAAATGGCAAATTTTATCAAAAGATTGAAAAAAAAAAAAAACCTGAAATTTTATTAAAAGATCACAAAAAAACCAGGGTTGGAAAAAAATCGGATTTATTTGATTTAAATCAGATTTTTTTAAATTTAAATCAGATTTATTTGATTTTTTTAGAATCCTATATTTAATTACTGTGTTTTTATGTTTTTACAGTATACAAGGAGCAGTTTTTTATAATAAATAACTAAAAAAGAATAAATAATGTTTATAATTTATAAAAATAATGTAAGTAATAATTATATAGTTAAGAAAATACTACATTCTAGTTATTGATTGGTACTAAAAAATAAACAACTAGGCTTTAATCTAAAGCCATTCTATTATTTTGTAATTGAATTGTGCACACTAAATAAGAAATAAACTTAAAAATGTTGTAAATGAATAGAAAATGGTAAAATTTAAAAAACAAATTAAATATTAATTTAATGCAAGCTATATATTAAAGGATAAAAATTACAATTAATTCAATATTTTTTAAGCAAATAGAAATAAATCAGGAATTTAATAGTTTGAACAAAAACACCAATTTAGAAGCTTTGTCCACTCCTAATTTATTACGAAGGCTTGAATGAACTAGTCTAAAAGAAGAAAATTGTCTTTCTATTCTAGCAGATGAAGCCACGACTGTTGTTATTTTGTAACTAAATTCAATTTCAATTTCGCTTATTCTCTCTTTACCTCTCATTACATAAAAGAACTTCCACCAATCATAATCTGTCATAATACCTGAAACTTTTTTCTCAAGCAATGGTAATTTTTCAAATGGGTCATTTTTTGCTTGAAAATGTGTTACAGTGGTGAGAAGATTTGGACAGTTTTCTTTAATGAATGCCAAATCTTCATTATTTTCCTCTACACTAAGTGAAATTACATTTTGATTTAAAACATCATTAAAAACCTTTCTCTTTCTCATTCTTTCTGAGAATTAAAATACATTTATGTGTAGCAGAGATTGAAAGAACTACTATTTTCCTTTTAAAATTATTTATTCTTTTTCAAGTCATTTCAGTATTATTTTGATCAAAACGAAAGAAAAAGAAAAATAATTTTTTTTATATTTCAATAGTTGATTGTTGCTTCAAAAGAAAATTTGTGATGTATGGAGATTTATGTCTACTGCATTTCCGTCGACGATTAATTGATAAGGCACCTATCAAAATAATCATAGCTAATAAATTAGCTTCTGGTTGGATTTTCGTTTGAAGCTGAGAATATTTTTTAATTCAATCGTTTATTTATTTTGTTAGAGAATGATTTCTTCGTTTTTGATGCAGACTAGATGCTTGAGGTTTGCAAATTATTTGATTGTGCACAAATCATAATCGTTCTTCATATGATAACAGCATTGTGATTTTTTTTTTACATTCGATTAATGCTTCTTCTTTTCCCATAAAAACAACGGAACTTTAAGATAACTGTATCAATGTTTTAATTTGCGTTGATTTTAAGGTTCTCGTCAGTCATGGGGAATTGTTAAGAGAAATGAATTGATTATAGATAAATGTACAGGGATGTAGTGGAGGGTATACTGGGGTATACGCCGTATATCTTCTGGATTGTTTTTTAAGGAACACCGTATAACCTTCTGTTTCTCATGAAACCCATAGGATGTACTCTCTAGAGTATACTCTGTGCCTTGAGCATATACCCTCTGCATCGATCGTATAACCTGTGGTTTTTTTTACGACTACACCCCTGAAGAAGTACTCTTTTTATAGAACATTGAAAACATTTTTTGATTCTTCAGCATACAAATAGTAATTTCTATAAACACTATCCATTTATTCATTACACTTCTTTAATATGTCCATCAAATTTTCTTCTTAAAGGACAAGAAATATGGGAATCTTTTAGGTATGAAGGATATTTTTATTTGATACCAAATTGCTCTTTTCATAAACTTGAATTTAAATTTTTATTTAATAGTAAATTTTATAAGAATTTTTTTTAAATGGGGTATCACATTTGAAACAATTTTTAAATATTAAATTTTTTATTTTTGTATACTTTTTGTATCGGGCTCGGATGGGCTCGGGCTCCAATGTACTAAAAATCTTTCAGGCGCGTGTTTCAAAAATCGAGCCCGAACTCATCTCTAGTACAAATCTGTGCTTCCTCTGAAAATAAGAAATGATGCTATGCAAAATTCAAATTAATATGGAGGTTGGTTCGTTGGTTTGCTAAATTTTGTTTTTTGGTATCATATTTTGACATTCGTACGGGCTCATTTTTGTTAATGGGGAAATTTTATTTATTCATGAGTAGAAAATATAAGACTTTTTTTTTTCACTTTAAATTGCATACTACAAGTTATTTTAATGCTACTTTGATCAAAATGACGGGGGGTACTAAAGTCGTGCTTATTTATTTTAGTATTTCATTGCTGTTTGAAATGAAAACTTGTGATAATTACAGATTTATGTTTACGGATATCTTTATTTTATATCTATCATGTTTTATCTATGTTTATATCTTTTTCTTCATCGTGCAAAAGTTGAAGTATAGGGGGCAGCTGCCCCGGCGTAGAACTTTAGGGGTGCCAATTTTATACTACCAACGTCATGTTTGGCCTGTTACAAGAAAAAGTTGGGTGGAGGGGGCACCAAATTGTAACTTTGCCCCTGGCGTAGCTTTCTCTTTGCACGCCCCTGTCCATTAGATTTAGTTTTAAGCAACTCTTCACGCAAGGAAAAATTGCATTTGGGTCTTTTTTAAAAGAAGTTCCTCATAATTATACCTTCCGCAAAAAACCTGTCTAAAACGGAAATTTGATATGTTTTGATATCAAAAGGCTGGCTACGCCTATGTTTAATTTATTAATCAACTTTAACCAGCATATACCCATTTTACCCCGAACCACAGGGTAAAATAGGTATAGTCTATAGTGTTTTACACAAAAATTTGAAAAGAAAGAAAACACAAATTATGTTTAATTTAGACCTAAGATACACAATGTCAAAAATAATGAACAAAAACATGAATTTATTTCATAATATTTCTGCCATGAAACATTAAAATTAAAAAAGCGGATTTTTGTACCCATTTTACCCCGGGTGACCCTACTATTGTTTATCTTACTCTACTTGTTTCTTTTTATAATTTTTTTTTTTTTTTTCAATTCAAAAAGATCAAATAAAATATTAATTTTCTTTTTTCAGAATTTAAGTGCATTGGATTGGGATGATACTGCATTAATCAAGGCTTATAATAGAGGAATGAGTTTAAGAGTAAGTATGTCTTAATTTTTGTAATTTTAAACAAACAGTGATAAAATATAATTATTTTAATATTTTATGCACAACTTTAAACACACACACACACACACCAAAAACAAAAAATCAAGGTACATTTTTCTATTGCATTTTTTTAATATATATAAGAAAGGTGATGGAACAACTTATTTAAAAAGAAAATGACTTTTAAAAAAAGTGAAATCAGTCTTGTGATATAAAGCAGCTGAATTTTACATTTCTCTTTTTTTTAGTGTAATTCAAATAGTGATGTAAATTTTAATGTTATGATTTTTCCCCCCACTTTTATTTTCTAGAAAAAATTGAGAAAGGTTAATTTCTTATAAATGTTTCTTAAAAATAAATTATATTTTGTTTTAAAAATATAAAATGAACTTTTTTCAATATTTATGAGCACTAAAAAAAATTAAAAACAAATCAGCTTTTAAAAGTTTAGTCTTGCAGTCTCAGAAATTTTTCTTGCATAATTTAATACCACTGTTTATGATACATCATATCATGTTGTATGTTGTAATTGTTTGGCATGCCACACATGCCAGAGAGACGTGTAACAAAAAAGCATAAGGCAGGAAGCAATTTCACCCTAATTAGCAAAGGAAAAAACTTTAAACAGCAGTTTGCCTCCTGTCTTGAGATTTTATCATATTTCTCCATTATTTCTGATGTGCTTTTCAGTTGCATTTGATTTTAATTATTGAGCTAATTTAAAAAAATAACAAACAAACAAACAAAAAAAAAATCTTAGTTTTAACCAACCAGTATCACTGCAATATAAAAGCAATTTTAAATTTAATTGTACATCCCATCATATGTAGGGCAAAACTGGAAAATTTCATCAGTGGCCAGGAATACCAGTTTTTTAAACATCGATCATGAAAATATCAAGAATTTTAAATAAAGTAGGGAATTAATTGTATTTAAAGAAAAAGAAAAAAAAAGTCTAAGGGGAAATCTTCCAAAGGGCACCAAGAAAGCCTGCAAAGTACACTGCCATAGACAGCCCTGATGTAGATGATTTTTTGGATGGTGCCAATAACTATAATTTCAGCCTTACATTCGTTTATATTTTTTAATTTAATTTATTTTTAGGTTCAGTTATTTTATCTTTGCATTATCAGAAAATAGTATCTTTAATGGTTTTAAATTAAATTTTGGTTTCATTTTAGCTATAAAAAGTCATTCCAAGTCCCACAATAGAAAAGTTGTATTTTTAGGTGCTAATAACTGTATTATTTACCCTACTTTTGACATGGCATTTTTAAAAACACAACTCATATCTTTATTAAAAAAATTGTCATTTCACAAAATTTCATCTTAAAAGGCCTGATAAATCCAAAGATATTATTTTGCCTTCTTCTCAATCACAGAGGCAGATGTTAAATTTTTAATTAAAAATCTGTTTGCACATACCTGTTCTAGAACTAATCATGCCAAAAAATTCTATTGTGAAAAAGGAAAGGGTTGAACTCTTAAATAATTCTGTTGCCTATACTATCATCCCTATGTTCAACAAAGAAAAAAACATCTCCATACCACAATTTCATGTTAAAGAATCCTGTAGATCCATGTATGATTTTTCTCTTCTCCTTTTTACAATACCATTCTGAATGATTGATGTCTGTTACTTTTATCATTACATCCACCCAGCCAGAGTTCTATGTTTTCTGACTGCTATTTTCTGTATATTTGTTTCATATTTAATTCTTATAAATACATTAGAAGTTTCTCAGATTTGTTCTTTTTATTTAGGTAAAGGATTTTGAGAAAGAAAATAATACTGCTAAAGAAAATTACAAGAAACATTCTAAAAAGAAGCATGAGGTAAATATGTTACTTTTAGTATTCATTTCAGTTTATAAATGACAAGATTAAAATATAATTTTAGAATAATTTTGAAATCTAAACTTTATATATGATATCCATTGGGGTTAAGAAGAATCGTAATACACACCATTTCGAATATACATTCATTCTCTGAAATATTAAATAGATTTTTCTGGTCGAATAGTTATTTTATAATAATAATAATTGTAGATACTTCCATAAATGAACAGTCAATGAAAGGTTCCAGGACTTTATTTAATCTTTCCAGAAACCTTCTCATGAGAAATGTTCCACCTCATCATTAACATAAACTGTTTTGAAATCATTGATTCAATTTCATTCCATTCAAATGCGATATCTTGTAACACCACCAACTTTGCAGACTTGAAAAGAAAAACTGCAAGGGCAATCAAATGTATCAAAACTCTCTGCACTCCTCTAAAAAAACATTTGATCGAATGAATCATCTGACAGTGTTTTTAATCTTCTGTGGTCAACTGATATGATACTATATCCTCTGACAGTTCTGATCGAGGCATCTGAATTTAACTCTTTTTAGAAGAAAACAATTAAAAAGTCAGCTGACCATATTATCTAATCAGCACTGCAAAAAGAAGGAATATTTCATTATTCAACTCATATTAATCTTTATGCAAAACAACTTCCTCATGGAAATATTTTTTTTCTAGATCCTTCGAAAGCCTCAAAACCAGATGCCTAACATGTAAATTAGAATTAATACCTGACGTTAAAATGGGAATCAAAGATAAATTTAGCAAAATGAAACTGTATTTCTTGGGAAAAAATAATCCAACTGAACATACTAAAAGCACATGGCAAAAATTAAAATATTGAAAATACAGCTAAGTCATTGAAATCTGCTTGCATCCACTTGGAAAAAAAAAAAAGTTTAATAAAAAATAAAAGTTAATAAAGCCTTCTAATTAGATGTTATCAATGTAGAGATGCATATTTCCATGGAAAAAAAAAATGCATTTCACTTGGAAGTCGAAAATAGATTTTTTAATCACCACTTCGCGAGTAACGACTAGGGTGGCGATCGATGGCCAATAAATTACTTGAAATGCATGTGGAATAAAGTTGATAAATATATTTTGCAAAATGAAACTGTATTTCTTGAAAAAAAAAAATAATCCAATTGAACACGCTAAAAGCACATGGCAAAAAATTGAAATATTGAAAATACAGCTAAGTCATTGAAATCTGTTTGCATCCAGTAGGAAAAAGGAATAACCAGTTTTCTAATTAAATGTAGTCAATGTAGAGATGTATATCTTCAAGATAAAAACTGTATTTCACTTAGTGGTTGAAAATATATTTTTTTAAATCGGAACCTTGGCAAGTGACGACAAGGGTGACGATCGATGGCTGATTTTTTCTCTCTTTTGCATTTTTAATAACCACATTTCAAGTGACGGCCGCTAATTTTCACAAATATTAAATCAAATCCTGCTAAATTGATTTAACACCTGCTTGCCATGTTTTTCTTAAGTCTGAAAGCAATGAAACATGCGACTTGTGCTTAAATCAGATCCTTCTTAATCGATTTAACAGAAGCTTGCCCTGTTTTCCTTAAATCTGAAAGCATTGAGGTTTGCAAAGTTTGCTTAAATCAGATCATGCTAAATCAATTTAACAGCAGCTTGACATGCTTTAAGCAGTATATACATCAAAGTAGATAAATCAATTTTCTGATGTTACCTTTGAATCATTACTTTATTTTAAATAGATTTTAAACCATTGGCTAACTCGCAATGTAAGACCCACTAAATTGCTATTTAAGGCAATGGCTAAATCGCATTTTAAGAAATTGCCTAAATCGCAATTTCCGATGTCGCGATTTAAGACCAATTATTAAATTGCATTTCCGATGTAAGTTTTAAATTCATTTAAGTGTTAAATAGATTTAAGGCCTAGTCCAAGTCATCAGCAGTAATTTCCCATAATTTTATTGCATTAATTCATAATGTTTCAACTGGAGATGGAACTACTTTCCTCATGCATTCCTTAGACACCGAAAATCTGTCATTTTCTCTTTAAAAATTGTAAAATTTGGAAGAGGTTGCATAGTTGCAAAATTTGCCAAATGATGGTGGAAATAACATTGTGGATTTTGTCAGAAAATTGCAAATTTTGACAAACAATCGTGGAATAAAATCACGAATTTCTTCAAGAGGTCTTGTTAAGTAATTGCAATTTTCATCAAACAAATGCAGGAGTACATTGCTAATTTCGCCAAGAGGTATTGCAAAAGAATTTTAATTTTCTGTTATTAGTTATGAAAGCCTATTAGTGTTTATGTTGATCATTTCTCTCTAACAACTAATTCCCATGTGCCTTTTTTTTTTTTTTTTTAGTTTAATAAATAAGTTTTCACCAACCTACTAATGAATCTGGTTAAATTTCAGTATCAGATTTATTCAACTTTTTGAAATTCCCTACAAATTGCAAACATTTTTTTTAGAGACCAAGTATGATGAGACTTGTGTATAAAAAAATAATTTTTATGTGCTTTTCAGCTTTTGTTATAAGTGTTTTCCACTGTATATGAGTGTAAGTGCTATTTTTTCAACTTGTTAATTCAGTATTTAAACATAATTTTAAATGCAAACTAAAGCTGTCATTCCCTAGCTTCAAAAATCTTATCTATTCAGTTGTTTTAAATTTGCTATGGAATATCCATTTAGTAGCTTATTGATATGTAAATTCAATGTAAAAGTTAATTTTTAAGACTTTTTTTTTTTCTCTTATAGTGGAGAGTTGGAGATCATTGCCGTGCAATCTATTATGCTGATGATTTGTGGTACGAAGCTAAAATTACTTCAATTGATGGTGATATGTGTACTGTAGATTTTTTGGGTTATGATGAAGAAGCTGAGGTTGAATTGAATTCTTTGGATAAGAGCCTTGGGAAAAAAGCCATTAAGAAGCAAAAGAAAAATGCCAGAAAAAACTTTTCAAGTGATGTTGTAAGCACAAATGTTTTTTAAATGATTGTGCTTTATTTTTGTGATATCTATTTTTAATTATAAAGAAAAGAATTGTTTGTCCTGGATGTAAAGCATAAATATTTAAGTTAATTCAAAGTGCTTGTTTAAATATTGATATTGATCTATGAAATCTTATATTTACAGTGTAACATCAATTAACAACCAGTTAACTGTACACATTCTAGCAGAAAAATTGTATGCTTTAGGGGATGAAAAAAATTACTTATCTACAAGACAAGAACTAAAAGAATTCGTGGATGGTAGACTTTTTGTAGAATTGTATTTATTTCTGAAATTGAAAGGCATCAGCCTGCAACCTGGGAATTTTAGGGATGTTTTGCTGTTGATTGGTAACCTACATCATCTATCAAATCTTTTAATATAAAGAGAAAACAGCAAATTTAAAGTTGCTTTTTTGCCTTTGTATGTAACTATAGTCCTTTATCCAATAGACATGGGGATTATCTTAGCTTTCCAGGGTTGTCATCTTTTAGCCATGCCAAAAAAAGCAAATTTTTATTTCTAAATTATTCGTTTACAGCTAATTCATATTAAATTTGGATTAATTTATTTTTAATACATTTATATTTTCCACCAAAAAAAAATCATAAATTTCTGTTAAATTTGTTAAATAAGTCTTTATAACCACTAGGGATGCACCGAATAGTGATTTTGGCCAAATACCGAATATTCGGCTAGCCGAATAGTAATTGTGGGCCGAGTTCCGAATATTCGGCCAGCCGAATATAATTTTTATAAGACCATTTAGTATTGAAAAAAAATCTGCCATGTAAGAAGAACAATTATGAGACTTTTTTAATTCATAAAATTTTAAATTTCATGGTTTCTTTCTACGAATTAAAACAAATATTTTAAAATCAAAGAGAAATAAAGAAAAAAATGGTTCAAGAAAAACTTTACAGTCCCCTAATGGTCCATTTTCAATAACTCAAGGCAGATTATTTTCAATATAAAGTACAAATATTTTCAACTTAATTCTGAATAAATGAATACCTAGTTCATAGTTCTTTTCTTATGAGTGATGGCAATTTCAACCCTTCCCATCGTATCATATTTTACAGAAATCAAAGCATGCGAGTTGAAAATATAGTTATGGTATCTTATTTATTGTTAATGCAACAAACAAAAACTCAAGTTTGATCTAGATTGAGATGAAATACAATGCATTCATGATTCAATAAATTGATAATGATTATGATGTCATGAACAAAAATTGCCATTACTATTCTCAAAAGTTTTTCTATCTTGTTTAAAGACTTTTATTTGGAAAAAGCAAAAACAGATTATTTACTAAACAAAATTTAGGAATTTGCATTCACACATCATTTATTCCTAAGGAGAATCCTAATAAACACCATTTTAATCCTTCTCATGGTTAATTTTTTTAAGTTATACTTTACAAGCATCAAATAATGTAAAAACATTCTATTTTATTTAAATATGATTTTCTTTTTAATTCTTTTAAATATGTTTATAAATTGACAGTTAAAAGTAGAAATTGTGAAAAGTTTCTAAAAGTGTGTTTTAAAAGATTTTATTAAATGTTGGATTCGACCGAATACTTTGATATCCGGCCAAACCGAATATTCGGTAACATGGCTGAATAGGCCGAATACAGAATAGATACCGAATATTCGCTGCATCCCTAATAACCACTTAAAGGCAATTATGAAAGCATTATGCATGAAAAAAAAATCAATAAATATTGGAAAGAAGTTATATTTCAAAGTGGTGTTTCGAAATTATATTGCATAGTTTTTCAATATCTGTTGTTTCAGAAATTGATATTAGATAATTTCTGATTGTTTCATTGCAATGCAATGCTTTGGTTGTGCAAGAGGCTTGTTTTGTTCTAGCTCCATATCACTTTTGATCCCCGAATCTGAAGCATATGTCTGCCTTTTTCTCTTTTGCATTTTCAGAAATCGTTGAATAAATTCAATGTGATGACATCCTTATCAAAATCGATCTACATCTGGACATCCCCCATTATTTTATTTCATGATCTAACAACTCTTTAAAAAATATTAGAATCTGGATGTCTTCATCACCTTCTATCAGGGCTGGCAAGTTTCTGCTGGGGTGGTTAAAACCGGCATGGCAGAAACCAGTTTCTACCAGTAAGTGGCAGAAACTAAGAAATAATACTAATTAGACCTTTAACTTGCAATGATTCATAATTCACACATGTATTTAATATACATAAAGAATTCAGTTAAAAGTTTAAAATAAAGATTATTAATGTTATTCAAAGTAGCAAAAAGTTTTAAAAGGATAATATAAATATACTTTGTTTACATAATAATTTTCTGTCACTTGAAAAACAGAAATTTTCATAGTGGTAATCTGATGCTGTACGAATTTAACTGTTGATAATTTTTTTACATTTGGATTTTGATTTAAAAGTTAAGAAATTTACTAAAAACTTTATTTTAACATCACTTTTCAGAGTATTTTTAAATAAATAATACACTGCAACAACTTAAAAATTATCTACTACTATTTATAAAGAGAAATGGTTCTTGTGAAAATAAAGTAAATAATTGTGGCATAAAAATAACAGAAAAAAATTTAATGAAATATCTTTTACCTTTATTATACAATATTGAAAGAACAAATTTATTTATTGTGGGAAAAGTAATAACATACCAAAAACAACGTTCCATAATATAGGATTACATTTGCTAACCATTCTTAATCTAGACTGCTTTTTATTTTTTTCTGAATGAAAGAAAAGTCAAAAATATTTTTTTAAGACCAGCATTACTTGTTGGTAATATCACTATTGAGGATGTAAAATTAAAAAAATTCTAGGACTTTCTTGGGCAAATGTTTCCGGCAAAGGAATCAATTTTGCTACTAAGTGTTGTTACATATGGCACAAAATTTAGATTATCAAAAGACAATTTTCTTGTTCTTTCTTTATGCTCATTTGTCTATCAAATTCCAATACAAATTTATTTTTTAATTAAAACTATTCAGAGTATTTTATTTGTTATTTATCCTGAATAAAATGTGTATAAGCAACTTAATACGGTCTTAAAAAGTCTCTGATTATTTCATAAAATGAGTTTATGCTAATTGTTGCCAGTTTCTGCCGGTTATAACCACTTTCTGCCAATGGCATGGCAGAAACCCAGCCCTGCCTTCTATACACTCGACATCTGATGTACTTTGATGAAACCAACATGCTTGAAACAATTATGAACTGTGTTAGATTTTCTTGCCACTTTGCCATGAACAATTTAAAACACTATGAATAAAGTGTGGAAAAGAAATGTTTAACATTCCTTAAGTAAATATGTATATTGCAGTAGGTGAGTAATCATGGATTGGAGGATGGAGAATGCACAGAAATAAATCTCTCCTTCACTGATTTTGTCATTCATAATGTGTGTGGTTTTATAATCAGATAAATGATTTTTAAAAAAGTTTTCCCTTTACAGTAAAGTATCGTTTATACGACGATCACTTATATGACGTTTACATTTATACGACGTTTTAATGTGGTCCCGATTCATTCCTATTCATTTTAATGTAAAAATATATCATTTATACGATGCCCAAAATCGTTTATACGTCGATTTTTTGATTTTGTATAGGTTTATTTTTTTTGTATATTTTACGAACGAGCGGAAGTTGACAGCTATGAATGATACCAAAGAGCGTGTTTAAATGCACTCCACATTATAAAAATGTGGGCTGGTGTTCGATTAGTCTGAAAAATCAGCTTAAGTGTAACAGAATACACTGGGAGGGGTCATTTTGTTTTCGGGGATGGTCAGCTTTCCCGACCTGTTGTCGCAAATAGACTATCCTTCTAACTGTTATCAGTATTGGCGGCTTTTAGTTTGCCACGCAGGGTTTTTGATCTTTAACACGTTCGCTGCCGCCCACGCGAAAGTGCGTGATTTGGCACCAACGTTAAGGGACCACTCACGCGCCAGCGCGTGATGTGGGGTGATGTCCAATAGCCAGACACGTGCTGGTGCGGGAAAATCTTTCACTGATTCTTTGTTATAAAAAGTAAATGGTCTTTTGGGAAAAACCCACTTTAAATAGTGCGGCATTAACTATCATCACATCTTCATGTAAGCGCAGTGAACGTGTTAAATGGAAAGGAAATGATGTACTGCAAATGAGGAACCTTTCGGTGAAACATAAATAAAGGTACGCATATTTAAATTGCTTAATAATATCGATTATACATCGTTATCGTTTATACAACGTTTTTTGGTAGTCCCTTCGGCGTCGTATAAACGATACTCCACTGTATGTCAATTGGTATTTTAGACACTTTTGTGAAAGGTTTGGCTAAAAACTTTTCTTACTGCTTAACTTCCACACTTATAAGATGGATTATGAAAAATGGACAGTTTTCCTAAATCATCATGATAGCCGGAGTTGAAAATTATTCAACAGCATAAAATCCAGAGTTTTACATTGAAATTTTATACAGAAAATCAAGACTTTGAAAAAAATATGTGATAAGCAGGTGTCGAGATAGCGAGGTCTGACTGTTTATAATAAAACATGTAACATGGTGACCACTGTTTTCTTTAATTTTATAAAGCAACAAAAGTGCGAAATAAATGTGGGATTTTAAAGGTCAGTGTATGAACCAAATAAATCAGTTAGTGTAGCCCTTTTTAAAATTTAGCTGACTTATTTGTAATTCTGTATGCAAATCACTAGTAGCTCTGTGTTATTCCAGTATTAATGTCTTCATTATTGAGAAATTGAGCTAGTTAAAGCTTATAAAAGCTATTAGCATGGCTTTTTTGAAACTCTGAAGCCTTTAAACATTATTACAGAAAGACATTGCTGCACATGAATCTAATTAAGAAAGACAATGAAAGCATTATTCAACAACTATATGAAGAAATTAATTTGAAGGATATAGAGTATTAAACAAAAACATAATTTGCTGAACAAATTAAAAAAAAAAAAATCCTACATTGTTTTTAATCCCGAGAGGGGACAGATATTAAGATGATAGATTTAGTTATTTCTAAATTTAATATTAATTTTTGTGAAAAAAATAAGTTAAACCAAGTGAACATTAAAAAATAAAATTCAAACAATGATACTTAAACACCTTAAATCTTAGATTCCGTTCAAATGATATTGAAATAAATCTTGGACTTTTTCAGAACATTTGCTTTTTGGATTGCCTTTTCATTTTGTTTACACCTGCCATAAACATAATACAAAATTTGCAATACAAATATTTGCAAGTTGTGTCTGGAAAAAAGCCTTAGATTTATTTCGATATCATTTGAGCGTAATCTAACATTTAGGGTGTTTAAGTACCATTATTTGAATTTCATTTTTATTTTTTAATGTTCACTTGGTTTAACTTATTTTTTTCTAAAAATTAATATTAAATGTAGAAGTAACTAAATCAATTATCTTAAGATCTGTCCCTTCTCAGGCTTAAATAGTGTAGGAAATATATATATTTTTTATTTATTTGTTCAGCAAATTGTTTTTGTTTAATTCTCAAGTTTTTTAATATTTACTGCATTCAGATGAACTCATTTCAAAATTAACTGAGGGTACCATCATCAGTACTTCCTTTATGCGGTATTGTATCGCAATTACTGATGTAATTTACCCAGGGCCGTACCAAATTGTTTGCCTCATTTCCAAATCATTAGTTGTTTCTTTCATATAGAACTGAAATCTGTACATGCTTCTTGTCTTTCTATTAAATATTTCAAAATTGTTTCATTTCCAATATGATGTCATAAATGTGCGCCTTTTTAATTCTTAAAATCAATTTCACTTTTTACGATGTCAAAAATCAGGTGTCGCTTTTATCCTCGACAAATTCTTTTCTTATGAATCATGACGTCATATTCGACCCCCCCCCCCCCCCCAAAAAAAAAAATCTTGTGTATTACAGGAATGTAGTGGAGGGTATACAGGGGTATACGCTGTATGTATTCTGGATTTTTTTAAGGAACATCGTATACCTTCTGTTTTTCAAGAAAGCTAATAGTATGTATATTCTAGGTATACCCTCTGCTCCCTCTGTATTTTTTAAGACTACATCTCTGTCTGTATATAACTGATATTTATACTTAACAATCAGTATTGATACATTGCGTAGAAGTATAGATCTAGACATTCGCCTCTGGACAGTATAATATCCCACCAATAATACCTCAAGACATAGTATCAATAACATGTATTTATTTATTTTATTTTATGTATGACGTCATATTTATTTATTTTCTGTATTTCTTCAGTTAGGAGCTTCTTGATAAATTAACCAATGTTTGAATTTAAATTCTGCCCAAGATTAGAATTTAACTTCAACAGAATTTCAACATCAAAAAACAATCAAACCGCTATCGCAGCTGTGGGTAGGATTCAACATAGAAAAGTTGAGGACAGATTGTCATTTATGCAGCACGTGGGCACGATTGGAACAAAATGGCTATGTGTCTTACGTGCAAACCAGCTATCGTTGAATATTTATTAATAAATTGTTTATTTATTTTCTTTTACTTTCTTTTTTTAAATGTAAATTGTTTTGTTCTATAGTTATTAATAAACTTTTTTTATTTATCATTATTCCTTTTTTAAATAATGGAAAATAATTTAAAAATATGTATGTGACTGGTATTTAAAAACAAAATTTTCGCCAAATTGGCATTAAAAAAAAAAATAAATAAAAATTGCGTCAACGTGGTAAGTATTAGACATCTGGGCCAAAAGGTGGAGCGTTGTGAATGTTTCAAATGTTTACATTTTATTATTTCATACAGATAATGAATCAAAAATGTTTTATAAAATATTAACTTGAAATATAAAAAAAAGCTACTTTTCAACAGAAACTTTTTGTGATATTTTAAATATTAAATCGGGTAGTGTCTTATCATTTTAACAATCATTGGAATAGTAAATTTAATGCAAGTTAATTCAAAATTAATTTTATCCAATGATTATTTGTAATATTACAAGTTTAGGTGTGGTTTTAAAAAATCACCAAACCGTAAATTAAAATTATTTGTAAACATTATTTTTTATATTTGTTTACATTGAATTTGGCTAATTTATTGCAGTGCCGAAAAATCTTACACCAAATAGTCGTTAATTCTGTGGTTTAGCCTTAAAAAATTGCCAGAACTTGAGTTTGAAGGCCTAGTACTGCAGATTTACGAGTTCCATGATATACTACAGTAAAACTTCATTACAACAATATTTTAAGAACTATATAAATACATTGTTGTGGAGGGGTTATTGCTATATCGAGGGCCTACATATTTTTGGGCATTTAATTAGAATTTCTTTTTACTTTAAGCTATATACTACTTAAATATTTATATTTAGAAGAAAATAGTTATCAGAGTGTTAATAGTAATAGTTAAATAATGCAAAATAAATTTAAATAAACTAAGAAATTGAGCAAAGAAATATTCACATAACCTGAAAACTATTTTTATTGAAAATAATCCAATATTTTAGTATGTTTATTCATCTTTTAACAATTAAGTCAACGAAAAAGGTGTGCATTGAGTCTAGTATGCGAAAATAATCTTCATTTGTCGACTAAAAGCTTGAAACAAATGTCTGTAAAGATTTCACAGATTAAAGAGCTTCCTGGTGTGACAATACGGATTTTGATGGACCTGTATCATTATCATAATTATCCTTTCCTATCACCATCCTGTTATTTTCTAACTCGTCAGTAGTTTCAAAGAGAGAATGTCTTCATCAGCATCTGCTGTGAAAGCCATAAGGTCGTCATCTGCTGTTTAATAGTCTTCCATGCTAATTCCAGATTTTTTGCCACTTCTTTTATCAAGTTAGGATAAAGATTTTTGGATGTTCAAAACACATTCTTGACCATATGAAAGATCTCATTCAATGAAATTTTCATCTCAGTGAGATTTTTTATCTTCATGACAAAAACCAACTTTTTTCGAACAATGGCGATTGTTTTTCTCTGTTAGTTCCCACCAACTTCCAACAATATTGTCACATGCTTTCTTCACATTTATAGCTTTAAAAGGGTCTTCTATTTTGTTATCAAAATGTATAAGTATCAACTCTGCCAACCGTTTTCTGTAATACCCTTAAAACACTCAATTATACCCATGTCTCGAGTCTGTAAAATTGAAGTAACGTTGGCAGGAAAAAAAAATAATTTCTGCATTTTGCAATTTTGGAAATCAGGCCTGAGCGCAGCAATTATCTACTGACAAAACGATTTTTTTCTTTCACTTCTTTCTGTAATTTTTTTAACCATTCAGAAAAAAAAATTAGAATTTATCCAAGACTTTTTATTGGCTTTGTATTCAACGGAAAGGCTTTTCTGGTTTTTAAAGCACTTTGGATATTATTTGTGCCTGAGC
This sequence comes from Maratus speculifer, assembly GCA_964019185.1. Classification (NCBI taxonomy): domain Eukaryota; kingdom Metazoa; phylum Arthropoda; class Arachnida; order Araneae; family Salticidae; genus Maratus; species Maratus speculifer. Next base: position 51,044,601 of record OZ025295.1, on the reverse strand, counting down.
TTTTTGTACACAAAGGAACAGTAAGTCTCTGTTTCAATTTCTCCCCACCATAACACTTTTCACTTTTGAACGCCTGTGTCCAATCGGGTAGGAATTTTTTAAACAGCCCAGGTTCATCTGCATTAGAAACTTCTTCTGGAGCATACTTTTTATAAGATATTTTTCATTTTGTTTTGCCACTATTCAAATACATCATTAATCGGGGCAGACTTTTTCTCTCCATGAACTTCCTGGAAAATTATTCCGTAACGATCCTGAAACGCATTGGTCGTTACTACTTTTAAAATTTTCTTTCCTTAGCGTTGCTGTACATTTACGTGCTTGTGCACATAACAAGGGTCCATTTGTTGGAACATTTGTTGCCTTCACCTCTTGGTACCAGTTTAAAACAGCAGCATCAATGTTTTCATTTGTGGCAACTTTCATTCGTTTTTGTTATGCGTTAATTGTATTTGAACTTATATCTTCGATATGTTTCTTCTTCATTGTGAACATTTTAATTGTAGATTTCGAAATTTTTTCGTTTAGAACTCAAAATTATTAAGACTAAAATCGTCCAACTCTGCACACCTTTTAAAAGCTTCAAATTCTTCGTTTTAGAATGTCACTTATAAATACCTCACTTTACCTCTTCTTCTGTCAATGAGAAGATGACAAACCAAGCGATTTGGAACATGTTCCATGACAAGGGTTATGTTTTTTCCCCTTCCATTTCTAAGAAGGGTTTTACATGGTCCCCACCATTTAAATCTGAACATTAACCAATCTTACATTATAGAGATATGTTGAAAATCAACAGTGAGTTTTCTGTTAACAAAATAGACCGAAAAAATGACAAAGATGATGAATGACAAATTTTTTCTCAGTATTCAAAAATAAAAATATCGTTATAAAGGGAGAAAATAACATTGAAATTTTAAAAGAAAAATCGTTTTACAGGTGTTTATTGTTCTAGAGAATACCGTAATATTGAGGGGAGGTTAACATCAGTTTATATGCAAGTTCACCGGGACCAGGAAATATTATTATAGTACACGAAGTTGTTGTATTGGATATCGTTGTAGCGGGAGTTTACTGTATTATTTTTTAAGACTTTTATTTACCTTAATTTATTTTGATTTTCCTCGAACGTATAAGGCAGAAATTTTTAAAAATGTGGTATAGGTACATAATTCAGACACAAATATCATATATGCACTGGATTTGGCAAGATTTTTTTCTGATGCCAATGTGTCAGAAACCTTGCTTCAAATACCAATTACATATATGTTTTTAAGTTATTTTCTATTATTTTGAAGAGACTATAAATAGAAAAAAGTTTAATTTACTGATTTTCTATATTGCTTTAATTAAAAATCTTCTGGATCCATTAATCAATCTTTGAAAATGTCTTTTTTTGTATAAAAATCATGTTTCATATTTTACTTTCTGTAAATGATTTTTGTCTTGGTATCAAGTGTTTCAAAATCTGTTTCATTTCCAATATGACGTCTTAAATATGCCATTTTTAATTCTTACTCCCCCCCCCCCCCCCCAAAAAAAAAAGAAAAAAAATTCATTTTGAAATTGCGTAAAAATGGTTAAATGCTACAAGAAATATGTTCAATAATCTCTAGATTTTTTTTTTCTTTTTTTTTGATTGTAGGAAATTTTTTTTACTCAATTAGGTGCTTCGAAGAAAATTTGTGGAAGCACATACAAAAAGTGAGGAAATGTCTTGTAAATAACTTGTTCAATGTTAAATTCTGTATTAAAATAACATTAAGGAATTGCACTGAAATAAATAAAGCACTGCCAAGCTATGCTTTAATATGACAATTTTTAAATCTAATATTCTTTTTTTTAGGATGAAGGTGCAAGTGGTGATGATACCAGAAATGACCATAGTGCAATTCATAGCCCTCATCATCATCATTCTCATTCAAGAAGAGGACATCACAGGAATAATGAAACTTATATGTTTGACCAGTCGAACAATTATACAGCTGCTGAAAGTACTTTTCATAGTGCATATCCTGTTGCTCGGTATCCTGAAATGTCTACAGTGAGTCTGCTCACTTAATAAGATTTTCATTGTATTACTTTATAATACTGTTCTATTCAATACTCTAATTTTTTATTGAAAAACAAAAATCTCCTTTCGACTTATTGTCTGGTTTGGTTGAAGACTTGTTGAAAAACACAATTTTGATCAAAGAATCAATGAAAAAAATGCCAATTTCATCAAAGGATCAGTGAAAAATTTTGTCAGGTGGCTGCTATAAAACTGATTCCATCAAAGAATAAATGAAAATAGAGAATTTTATCAGTTTTCAGGTTGTCACCCAGATTTTTTACAGATTTATTGCGTTTGTTTGGAAAACACTTTAAACTTCTAGTTTTCATATACACAATATCTAAATTCTTCATGTATCAGTGAAATCTTGGTATAATTTCGTATTAAGCATGAATTAACAAAATACATATATTAAAAGAATAATTTAAAATACATTTGTGTCTCATGGGACTAGTTTCTTGCATTAAGGGTGTTCTCAACTGCTCTGCTCAACAAGTGCAAAATGTTTTGACACATTTACGAATTCATTTTTTAACGGAAAGTTATGAAATTGGAATGCCTGAGAATTGAAGCTATTTCGAATCGAACTTATTTTTCCATTTTATGATAGTTAAATTACCTATCTAGTTTTAAGCTATTTCGATCACGTGATCACCCGTTTTTCTCCTGCTTTTCGACCGGTTTTTCTGCTTTCGTCGGGAAATGTGCTCAAAAACGTCAACTTTAAAGGTTTGTTGTGAAAAATCTATTGTGTTTTTTAAAAATCAAAGTTGGGTGCAATTCGACAGTTTCTGAATAACACCTGCTAGTTTCATGCATTTCCGAACAAAAATAAATTAATGCGTGTGTCACAAAGTGGTCCTTTTTGATTTAAGAACACTCTTCATGCTATATTGTAATTGGGAGAATTACATTTTTTTTTTCTCTTGTGGTGGTAAGTGATAAATTTACGAGTGGTGCACTGGCAAGCATTAAGAAATATCTTAATATCTGCATTAAGATCTTAATATTGATATTTAAGAAATTTACCTTATGTAATTTAAAGTCGAAATTTTGAAAAAACCCAAGTGAGTTTTTGGGTTCTGCAGAATCATAACAACCCTGACTTTTAAGTTTAAACATGCTAAATTTATGTAGTTTCTTGCATTCGTTTCAAATCAAAAATCTGTTTTTTGTAAGGGCATGCATTAAAATCTAAAGCATTTGGATGCATTTTAGAATACATGCATGAAAATTCTCCTTCTTTACAGCTAATTTATATTTTGGTCATTTCATCAATGCTTAGAAATTCCTTTTAAATTTAGTACTTTTGAAACATATTTAAAATGACATCTATCTTTACTTCTCATACCTTAGATTAAATAATGATACAGTTGTAGAAGCATGAAAAAATATTTTTAAAAAACCCACAATGGTTTTTCAAGTGATCCTGCCTGAAAAAACCTGCTCATGTTTTTTTGGGCTGGGCCCACTTGGGTGAACCCTGATCAGTGCCCATACAATCAAGAAAATCGAAAAACATCTTATTTGTTGTGCCGAAATGTGACACAACATACTGTGAATAAATTTTAATTTTTGTAGCCAGAGTTCCAGTACGAATATCTCAGTTACACAATCCTCTAAAATGATAAAACATTTTATATATGTTTTTTATCAGATTTTTATTAATATTTTCTAGAATATTAAGTAAAACAAATAGGCCTATAAAAAAAATAATCATAGATTCACATCAATGTTTATTAATATTTTTAACACGTTGTATCATGTTGTATATTTATAAAATAGCTATATTACAACCTATATTTATCATGTGACATGAGTTAAGATTATAGTTCCCTCAGTTGGTGACTGATAGTTAGTCTTATGCTCTAAATTTTAAGCATATAATGCAATATTTTTTCTTTATTAATTTTCTTAATTGTAAAACATATTATTGATATTTTCTTTTTATTTATTAAATTAAATACATTATCAAATATTTGCATTGAATAACCATTTTATGAAAATATATGAATTTGGCTCACCCACAGTTGGGCAAATGGGAAAAAAACTTTCAGGATGTTTATATTTCATTCCATCAGACTCTGAATTGTAGAGGCACTGAGTTCATTTTTATTTATGAGCACTTATACAGTCTTTATTTTGATAAATATCATCACGACCTTGGAACAATCTCAGTAGGAAAATTTTTGCGTCACACCAGTCTCTGAATTGAAGAGGCAATTAGTTCAAGTTTATAGATGGGTCCATGCTTTTCTTGCATTTCATTTTTGTTTTCTCTTCTCTTGAGTTTCTAGCAAGGAATAATGATCCTTTCCTTTTTCTCTCCTGCCTTCCTGGGCTATGCAAATTTGCCCTTTTTACTTTCCTCGATCTAGACATTGGCTGTCTTTAAATTCTTTATTTTTTTTAATTCATTTGTGGTTTTTCAGGGGGCTGGGTGACTCCTGCATGCGTAATTATTTTCTCACGGCTGTCTGTCAACCACACAGTAGCTTCTAATTGCTACCTCCATAAATATTCGCTAACTTCTGCTGTTCAGTGGCTGTCTTAATTTTACTGCGCCATAAATTCAGCATTGTCTGGCTTCTCTGTAATGTCCAAGAGCACTTAGCTTGCAATTTTTTTGCTCAGTTTTATGATTTTATTGATACCTCTATACCAAAACAATTTCATGCAATCAGTTATCTGCACGGCATTATCAAAGAACACTATATAGTCTATTACAATCATAAACATATAGCAAATAATTTTAAAATTTCATGGTATTTTAAGACTAACTTGAATTTGTTTTCTATAAAAGGAAAAGGCTAAAAATATAATTAAAAAAAAAAAAGTAAAAAATTATTTAAAAAAAAATTATTGCTTACAACTTTTAGGATTTATCAGTCATTAGTGATTTATAAATCTCGTCCATCTTTACTATCTAATGCAGGGAAATTTTTTCAAATCTTAAGGCTGCTGGTCACTCATTTTCCAAATTCCCCTCCGTAATGTGTAAAGTCTATGGGTATTTGATACATTCTTATATTTAAAATATCACCTCAGAAAATTGATATTTTAAACTTCTTTCGGTGATTTCTTCTTAAAGGATGTCACTTTTTTTTCTTAGTTTTCAAAACATTTCTAAAATCTAATCTTAATTTTATGTGAAGTGTTAGAATTTTACTTCCAGTTTAATTTTTTACTCATAAAATATTATATTCAACATAAATTTTAGAAATATTTTGAAAACTAAGAAGAAAAAAAAAAAAATCCTTTAACATGAGAACAAGGAAAGAAGTTAAAAATATTAATTTCCTGAGGCGATATTTTAAATATAAGAATGCATCAAATGCCCATAGACTTAACGTTGTGAAGGGGTATTCGAAAAATGAGTGGCCAGCAATCTTAAAACTTTTATATCATGAGAAGGGTTAAAATGCAGGTTTGAATCATGAAATCATGTCACCATTTATGGTTTGCAGAAGGTGTTTCCCCATTCTCACAACTTTCTATACTCATTTGTTCATATATATATAAAATAAATGGCAAGTAATATTAATATACTAGGTGTCCCAAAAATGACTGATAGATTTTAAAATTCAATAACTTTCAAACGGTGACAGCTATTTAAAAAATTTTTGCAGGAGGGTTATGTATAATATCAGGAGTTTTTTTACCGTAATTTTTATTTTAGTTCGAATGTCAAACAATAGGTGGCACTGACGGCAATTAAAGGCCAGGTCGATGCTTCACTCAACATAGATCACCTGGCCTTCAATCGCCATCAGCACCACCTATTGTTTGAAATTCGAACTGAAATAAGAAATTACGGTTAAAAAAAACTTCTGACATTATACATAACCCTCCTGCAAAAATTTTTTAAATAGCTGTCACCGTTTGCAAGTTATTGAATTTTAAAATCCATCAGTCATTTTTGGGACACCCAGTATTTAAGCTCCAGAAAATTATAGCAAAACTCCCACTCAAACAATTAATAGATTAGGTGTAAGCAGTATTTAGTCATAATGCAATACATAGAAATCTTCTAGTCCATTTGATTTGATTATACATAAATCATAATACTCATGTTGAAAATATTCCAGTGAAAATGCTTGAGATTTTTTGTAATTTTTTATTTTTTGTTTCACACAGAACACATCACAATACTCCACAAAACATAATTCTTTACATAAATTTTGCACAACAATGAATTATAACTTCTGGTTTCACTTTAAACCAATAATGAAAAATCTTCTAACTAATTCTTTCATCTGACATGAAAGGATGAATTCAAATAATAAATAAAACCCCAGCCAACTTTGGGCGAAGTTAATTAAAAAATATATTAAAAATAATAACAGGTGAGTCAAGAGCACCTCTTGATACCTATAAGTCCCATTTTCAACTAAAAACTATGACATCATAATTCTGACTTTAAAACAAAGCACAGAATTCATAGTGCTGCCACCTGTTATCAAACAGAATAACTAACACTTAAATTATTCTAATTAAATTGGGTTCACTGAACATACTCCCACCCATCAAGAAGTTATTCTTGATGCAAAGGAAGTAAACAAAGTTTTACAATAGGTCTTTTAAAGATACCCCTAACGGTTTTAACAGTCACTACTCTGACTATACCATCCTTACCTGGATGAATTTCAATAATTTTGCCTAATGGCCAAACAGAAGGAGGAACATTATTCTCCTTCAAAATAACAATATCATTTACTTTAAAATTTTCAGTTTGTACTCTCCATTTTTTTCTATTTTGCAAAGAGCTCAAATAGTCAATACTCCACCTTTTCCAGAAACATAATTTCATTTTTTGTACAATATGCCAACGAGACCGTAAGGATAAATTTTCTTCATATACCGGTTCAGCTGGCGAAGTAATAACATCTCCAATTAAAAAATGAGATGGAGTCAATATATTGATACTGTCTATGTTATCATTATCAATTGCTACTAACGGTCTAGAATTTAGAATAGCCTCAATTTGAGTCAAATATGTATAAAATTCTTCAAAAGTTAAATTAGTATTACCAATAACACGTTTAATATGAAATTTTACAGAACGGACAGCAGCTTCCCATAGTCCACCAAAATGTGGACTTACTGGAGGAATCATATGCCACTCAATATTTCTTTGAGACAAAAAATAAGAAATTTCTTCATTACTTTCAATATGACAAATAAATTTATATAAATCTGAAAGTTGCCCCTTAGCACCTACAAATGTTGTAGCATTATCACTATATATATGCTGAGGAGCTCCTCTTCGAGAGCAAAATCTGTTTAATGCAGCAATAAATGCCTCAGCAGTCAAATCACTTACCAACTCTAAATGTAGAGCTTTAGTGGCAAAACAAATGAATAAAGCAATATAACATTTGGTAGTTTTAGCTCCTCTACCTCGATATTTCAAAATATTAATAGGCCCCGCATAATCGATTCCACATGCAGCAAATGGCCTGTTTGGAGTAACTCTGTTAAGAGGAAGATCTCCCATTAATTGTTTGGAAGAAGTTGTTCAATATCTACAACAGGTAACACATTTATAAATACAATTTTTAATTATCTTCCTGGCACATACTATCCAATAACTCTGTCTTATGATGCCCATTAACAAATTTAACCCAGCATGAAAATGCATAACGTGAAAATATTTAACAATTAACACCCTTAATTTATGCTGAGTTGGCAAAATGACAGGATGTTTTGCATTATATTGGAGGGGTGAATTTCTCAGCCTACCTCCCACCCTAAGCAAACCATCACTATCAATAAAAGGACTAAGTGAAAAAAGAGAACTTTTTTTAGAAACAGGTCTATTTGATCTAATACAACTAATTTCATCTCCGAAATATAGCTGCTGAATATAAGAAATAATCAAATTACCTGAATGTCTTCTTTCGGTTATTGATAAAGGAAGAAATTTACCTTTATTCAAAGGACTGGTGTTCATTTTGCCAACTTTCTGCTTACAATTTTTCACAAACCTAATACAAAAAGCTAAAACATCAACAATTTTAGTAAAAGAAGAATATTTTTCAAAAAGCATATCTATCACAGAATTATTTACAGTTACTGGAAAACAAAATTTAGATTTTTTCTTCTCTTTATTCACAGTATCTAAATTAGTTTTGATTTGAGGTTGTTCAGGCCAATGTTCTTGACTTAAAGAAAGCCATTTTGGGCCCTCCCACCAAAGGGAACAATCAGGAAGATCCTTGGGAGGTAACCCTCTGGAAGCAATGTCAGCTGGATTTTCCTTGCCTGGAACATACCTCCAACAGTCAGATGGAACAGAATCCAAAATTTCGGAAGTTCTATTAGCCACATAAGGTTTCCAATACCTAGGATGAGATGACAGCCAAGATAGAACTACTTGAGAGTCTGTCCATGCATAAAATTTAATAACGAAGGTATTCAAAATAGTCACTAGTGTAGAATATAATCTAGAAAGTAATAAAGCACCATTTAGCTCAAGTCGTGGTATGGAAACAGATTTAAGTGGTGCTACCTTGCTTTTAGCAACCAATATGGTCACCTTTGACTTTATTTCACCAGGTTGTACCACATAGATGACTGCAGCATATGCTGATTCTGAAGAGTCACAAAAACCATGCAATATGATTTCTTTACTGGAACATTGGATCCATCGTGGAATTTGAATAGAACAAACTTGTTCAAATTCTTGTTGGAATTTTTTCCAATTTGCTTGGAAATTTTCAGGAAGAGCAGTGTCCCAGTCTAACTTCATTAACCATAATTGCTGGTAAAACATTTTTATCGCAACAGTGCAAGGAGCCAAAAATCCCAATGGATCAAATAATTTAGCTGATTGTGAAAGAAAATTTCTTTTAGTTATGTTATCATCAAATTGTAAATTAACTTTAAAGATGAAAACATCATTTGTAGAATCCCAACTAAGCCCTAAGGCTTTGGAGCAATCATCAGGATGAATTTCTAAGTTTGTTGACTCAAGAGAATTTGAAGATAAATGAGTCAATACATCAGAAGAATTAGACCTCCATTTCCGTAAATGAAAACCTCTATTTTCTAAAGCCAGTGAAAGTTTATCAATCACTCTAATAGTTTCTTCACTTGAGATTGAACCTGACATACAGTCATCAATATAGAAACTATCTTTAATAATTGAAGCTGTAACAGGATCATCGTTTTCTATGTCCTTTCCAATTTGAAATAAGCAACGAGTTGCTAAAAATGGAGCTGATGCTGTTCCATAAGTGACAGTTTGCAGACGATACTCCTTTAAATCTGAGTATGCTGATTCTCGCCAAATAATACGTTGTAAATCTTGATCTTCTGGAGCAATCAGAATTTGTCTATACATTTGCTGAATATCAGCGGTAAAAGCAACAGGATTTGTTCTAAATCTAATAAGAACTGTAAAGAGATTTGGTTGAGGAATTTGTCCAACTGCCAAAACAGAATTCAAAGAATTACCATTAGGTGGTTTGCATGTACCATCAAACACCACCCGTAACTTTGTAGAAATAGAATCACTTTTTATAACAGAATGATGTGGAAGGTAATATACTTTGTCGCTTGTAGGATTTGAATCTTTGTCAACAGGTGTCATGTGACCAAAATCTTCATATTCATTCATAAATTTTCTGTATTCATTCTCAAAATTTTTATCAAACTGAAATTTTTTCTCCATAGCAAATAATCGTGAAACTGCCATAGATTTAGAATCTCCTAATGTTATTACATCTTTAAAAACTGGCAACTTAACTTGAAATCTACCTTCTGGAGTTATCTTATAAGTCGAACAAAAATGTTGTTCACAAAATTTTTCTTCTTCAGACAAATGAGGATTTTTAATATCTATTTCTTCTGCTTGCCAAAACTTTTGTAATAATAAATCAACATTTAATTCATTTTTTACACTAAGAAAATGTGAATTGATACTAGAAGAATATTTACAATTAGATTGCAATTTTCCAGCTACCACCCAACCAAACATAGTATTTTGGGCAATTGGCTCATTCTCATTACTAACAATTCTACCATATCTTAAAATTGTAAAGAAACAGTCAGATCCTAGAATAATATCACATTCTTGTGGTTTCATGAAATCTTCATCTGCTAAGGTAATATTCTTAAGATAATCTATGTTTTTTGTATCAAGTAATTCTGCAGGTAATTGAGATGTCACTTTAGGCAGAATGTATGCCTGTACCTTTAAGGATTCATTTGAAAGCTTTGATCCAACTTTGAGAGTTACTGAACCTCGAGTTTGTCCAGCTGATACTCCAGTAATTCCATTTAAAAGAATTCTGTCGTTCTTCCTTTTTAATCCTAAAATTCTTATAACATTTTCACTGACAAACGAACATTCTGATCCAGAATCCAGCAAAGCTCTAAAAGAGTAAGCTTTGTTTTCATTATCATATAGTAAAACTTTAGCAGTAGGTAGAAAAGAAACACATTTAGAATCATTAAAAGAAGCACTAGAATTAATTTGCAATTCATGAGATGTTGACTCATGTGCATAATTTTCATTTAACTGATGATCCTTATTCTCAGATGAAACGGGAACTACTTTATTTTCAAATTTAACAGAGTAAGCATTATTACTTTTATTTTCTTCATGTAAGAGTGTATTGTGCTTACTTTCACACTTAAAACATTTTAAATGAGAATTTGGACATTCCTTAATTTTATGCAAGTTTAAACATAGAAAACAACAGTTATTACGCTTAATAAAATTTTTTCGAGCAGCAACATCCATGGATTTAAATTTGATACACTTATACAGTGGGTGTGTTCCTTGACATTTTAAACAAACTTTTGATTTGTCATTTGAATTATGTTTGGAACCTACAAAATTTGAGCTTTTGGAATGTTTAATATCATTTCCATTGCTAGAGATGAGTTCTAAAGAAGAACATCTTACACTTAAGAAATCAAAAAATTCTTGTAAAGAGGGAAATTCATTTTCTGCACTTTCAATAGACCACAGTCTTCTACTTTCAGGATCTAGTTTTTGGAATAATAAATATATTAGCCATGGGTCTCTACTTGTAGCGTCATCCCCAACAGCTTTTAAACCCCTAATAACTTCATCACTTATGTTCAACAAATTCCTGATATTTATACTATTTGGATGCAGAACTGATTTTTGTTCTAAAAATAATTTAATCAAAGAATTTACTATTTGTTTCTTTTTGTCATATCGGTTTAGCAATTTATCCCACGCTTCTTGATAAGAATCATTAGAAAGAGGAATATGTTTAATCAATGTAGCTGGTTCTTCAGAAAGTAATCCTTTAAGATATTGAAATTTCTGAATATTACTTAAACCTGCTTGTGAATGAACAGTGGAAACAAACATATCTTTAAAATTTGTCCATTCAGAAAATTTTCCAGAAAATACTGGAATGTTTAACTTAGGTAGTCGAATATTACACTGATTAGGAATATTAATAGAACCACCTTGAGTAGAATTGTGCGTTATAGCATTAATAACTTCAGTAGAATTCAAAGAATCCAATTTGTTTTGGTATTTAGTTTTTAACTGAAAATACCTCTCTTCAAATTCTGCTAACTCTGAATCTTCATCATTTAAGCTAGAATCTAATCTTAAGAATTCTTTAAGTAAATCATCTAATCTCTGTAACCTAATCAAAATTTCATTTTTCGTATTCACATTCTCAAAACTATTCTCTAATCTAGTTACAGAGCCTTTAACCCTACCTCTCTCAATTTTAATTTGAGCTGCCTTTTTTTCATAATCTTCCATTTTATACAATTACTTAAAGCAGAATGATTTCCAAAATAAAATTTAATCAAATTAGCTTCAAAACAAAACTAATCAAATTATACTTCAAAATCAAAACTAATCAAAAATATACCTTGAAATCAAAACTAATCATAATTGCTTCAAAACAATAATAATCAAATAAAATTCAAAACCTAAACTAAATTAAATCAAAAACAGAACAAATCAAACTCAAAAATAGAACTTCTGTATAATATTCTATCACTTAAGAATGCTGTTTCATATAAACAATGGAAGAATGTTCTGTTCTTAAATGTACATAAATTCAAAAATAATCTTCTAAATTCTTCAATGCAATATAATTCTTTATAGTAATCAAATATTCAAATTCTCAAGCAAATAAATCATAATGTTCTATAGAACAAGTAAATAAATCAATATGTTATTCTTCAGAACAATTCTATTCTTTCCAAGAACAATTATCAAAATATAATAATGCAGAATATTTATCTTATTTAATCACTTTAAATAAACTTAATTGTTCCTATATTTGCTAACTTCTCTAGCAAAATTAAACTTATGCTATAGCATCATAGAATATTAAAAATAAAAGTACTCACAATCTAGCCTAGGTGCCTCCACTTTTTCTCTGTTGAAAATATTCCAGTGAAAATGCTTGAGATTTTTTGTAATTTTTTATTTTTTGTTTCACACAGAACACATCACAATACTCCACAAAACATAATTCTTTACATAAATTTTGCACAACAATGAATTATAACTTCTGGTTTCACTTTAAACCAATAATGAAAAATCTTCTAACTAATTCTTTCATCTGACATGAAAGGATGAATTCAAATAATAAATAAAACCCCAGCCAACTTTGGGCGAAGTTAATTAAAAAATATATTAAAAATAATAACAGGTGAGTCAAGAGCACCTCTTGATACCTATAAGTCCCATTTTCAACTAAAAACTATGACATCATAATTCTGACTTTAAAACAAAGCACAGAATTCATAGTGCTGCCACCTGTTATCAAACAGAATAACTAACACTTAAATTATTCTAATTAAATTGGGTTCACTGAACAACTCAGAAAAGTTTGAGGTCTTTGCTATGATATGCTTCTTGCATCTATGTGCCTGTAAACTTTAAATTACTAAATTTATCTAATAAGAATGTATTTATTAAAATACAACACATTGCTCAGTGGTGGACAAAACAAGAATTTTAATATACACTTGTACAATTAAAATAAAAATATCAGTGTTTCGCACCGTCTTCTGCGGGCGTCTTCAGGAAAATATGATAATGGAAGGACTATGTTTGCATCTTGATCGAGAGATAATATTTCTAATAAATTAAAAGTTTAAAAATGTTGCCACTTACACGTGAGTAAAAATTAAATTATTGTAACGAAATAAAGATTTTATGCCATATTTTTGGTATATTGTAGGATAAATTATCATTACATGGCTTATTTTCTCGTGCAATGATTTTGATAGATTCTCTTATTTTACCTTGAACTGGGTTATTGCATGGAACTATGATTTTGACCTCATCAAAATTAATACGGCAACCCTTGTTCACTAATTAGAAGCGAGAAAGAGCAGTATTCTGTTTATATTGTTTAATATCTCTACAATGCTCTTTAATTCTAATTAAAAGTTTCCGCGTAGTCATGCTGATGTAGACTTTTAAACATTATTAGATAAAGTGATGGGGATTTCATAAATGCCAGATTTTTGATCTATTGGAATTTTGTCGATCTTATCTGCAACGATGTCAATGAGATATGGAGGTGGAATGGCGACAAGTTTTATGTTATATTTTTGTGCGATCTTTTTTACTTTTTCAAATATGTAAGGGATATAATGAAATTTTCTGTAAACCACAAGCTTATCCTGTCGTTGGCCAGATGTGGGAGGAGTATTGTACTGTTGAACTATTTTATTTACAAATTTTGCAGGAAAACCATGGTCAAAAGCTATTTTCTGTATAAAATCAATTTCTTTATAGAATATGTCATCTGAACAAATCATAAAAGCTCTTTTAATAAATGACCTGAAAGCAGATATTTTGTATTCAAAAGGCATGTTGGCTGAAAACGAGATGACTGTATTTTCTTTTATTGGTTTTCTATAAACTGAATTTTAAACTTGAATTGCATCTATTAATTTGAACATCTAAAAATGGGAGAACTTGGCGAACAAGGGTTGCCGTATTAATTTTGATGAGGCCAAAATCATAGTTCCGTGCAATAACCCAGTTCAAGGTAAAATAAGAGAATCTATCGAAATCATTGCACCAGAAAATAAATCATGTAATGATAATTTATCCTACAATGTGGCATAACATCATAAAATCTTTATTTCGTTACAATAATTTAATTTTTACTCACGTGTAAGTGGCAACATTTTTAAACTTTTAATTTATTAGAAATATTATCTCTCGATCAAGATGCAAACTTAGTCCTTCCATTATCATATTTTCCTGAAGACGCCCTCAGAAGACGGCGCGAAACATTGATATTTTTATTTTATTTTAATTGTACAAGTGTATATTAAAATTCTTGTTTTGTGCACCACTGAGCAATGTGTTTGTATTTTAATAAATACATTCTTATTAGTTAAATTTTATGGTGCAACTGTCCTGTATATATTTACTAAATTTACTTTCTTGATTTATTTTGAATATAAAACCCAAATTAACTATGCAAACAAACATTTTATTTTAGTGTATTTCTGTTTGCCAGATGAGAGTTCTGGTTCTCATAAATTGCTATCATATAATATTAAAATATTTAATTCTTGTTCTGAATAAGATAGAAATAAAATTTAAACTATTGGAAAACAAGATTGAATTTTAACATTATAAATTTTAAAAAAATTGACATTTTGATCAAAAATGGTTTAAAGTTGTGTAGATAAATTTAATTCTTTATAGCAAATTTTCTAATTTAACCTCCCCTCCCCTTCCCCCCCCCTCCCCCCGCCCCATCCATCAGACAAGGTTCTATTAAAATTCCTTATCTTTTACATTTTCAAACTCTATTTATTTCATTGTAATTAACAATATAACAATAATATTTATTTCATTGTAATTAACAATAAAGGATACTTTCTAAATTCCTTTTTTTTTTTTTATGAAATTTCTGTTATTGTTTTGATCCTCCTTTCCAAGAATAGTTTTAAAATAAGTTTTAAGTATTTTTTTTTTTTTTTTTTTTTTAATTTTTGTTGTAATAATCGGTACAAAATTGATCACCCAAATTCTTGCTGAGAAATTTGTCTTATAGAGGGGGGGGGGGGGGAGTGTTTTTCCATTTGACAGTTTTTACCCCATTAGCTTCTAAAATTGTACCTTTTTTTTTTTTTTTTTTTTTTTTGCAAAATGATCCTAATGACAATTTTAAGTTTGCTCAGGTTGAATTTGCATGTTCCCAAAACTTAAAATTCTTAAGTAAAACTTTCTTTCTTGCAGATGGTGCCACCTGCTGTGCCTCCATGTTTAGAAATAGCTCAAAATTCTTCACTGAATGCCATGCTGACTTCATGGTACATGGCTGGGTACTATACAGGTCTACACCAGGTAAGTTTGCAATCAAGGTTTTTGAGCAAGATATAATTTAAAAATGCTTTCTTCACATAAAAGTGGTTTTCTTTTATAAAATAAAATGTAATGCATATTAACAAATGACTATTATGAAACTATCTACTTATAATAAAATGCGTTCTTTAGATTTGTATGGAACAGTTCCAGGATTCGCCACTCCTATCTGTGAATGGACCCTAGCAATACGCCACGTTAGGCTTAATGGAAAACAAATGCAGACATATGACAGCTAAAAGATAATTTCTTTTACTTAAAATAACGTTTAAACAGCATATTTTTCTATAAAACATGTATATCATATCCAATTATAATGTATTAGGCTCCAAATTAAAAATAAGTAATTGTAAACATCAGATTACGATATAAACAAACGAAATCTGTTGCCATTCAGATTTTCCAAATCTTGAAACAAATTAATGACTCTTTGAACGCATTATTAAAAAAATAGTTTTTCCAGAGATTCTTTTCTAAGAAAAATACATATGCCAATAATTTGTATGAATTGCAACAAAAATCAAAGCAAAGCAGATTCTTCCCGTGTTGCCAAACTAGCAAGCGAAAGAGACAACCTATCCAGCGTAAAATACGATCTACGGAGAAAAAGAGGTTTATTTCTTGCTCCCTGAACGCACCTGCTTTTTTATGACGTCATATGTTAGCCAATCAACGCCGATTCCAAATAAAGGTCTGTTGGAGAAAGAGCGGAAAAGTGTGTTTACGTTCAGATGGACGATAAAATCGACAAAAAAAAGCTAGATTTTCGTTGAATTTTACACTTACCACAGACATGTTATTCACACATTTTTGTTTTCATTTTTTGTGAAGAATCCAGTGCTTACAAAAAAATATCATTTTTCTAGAGATTCTTTTCTAAAAAAGTTTTGCATCTATTGTATTAGTAATGGAATAAGTGTTTTAATTGCACCTAAATTTCTGTTATTTTTGATAAGCTATCTTTCTTTTTCTTTTTTTCTAATTTATATATATATAGTATTATTTAATTGTTGCAACACTTTGCCATTCAAGAAATGTTAAAATTTATATTCTTCTATTAATTTAAAAATATATACTTGCCAATATTCAAATAAAAAATATTTTTGTCTTTATTTATGGAAAAGATATTTTATGAGAAATAGATACTTGCATTAATCAAGTTTATAGTATATTTGTTATTATTTATGGTAAAGCTGCGTGCAATTTTCTGTTGTATTTGATGTGTTAATATTTTGATTTTGTTTAATATTAATGCTGAACTTTATACTAAAGGGTAATTTTTTTTTTCATAGCCAGTATTATGTTAAATGTAAACTTTATCAGATAGTAGTGTGTTTACAAAAAAAATATAATGTTTCTAGAGATTCTTTTCTAGAAAATATTTGTTGTAATTGTATTACGAATGGAATACGTTCTTTAATTGCACCTAAAGTTCTGTAATTTTTGATGTGTTATCTTTTTCTTTTTTCCTTTTTTTAATCAAAGTTTTATTTTATTACTGGAATGCTTTGTTACTCAAGATACATTAAAATTTGTTTTCTACTATTAACTATTAAATAGATGCTTGCCAATATGCAAATTTACAATAATTTTGATTTATTCATGGAAAAGCTATAAACAATTCATAAGCATGAATTTGCTGTCAAATTTTTTTGGCTAACTCTTTAATTTATAAATATCACTGCAAAACTTCATCATAAAAAACTAACTTATATAGTAGTAAGTGTTGATTTACCACAAGCTTGGCAGCCCTTTTTAATTAATTAATATATCCAGCGGCTCTTTTTCATCAACTTATGTACATGATGGCCCTTACTGTATTTTTTTTTTTTTTTTTTTTTTTTTTTTTTTTTCAAATAACAAACATGATTTCAAAAGGAGGGTAGTTTTCCAAGACTTTTTGACACTCAGTCGACAACATTTGGATTTTTTCTACAGGCAGTCAACAAATCTCACGAATTTCTTGTTCTTGATCTACGAAAATCATATTTTCTCTGTGCATGATAAGTAAAATTCACATTTTTTATCTGTATGCAATTGACAAAATTCATGTCCTCTGTGAGCATGATCGATGATATTTAAAATATTTTTAAAACAGTGACTGACAAAATTCTCAACTTAAGAATTTCCTATATAAATAGCTATGGTATTGGTTACCTATATAACAAAATTCATAATTTTTAACTGGCTCGATAAAACTTGCAATTTTGCCATGAGCGAAAATGTCGAAATTCATGATTTTTTTTTTTTCTGCCATGAAAAAATCTGCAATTTTTTAAAATTATAAATTTAAGAAATTTGCAGACCACATTTTTACATAACCCATCGTGGGTCACAGGTTCATCCCTACCATTGTACTATTAACCTAAACAATTACTTAAAATAACATAATTTTAATCGTTCGTGTAATCGTTAAACTATTTGTGAAACTCATTTTGATTTTGCTTATGTAACATTATGATTAACAATGTGATGTGTTAGAAATTCATTGATAACACATTTCAAAAAAACTTTTGTACATTTTTTTTTTTTTTTTTTAATGTTTTGTCCATTTAAATTTGTTGAACTATATCGAAAATTGAATGTTTAGTTAAAATTCTGTCATTTTTGACAGGGGTTATATACTAGTATTTAAATAAAACTTGAGTTGAACATGCTGTTTTACAAGCAGTTGGATGGGTAGAAATTGGTTTTTAATTCTTCTGTATCATTTTCTTTTTGTCTTGTAAACATTTGGTAAATTACCACTTTGTCTTTCCTTTATTTTGAAAATGTGTAAGTCATTTTCTTTTTTCTTTTTAAATTAGATAATATGTTTTGCAAAAGCTTAATTTTCTTCTCTACTCATTTCTTTAATACAAAATGGAGATTAGAATGTTAGCAGTCCTACTTGTTTAAACTTTATAAATTTAGCTTTTTAAAATTAAGAATTTATTTAAAATTGCAGCTAATAAAGATGTCCATTAAGAGAATATAAGCCTGGGTGCAATCCCATGGAAAATATGCAAGCTTTAAGACCAGTTTCCTAGGAAACTATCTGACCGATTTTCATAAAATTTGAAATCTATATTCACTTGATTATGCTCAAGATTTATGGCAGACAGCTTCTTTCATGCAACTGAAACTTTTTATTTTACAGCAATAGCTATTTTGCAAAAATTCTCAATTTAATTTTTTTTTCTGCCACATATGATCTTATATTTATACTCTACCACCAAAATTTATCGAAATTGCTTGAGTACTTTGAGAGTTATTTGGGGTTTTTAGCTAAAAAGTACAATTTTTCGAAGTGCTCAAATAATATATATTTATAACTTATGTTAAATTTTTGCACAATTTTATCAACACACAAATTAAATTATCTATAAACACTTAAATGAAATTTAATTGCATATAATAAATAAGTATGAAATATCAGGGTTAGAAATTAGCAGTCGTTAGTAGCCAAATGCAACTAAATTATTGCATTTGGCAACCACAAAATTATAACTAGTCATCAAATTTGGCACCTATCTTTTTTTCAGTTTAACTTTTTTTAAAACAAACGTTCTTATTCTGACTTTAATGTAAGCCTCCCCCCCCCCCCTACACATATATATTTACACCCACCCCCTATCTTAACATATAAAAATATAAAATATTATTAACATGGTTGTAAAGAGAAATCAAAGTATGATGCAACGTAAAATTGCAACTATAAAGTGCTGTTTGGCACCTAGAAAAAATTTGTAGGCATCATTTGACACCTTCCTGAAACTTCCCAATTTCTAACCCTGTGAAGTATTAGAGTAAATGTAATGTGATTGGACATGGCATCCTAATTGTGTCTTCCCTAAACATTTTTTGACCGGTTGTGTGTATTGTTATAAGGTTACTTCAATAATTTCTGTGTTTTTTCAGTAGATTCTAGTTATTTATGATAAATGTCAAGAACAAGATTGAAAAATATTAACTCTACATCTGAACAGCTACTTTATCCAAATAATTCATGCTGGAACTAACATGTCCCAATTAACAGAAATCTATGTTTTTTTGCTTTTCTATAAATAATGGTATTGGAGAAATAAAATAGTTAAACTGTTTCTATTTAGCTTACCAGTTTTGTCCATGCCTCATATAGGTAACATATTTTCACCCAGCATGTGATTTGCCCGTTTTGCATACATTTCATTTTCTACTCTTCTACTTTTGTTTATCTGATAATATTTCAATCTAGTTGATAATTTTGCTCATTGATATTTACAATATATAGTAAGTCCCGATAGCAGAAAGTGTGTGATATACGTCGCAGATTCGTTTTCGTCCTTGCAGATAAATTTGCCAATTGGGGGGGGGGGGGGTATTTAGTGGGGGAAATACACTAGGACAGGATGCAAAAAAATCATGGCAAATTTCAAACGATCGAAAGAAGCGACAGATTTTGTCCAAAGATTGCGAAAAAAACAGACAAATTTCGTTGGAAAATTGCAAAAAAAATTGTAAATTTCTTCAAAAGTTTGCGAAAAAATGGCTAGTTTTGTCAAACAATCGCAAAAAAAATGCAGATTGCGTCAGAAGTTCACAAAAAATGGTATATTTTGTCCAAAGATCGCAGAAAAGACACATTTCGTCCAAAGATCACGAAAAATGACAAATTTCATTAAAAAAAGACAAATTTCTTAAAAAGATTACAAAAAAAGGCTAGTTTTGTCAAAAGATCGCAAGAAAACAGATTATGTCAAACAATCACGAAAAAACATCAAATTGCGTTCAAAAACTGCACAAAAAAAAGGTATATTTTGTCAAAAAAAAAAATCGAGAAAAACGGACAAATTTCATCAAAAGATTGTGATTAAAAACTACAGATATGTAAAAAAAAAAAAAAAAAAAAAACGGCAAATTTTGCCAAATGGTCCCCAAAAAAAAATCTTAATTTTGTCAAAGGGGTACAAAAAAATGTTATTGTTTTTAGTGGGTTTTTCTGTTCTAAAACTGATTTTGCTGTTATAGAATTCTTTTGCTGCTCTAAAAACTGATTTTGTTTCTATGAGATTTTTCTGCTTTCTCCAAAAACGGATTTAGGTGCAGAAAAATCAGTTTTTGACTGCTCCAAATCTTTTTGAAAGAATGCGATACCTGTATACATTTTCAGAGTAATTTTTCATAATGGTTAATGTAATAAGAAAGATACTATATCACGTACATTATTTAAGAGATTTTGTTTAATGTCAAAATAGTACAGCAAGTTTCAACAAAATTTTAGATACATTTCTAGTGTTTCTAAAAAAATATATATCATTCAGAACTTCCTATTTCTTTTTCATAATATTTACTTGGCATTTCAAGGTGTCACTAGGTTCAAGGCTATAAAACTATAATATATATGCTTTACGGCATAGTGACTTTAAATTTTCAGATTTTGATATTTTAAGTGAGTTTTCTCCCCTTTTTTTGAAAAAAAATTCACCATATTTTAACATTTTATTATAGTATCAATTGCTGATTTAACAATTGTTTTGAGAATATAAGGAAGCAATATAGCACACATTGTTCAATGGAATTTGAATTGTTTTCTTCATTTCATCACTATTTCATATGAGACATTATAAACGATTTTTTTTTTTAATATCATTGTATATTTCTTTTGTAGATTTGAATTCTTAGATAAAGTAAGAAACTATACTGTTTTCAATAGATATACACTATATTTCAATTTAATTTTTAAAGATTTAGCCTTAACCTTAACTTCAAACATAAAGAACCGCTTTACATATTATCGTAAAATACTATTAATACATCCCTCCAAACGTGATGAAAAATTTAAAAATATTCAGAGGGTGCTTACATTAAAATTTTTCTGTGGGCTTTTCACAAAATTTGAATGCTTTTTTGAGATTCTTTAATGAAAATCAAGTTTTTCCTACAATCTTTTGCAAAATTCACATTTTTCTGCATTTTTTTTTTTTTTTTTTTTTTTTTTTTTTATTATTATTATTATTCCTTGATCTTTTGATAAAATAGGATTTGAAATTAATGTTTTTTTTTTTCTTCAAGATTTTTTTAATGGCATTTGCCTTTTTTCATGATCATTTGATGACATTCGCATTTTTAATCGTGATCAATTGATGAAATTTGTGCTTTTTTCACAATTCTTTAACTGTTTTCTTGGTAAATCTGACATACTTGCATTTTTTTCTTAAATCTTTTTAACAAAATATGCAGGGTCTTTTTTGTGATCCTTCAAGAAATTTGATTTTCAGTGATTTTTGGCATGATTTGTCTCCTTGTTTTTTTTAGATTTTTTTATTACACTTTTTGCATTTTAGAGCAATCACAATATAATTTTTTTTCACGGTTCTTTGACATTTTTTTAGCGACCTTTTGATGCAATTTACATTTTATTCAGCGATCTTTAAGAGGGTGGGGCACTATCTCAGGATTCTTTGAAAATTTCAATTTTTTTTATAAAGTTAGGGGAGGGAGTTTGATCAGGAAAGGCGGTTTAACGGTATTATCTATTTTTCATATTATCAAAAAATATTAATTTTACTAATTACTTACTTAGGTTATATTATAATTGGAATATAGTTGTATTTTTGTAATATTAATAAGAAGAATAGTTATAATGTACATAAGAAAATTGCAACACACTATTCCCACAGACAGTTTTCATCCAGCTGCATTGCTGTCGCAGATGCAACCATAACTTTCTGCTACTGGATAAGAAGTATTGACTCTTAGGGGAGGGAAAAAAAAGGAATGCCAGGTAGGAATTTTCCAAAAAAAAGAACACCATTTTAAAGAAGTACATTTTTTTTTTTTTTTTTTTTTTTTTTTTTTCAAAAAAAGAAAAAGAAACTATTTAAAAAAATAAAAAGCAATTCTTTTAAAAAAGGGCAGACTTGTACCTTGTTCATGAGAAATATATTGAATTGGGTTGTTTAAAATCCCTTAGAATTTGCGATATTTTTTCAAAATCAGTTGAATTGCCACAGGGGCACATAAGATTTAAAAAGGGTTGGCATATGCATTGGACAGGTTTAAAAGAGCCACCGGGCACATAAAAGAAATAAAAAAGGCCACCAGGTGCTACACATTGCTAAAACGGCTAAGAGTCAACACTAATATTCTGTAATTATTTTAAAAAATATATTTACAGTATTCAACCAGTTATCCAGACTATTTCTATTAGACTAATTTCAGAATTTTTGCAGAAAAAAGTGTCATACATTGCCAGTTTGACATATGCATTACTTGAAACAATTGTATAATTTGATGACAAGTGGTATTTGAAATGGAAGCAAATTTAGTTGTATTTTAGATGTTTTAATTTTTATGCAGACATGGCTTGAAATTCAATTTTTCGAAGGAGGGGAGTCTCCCTACCAACATTTATAAATGGAGGGGAGTTTGGCTGTTTGGGAGGGAGAAAAAATGTTTAAAACCCGCCATTATTTTATGTGCTATTTAAAAAATTACCAGAATACAGACATAAAAAAATATCACTGAAGCAATTTTTATCAATAATTCAGAATAATTATGCGAAATGTGTAAAAAAAAAAACTTTTATATTGTCTAGTTTTTACTGGCGGTAAATTCCCTGCCGGTGCTAATTATTTTTGTCACAGGTCCACTTATTTTTTTAATAATAATTAATAAAACTTCTAATTAATTTAATAAATTTATATTTATAATTTATAATTAATTGTTATAACCAATATTATTTTTCTGTATATTAAATGTGCAAGATACAAATTTAATCATAAAATAATACTTATTTGATTGTAGAAAATAAGAAGTATCACTACTGTGCATTTCTTTAAAAAGGAGGCAAGTCGAATTCATCGAAAGAGACTTTCTTAAAAAATGAATATGTTGTTGAGTAAAGGGATACTTTTTGTTTAATGAATGGCTGCTTTCAGGAATTGCACTTACTCAGAAAGATATGGGGCTGTCAGAAACTGATTTTAGAGCAGCAAAGAAAAAAAAATATATTGAAGCAGGAAAATTAGTTTGTTGAACAGAAAAATGAACTCCCCGTATTATTTTTGGGGGGAGGAAGGGAAGGGAGGTTCCCTTTGACGAAAGTTGCATTTTTTCGCTATCTTTTGATGAAATCTGTCTTTTTTACGATCTTTTCACGAAATATGCCGTTTTTCGGGATTTTTTGACGAAATTTTCCATTTTTTTCGTGAATTTTGTGAGGAAATTTGCAGTTTTTCGCGATCTTTTGATGAAATCTGATGTTTTATCGCGATATTTTTTTAAGAAAATTGTTGTTTTTCACGACATTTTCGGGAAATTTGTTGTTTATAGTGAATCTTTTGTCGTAATTTGTCGTTTTTCGCGATTTTTTGACGAAATTTGCCTTTCTTTCGTGAATTGTATGAGGAAATTTGCCGTTTTTTCGCGATCTTTTGATGAAATCTGATGTTTTAATGCGATTTTTTTACGAAAATTGCCGTTTATCGCGATATTTTCGGGAAATTTGTTGTTTATAGTGAATCTTTTGTCGAAATTTGCCGTTTTTCGCGATTTTTGGACGAAATTCGACGTTTTTTTCGTGAATTTTCTGAGGATATAAGCCGTTTTTTCGCGATTTTTTAATGAAATCTGATGTTTTATCGCGATTTTTTTATGAAAATTGCCGTTTTTCGTGATATTTTGGGGAAATTTGTCGTTTATAGTGAATCTTTTGTCGAAATTTGTCGTTTTTCGCGATTTTTGGACGAAATTTGACGTTTTTCGTGAATTTTCTGATCAAATTTTCCGTTTTTTCGCGATCTTTTGATGAAATCTGATGTTTTATCGTGATTTTTTTTTTTACAAAATTGCAGTTTGTCGCAATTTTTGGACGAAATTTGACGTTTTTTTTCGCTACTTTTTTGACGAAAACTTCCGTTTTACGGAATTCTGTCACGAAATTAGGCATTCTTTCAAGAATCTTTTGACGAAATTCGCCCGAAATTAGTCGTCTTTTCGCGATTTTTAACAATATTTGCCGTTTTTAGCAAACTTTTACAAAATCACGCGTCTTGTGAAACATGTAATAGCTGTTTCTTTTGTGTGTCATCTCCGATCTTTTGCGTAATTTACGCGCAATAGCGCGTCCGCGGCATCACTGTTTCATAATTTTTGGAATTGAATGCGTTATTTTGTGTGTGTGTGTGTGTGTGGGGGGGGGGGGGGGGTAGGGGAAATTCCGAACAGAATCACCTGTATTTCGCCGCGGAAAATAGAACAAAATTCGCCAATCGATTGCAGGAAAAAAATTGCAAAATTTGTCAATCAGTCGCGGAAAAGATCGTGATTTTCAATGATTTTTCGCTGTAAAAAAACTCGCAAAATGTGTTGATTACTCGCACGAAAATATCATAAAATTCGCAAAACGGTCGTGGGAGTTGATCATAGTTTCAAAATGCAAAATTGTTTCGGCGGGAGCCTCCCGCCCACGTTATTCTTTTGGGCGGGATTTCAAAATTTTGGGCACGAAACCCGCCATCCCGCCCTGAAATTCAAGCCCTGGCAGAGGAAACAGAATTTTTGTTCCCACGGGAATCCAATAAATTACCTTCCTTCAAATGGATTAACTTTTGATCTTTTTATCCAACTAATCTAATAATTTAAAATAAAAAATGCCACAACTACATGTATTCCACAAATCTTATTGAATATATGCTGCTTTAATGTTTAACCAGTTATACAGAATAAATCTGACCCCAACCATTCCATATAAAGTTCTGTACTGTAGTTTTAAAAATGATATGAAACTAAAATTTTTGTAATGAAAAAAATATATATATATGTACATTTTTTAAGTTTTTTTTCCCCAAAAAATATTTAACTAAGTTGTTAAAAGAAAATAGTTAAAATATAAAAATTTAATATTACTTATTTTTAAAAAATAATTCAACTCTTATATTAATTATGCTTTTCTTTTCCTTTCAGGCCCAAAAAAGCCCATCCCAGCAACATTGCCATTGTCGCCAAACTCATAACTGTCACCAATAACTTAAATGTTTTTTATAGATTTTCTTTTTTGTATTTCTTGGAAACAATAAATTTTTTTTAGTGTAATTCTTGTTTTTTGCAGTCTGATAATTTATATATACAATAATTTTGTTACATACTTTTATTTTGGCATCGTTAAGAAAAAAGAAGTTAAATGCATAACAGTTGTAAATGTAAATCAGTAAATGTTTAGCAAAACATTTTACTGATAATTTGAAACATAAAAGTAACAAACTCATCAAATTTTACAGGAGGCAATATTGTACTATAGGGGATCTACATAGCTGCCAACTTTCAACTAATCTTCCGTAATACCTGGATTAGTTTGATCCAGGTTAACGTCGTTTCAAACCAGAAAATATATTTCGCGAATCTTTATTCATTTAATTTCAGGTCTGTTAGTGAAATATACTTAATTTCATTTCTTTGAAAAAATTCTGGTTCGAAACTCATTAAACCAGGGTTAAATTAAAACATGTATTACGGATAATCGATGTCAGGTTGGCACCTATGGATCTATATCTAATATAGGGGACTTGACATAACATAGTCAAAAAAAAAAGGGGGGGGGATTTTGTGCCAGATAATCTAAAAATTGTGAATATCGATGAATCTTTCCCTCCCTAAAGCAAAAAATGATGCTGGGAGAAGTCTACTACAAAACTGTATTTTAAATGGTATTTATTGTGAAATTTATATGTGCATGCTTTGCATTCTATATAACACTTTATAAAAACTGTTTTTTAAGCAATGACATGTTTTTACTTTTTTTTAAACTGAAAGAGATGTGGAATTAAAATCTGGTTGACAAACCACTCTTTACAAACATGCCTCCAATGCATGCCAAGCTTCTGATTCTTATTTCGATAATGACAATGAGGAAAATATTTATTTTTCCTCTTCATAATATGCTTTTTGATGCAATAATCTTAAATCTTTAAGTCTTATCACCAAAAATGCAGTTTTCTTATAAAAAATAAACTATAATCGTATTTCTGAACTGAACAGATAAGGATAAACACTTGTCTAAAATAGTTTTTTCATGCATTCAAATTTTTTACTTTTTGAGATTTTTTTTTTTAATTAATCATGTCACTTATCACATGGATACTTTTGTGGTACATATTACTGACATTTAGTATCAATTTTCTATAAATGTTTCTTTTTAAGCTTGTTAAAAATTGAATTTTGTCAAAAATGTGCTCATGATGATTTGTCAAATACTGATAATGATTCTTTAAATAATAAAAATTAATAGCATAACACAATGAGGAAAAATATTTATTTTTCCTCTTCATAATATGCTTTTTGATGCAATAATCTTAAATCTTTAAGTCTTATCACCAAAAATGCAATTTTCTTATAAAAAATAAACTATAATCGTATTTCTGAACTGAACAGATAAGGATAAACACTTGTCTAAAATAGTTTTTTCATGCATTCAAATTTTTTACTTTTTGAGATTTTTTTTTTAATTAATCATGTCACTTATCACATGGATACTTTTGTGGTACATATTACTGACATTTAGTATCAATTTTCTATAAATGTTTCTTTTTAAGCTTGTTAAAAATTGAATTTTGTCAAAAATGTGCTCATGATGATTTGTCAAATACTGATAATGATTCTTTAAATAATAAAAATTAATAGCATAACACAATGAGGAAAAATATTTATTTTTCCTCTTCATAATATGCTTTTTGATGCAATAATCTTAAATCTTTAAGTCTTATCACCAAAAATGCAATTTTCTTATAAAAAATAAACTATAATCGTATTTCTGAACTGAACAGATAAGGATAAACACTTGTCTAAAATAGTTTTTTCATGCATTCAAATTTTTTACTTTTTGAGATTTTTTTTTTTTTTTTTTTTTAAATTAATCATGTCACTTATCACATGGATACTTTTGTGGTACATATTACTGACATTTAGTATCAATTTTCTATGTTTCTTTTTAAGCTTGTTAAAAATTGAATTTTGTCAAAAATGTGCTCATGATGATTTGTCAAATACTGATGATTCTTTAAATAATAAAAATTAATAGCATAACACAATCGCATTTTATTTCAACACAAGCTGTTTAACCCATTCTATGCACAGATTCTAAAGGTAGGAACTCCAGTGCTAAATTTCGTACCCCTGCAGCTGTGGTTTCAGAGTTTTTGAACTGACAGAGATACACACACCTATTTTAATATATATCGTTGAAAATATTAAATAAAGAAATATGTAATAGTCAGTGAGCAATTTGTCACTGTTTTCAAATATAAAAAATGTGTAAATATCTGATCTGTTTTTTCACTGTTTTAAAAACGTAAAAATTAGCATATGTAAAAAATTCACATCAAATAGACATAATAATAATTGAAAATAAAATGAAAATCGGCATAAAATGCAATGACAACAAACAACTTTAAAATCAGGGGTGATTCTTGTTTGAAAATTTAAGGCATTCTCTTCTGAAAATTTGAAATTGGGTTATCAGTTTCGAAAATTAAGACATTAAAAAATAAAAAAAGGCAGGAAAAAAAAAATCTGGGATGGAAAACAAACTTGTTCTCCATATCAAAATCCCTGTTATTGTATATTAACTACTAGTGATGTTTCTGTGGTTATTAATAGTTCGAATTTTCACACCCAGAAGTTTACAGAAAAATAAACTGAAGAGTATTATTGCTCACTGCTAATGTCTTTTGGCGTTTTCTTTTATTAAGCTGCATTGACATCACTTGAAGGCTGGAATGGGGTCAACAGACATGCGAAAGTAGGAGTTCGGATCCTCCTTAAAGAAAACAAAAATTTGTGATCATCGCCCCCCCCCCCCCTCCCTCCAGCCATCTAAATAAAATTTTGTTGATGCGTTTTTCCCTAGTCACATGGACCAGGCAGAATTGCATACAAAATGAAAGAAAGGGATAGAATTAGAATATTGATTCTAATTAAAAAGTAAAAGTTTAAGGCTTTTCTAAAATCCGTAGTAGCTGCTTTCTGACTTATTTCTGGATGTAATTTAGTCTGGAAACTCATGAAATTGGCAGGTGTTCTTCAGAAAGTAAAACTATATAATGGAATAGCATTTTCTATTTTTTGCTACTTTTTAATAGCTAGGGGATCAAACACAGACTCCCCGGGTTACCGTATGAAAACCATCCTTTTTTATTGATAGTAGATAAGATTCTGCAAGAATATGGAAGTAAAGGGCCTTGCACTGGGCGTGGCTTTAAGCTGTCCTCTCTAAGGACCGTTCTGTTTCCCCCTCCGTTCTTTCATGACGGATATCTTAAAATATATGCTGAATTAACTTTTGAAAAATTGGGTTAAATTGAACCTTACCTTAAGGGATTCAATAAATTTGTAAGGTTAACTTGACGCAGAGAAAAAAAAAAAAAAAAATTGGTGCAAAATTTTAAAGTTGAATCTTGGACTTTATTTTCAGGACCAACACCCTGATATTTTTATTCGGACCCTGGGGCCCTTTTTTAAACATTTTACCCCAATCAATTGGTGCATTAAAAGTATATATACACTATATTGCCATTGATTATTGGACACTTGCGATTTTAGACATTTTACTAAATATCTAGAAAAATACACAAGGAATCATCTCGAAACTCTTAGTGTATAAATATAATAGTATACGTCATACATCTCCGTGAAGATTTTTTACCGAAACTCCATAGGGGACCGTCAACAAATTAAAAAAGAATGAATATCTTTTGAATAACCCTGTCAAAACTAATGTAGCAAAAGCGCTCAAACTCTAGATTATGATTGAATGCCTTATTGTAATATACTGTGTTCATTTTTATGCAAATAGCATGCATACTCGCAGAGTAATTAAGGTTTTTATAAAAATGGTCCCAAATTTTTCCAAGTTTTTTCCTTATAATTTTCAGAGTTCTTAATATAAAATAATATTTTTTTCAGAAAATATGACAAACAACATTGCACACAGTACCCTGTAATCAAAATTAAAAAATAATGAAAATTGTATACAAAATGAGTTGGTTTACTAAATAATTTTTTACTGCGCATGCTTCAACGATATCAAAATTTCATTTGCATATTATGTTAGCTAAATGTATAGAGCAACTTTTGTGAAAGTCACAAAATCATAACTTGAAAATTCTGAAAATAATCGTCAATTGAATAAGTTGAAAATCCGTTATTCTCAAAATGAAGCAAAAACAAGAGGGGTTGTATCCATATATTCATTGATTAGTGTCAATATAGAATACACAATACGGGATGTTACGACTACTTTTGGATAAAATCCCTCATTTTTTTGCTTCATTTTGGAAACAACGGATTTTGTCCTTATTCTATAGACGATTACTTTCAGAATTTTCAAGCTATAATTTTGAGACTTTTACAAAAGTTGCTCTATACATTTAGCTAACATAATATGCAAATGAAATTTTGATATCTTTGACGCATGCGCAGTAAAAAATTATTTAATAAACCTACTCATTTTTCATACAATTTTTATTATTTTTTAATTCTGATTACAGGGTACTGTGTGCAATGTTGTTTGTCATATTTTCTGAAAAAAATATTATTTTATATTAAGAACTCTGAAAATTATAAGGGAAAAACTTAGAAAAATTTGGGGCCGTTTTTATAAAAACCTTAATTACTCTGCGAGTATGCATGCTATTTGCATAAAAATGAACACAGTGTATTACAATAAGGCATTCAATCATAATCTAGAGTTTGAGTGCTTTTGCTACATTAGTCTTGACAGGGTTATTCAAAAGATGTTCATTCTTTTTTAATTTGTTGACGGTCCCCTATGGAGTTTCGGTAAAAAATCTTCACGGAGATGTATGACGTATACTATTATATTTATACACTAAGAGTTTCGAGATGATTCCTCATGTATTTTTCTAGATATTTAGTAAAATGTCTAAAATTGCAAGTGTCCCATAATCAATGGCAATATAGTGTATATATTCCTTCAAATAATTCATAGTCTATGCTTAATTTTGATTAACGGTCTAAAGCGCTGTGCGCTAAAACATTGTAACATGTTTTCAGGTTAGGGCCCTGGTTTTAACTGTCAGTTGGCCCCTTAAAAATGGTCCAATTCACTAGCCTTTTTTTTTTTTTTTTTTACAACTTTTTAGATGCTTCAACTACTACATGAATAAAAAAATTTCTCAGACTTCTGTTATCACTAATTTTGAATATTAATCGCATTCTTAGGCCTTTGATGCAGCTTCTCTTTTAAAAATGATTGAAATTGCTTTCAGCTCAGGACCCCTAAACATTTTGTGAGACATATATTTCACTTTCTATATTTCTCATATTCTCAGTGCAAAATTTTAAAGTTGCCTGGGACTCTTCTTCCAGGACCAATACTCATGGGTGCAAGAAATTCATTTAAGCCAAGACTGAAAACATTCCTTAGTATTAAAAATGCCCAAAAGAAAATAGGCTCAAATATGTCTTGCATTATGGCTAAAAATTGATCTCTTATAATAAAATTAAAAGTTTTTAACTGTAAAATTTCTATAATTTAAGTATATAAAGAACAGCTTATCACAAAAAAATCTCTCCAAGCCTGAAGGTCTTGCACCCATGCCAATATCCTGATATTTTTATTCAAGCCCGACGACCCTTTTTTAAACATTTACCCAAACAATTGGTGCATTTAAAAAATATATATAACCAATAATTCATACTGTATGCTTAATTTTGACTAATTAAAGATCTAATGTGCTATGTACTAAATAAATTTAACACATTTTCATGTTAGGGCCCTAGTTTTAGGTCGGCCCCCCCTATTATGGCTCCCTTAAAAATGGTCTTATTCACAGCTTTTTTTTTTCCCCTAACAACTTTTTAGGTCTTCTAGCTATTACATGAACGACAAAAATTCTCAGACTTCAGCTATCATTAATTTTGATTATTAATAGTTTTCTTGGGGCCCTTGATGCAGCTTATTTAAAAATGAATTAAATTGCTTTCAGTTTTATTTAACATAGTTTTAGCGTCCTCCCATCATTTTAAAAACTACAATTTTTTTTTTTTTTTTTATACCCAACTATATACAAAATAAGTTCCTGGTTCCCTGGGAAGTTTTTATAATGATAAATTGTTAATAAATTGCTTTCTTTTAATCCGATTTTCATTTTTAGGATTCTTCATTCATTTAGATACTTTAATGTTCTGACATTCCATATAAGACACTATAGCTCCCTATTGAATCATAGGATCCAGTTCAGAGCCCCTGAACATTTTGAGAGTCAAATAGTTCACTACCTAAATTTCTCACCTTCTCGGTGCAAAACTTTAAAATTTGAATCTTTGACTCTTCTTTTAGGACCAACATTTTTATATTTTTATCTGTGCCTAGCGCCATTTTTTTAAAACATTTATCGAATCAATTTGTGCATTTCTTTAAAATATCACTCAAATGAATAATTAATACCCTGTGATTAATTTTGACTAATTGTAGATCTAAAGTACTAAGACATTTTAACATGTTTTCCTGTAGGGCCCTCTTTTTAAATGTCAGTTGGCCTATCTAAGGTCCTTATTATAAATCTCTTAAAAATAGTCCAATTAACTTGCTTTAAAAAAAAAAAAAAAAAAAAAAAAAAAAAACCTACTACCCCAACTTTTTGAAGAAGCATGTGCATGAAATTTCAGCTTTTTTTTTATTTTGTTGTTTTCACACCAGCTTGGCTAATTTATACGAGGGATAAAGGAGCTTAATTTTTCCTTTTTGAAATTTTAGGCTTTTTCT
Source organism: Maratus speculifer (assembly GCA_964019185.1). Lineage (NCBI taxonomy): Eukaryota > Metazoa > Arthropoda > Arachnida > Araneae > Salticidae > Maratus > Maratus speculifer. Next base: position 51,012,450 of record OZ025295.1, on the reverse strand, counting down.
TTTCAATTTGCTTAGAAAAATTAATAAAACAGTACAAAACGATTTCAATCTATGAAAGCACTTTCAGAATATCTCTCTGGAACCAGCTATATGAATTGGTCACTATCATGCTTGTTTTTCTTTTAGTACTTTTTATAAAACTGAATTCACACCTTCAAAATAAGTCAAAACATATTTTAAAATCTAAGAATATCTTTGATCTCCATGTTTATTTATTATTATTATTGTCTTGTCATTGTTTTTATTATAGGCACTTTTGGAACCTTATTCTACAAACATTTTTGAGATAAACCTTAATTAGAAAAATGTATAATTTGTAATTTACTTGTAACTTCAGAACCGTAGGTACCTTTTGTCTACTACCTTTATTCGCACATTAAGATGTGCATGTATATTAATACTGTGCAATAATACTGCCGCATGTATTCAGTCTATGAAAAATGGTGCCCTTCATTGAATACCAAGAGATGAGGTATGCCCCTGCTTACTGAAAGGTCAGACAGCCCTGTTGAACATCAATCTAAAGTGCATCATTTTTTAGTGACAAACACAACCCTTAGTTGGAGGGGCAGCATATGGAGTATGCCAGGTCATTTTTCCATCTTCTGCTTCAAATTTTGAGATACATTTTCTAATTTATATTATTACTAATCTGTCAGGAAACATTTAAAAAATAAATTATGGGAAGAAATTAGATAAAGAACAGAAAAAGAAAAATACTTTTAATATTCTTATCTACAGCCAGAAAGAACTGGTTGGTATATGGATTACATAGAAAACAAACACTACATAGCTTTGTTAAACATGGAAATAAAATATAAATTTGAAACTTTTTTTTTTTTTTTTGTTTAATTTTATATGTGAGTGAGAAATGACTAGCTGGACACAGTTTTCAGAGTACTTGGAAGTGCTATTCCAGGTTCAAACTCCAGCTTGGACATTTTTCATTATGTTACTTCTATACTTAACTAGCCTGTGATAATTCACTTATTAAATATTGGTAATTTTAAGGTAAGGGAAAAAAAAAAAAAAAATCTGAAATTTGCAGCAAATTTTCTGAACAGAAAGAAAGCTAAAATCTTTCCACAGAGGGAGAGAAGAAATCTCTCTAGGTGTTAAGAGTAGTTTTTCAAAGATCCTTAGGCAAAATATACATTTCTTCTCCCATGACCCTTTTGTAAAATTAGTTTTTCCCATGCTACTTTGACAAAATTTGCATTTTCTTCTTCACAACCTGTGATTAAAATTATACTTTTCCCCCTGTGAGCACTTAATGAAAATGCTTTTTTAAAAAGAATTCTTTAATGAATTTTTTTTTTTTTTTTTCCCATGATCTTTTGACAAAATTGTTTTTACCAAAATCATGTGATTAAAATAGTGTCCTCTCGCCTGTGATTTTTCAATAAGATTTTCTGTTTTTTTTTTTTTTTTTTTTTTGCCCCACAGATCCTTGTAATGAAACATTATTTCCAGTCATTTGATGAATATATTTTTCTTGTATTAATATGATGAAATTTTGCTTTTTTTGCAATCCTTTGACAAAATCAATTTTCAAAGACTGACAAAATTCTAGTTTTTCTTGCAGCCCGTAGACAAAGTTCTTTTCTTTTTCCATGATTCTTTGATCAAAGTGACATTTCTTTAAGATTATGACAAAATGTGCACATTTTTCATGATCCTTTGCCAATTTTTTTTTTTTTCTCAATTCTTTGATAAAAATCCCAAGTATTTTTTTCTTGTGGTAATATGACAATAGTGTTTTTCCACAATTCTTTGACTATTCAGGGTTTTTTTTTTCCCTTCTTCCCTCTAGGTTGATTTTGTAAGAAATACTGCATATTGCAATCATTACAATGGTACAACTTTTGAAAGGTTTTTATATTAAAAAAAAAAATAATTCATTATTTGACTATAAGAACTCAAAACCACCTCCACCTATCATCTTCAAACTCGTCTAAAACATTGAGATTGTTAATATCTCGATAAGGATTGCAAATGTGCAAAATTGGACCAAGAGAGTGGAAATCAGGAGGATTAAAAATTTTCAATACCGCCATAACATAATACTGTTTTGATAAGACCAGGTATAGTAGTTGCCAAAAAAAAATTCTTCCCATTACTTTCTTATTGTAAGATTTCACATGAAAAATGAAATTTACATAGTTTGATGAATTTAAAAAAAAAAAATAAATCATAGCTTTTCTATAGCAAGATTTTCATGTAAAAATTTAAATAGTTTGGCAATTTTTTTTTAATGTTAATATTACATCACATTAGAAATATGTCATGAGAGTTGAAAAAAATGTAGAGACATGATAGAAACCCAACTATAAAAATATTGGCATATTTTAACATTGAGATTATTTGAATATTTCTTTGCTATTTTTAAATAATTCCATATATATGTATGAGTGTATATAAGAGTTAGCTTACTAGAGCTCATTCTTAGTGAAGAAGCTGGATTTATCTCCTTGATTTAGTTTTTATTCGTAAAATTAATACTTCTAAGTCTATCTTAACCTGTAAGCCAAACCAGCAGGAATTCTTTGATGAAATTGCAATATTTTTTGTGGCCTTTTGACAATTTTTTCTTTATCCTTTCATAAAAGGTGTCTTATGATTCTTTTACAAAATTGATAATTTTCTTTTTGCAAACTATCGCCAAAAAAAATTTTTTTGGGACGAGTTATAATTTTCTTTTTGAAATTCACGATTCTTTGTTTTCAAATTTTTGGAATAATGATTGATTTTATAAAAATTTTGGAATATTTGGGCAGAATCACCTTTGAGCGGCATTCAGTCAAAAGGAAATGAATGGCTATACACAGCGGAATATTAAATATTATAACCAGTAGCAATCTTTTTTTTAAAACATGAATTAACATTTTTAAAACCTGCATAGAAGGAATAGGGGTTATTTTTATATTAGTCAGAACATCCTAGTGTTTTAAAAATAAAATAATCTTCAACAGAAAACACTGATCATACAAGCAATGATAGAATATTCATTACAATGCCAAATTTGTGCCTTTTTATTTATCGAACCAAATTCAAGTTTGAACTTAATGCAGATTTTAAGTAAAAATCCATGTTATATAATATTGGATTTATATGGGTTCATTCCTGCTTTATGTAAAAATTACATAAATGTCTTCTGAAAACTTTTCAAAAGTAGGAAGTGTGGAAAATGCCTTAAATATTTTTGGTCAATAACAGCACAGTAGTAAAATTACATTTAATTTAAAGCTTTATGAAAAATTTCTTTGTTTTTCTATCCTAGCTGTTCAGAATTCATTCTTATCAAAATCAAAAATTTATTATTTAAAACTAGATTTAAGTGAATTAGTTTATTAACATACTAAAGAAACACCCCCCCCCCCTCCCATTTAGATAAATGAAATATTCTATATATTTTCTTGCAAGCACAAACATTCAATGACTAAGAACGATAGAACTAAGCAAAACTACCACCTTAATAAAAATCAATTTATTTTGAAACAAATGAGAATTCCAGCCAAATAATGTCAAGTCATTTTATAAACCAAAAGGAAAATATTAAAACTAATTTTGATGCTATATACAGTATCACAAATTTACTGAAAACAAAATACAGACATAATCACTTAAGCAAAACAGTAAAGATTTAAAAATGCATGGTATAAAATTGTCAGATGCTCTTGAAAAATGGTTTGCAGTATTTTATCTTGCTTTCTGCTGTTGCATTTGCTGCTGTTTTTCTAAAGCTTTTTGTTGCTTTAGCCTCATTTGTTCAGCATCCCTAAAAAAAGAAAAAAAAATGTAAATTTATAATATTAAAAGGAAAAGAAATGCCAATTTGTAAATATATTTCAGAAAACATGGAATATTTTTACAATTTTAAAAGAAATAAATTATAAAGAAAAAGTTCTCTATAAGTAAAATATTGTAGACTATTAAACAGGCTTTTACAACTTTCTTGAAACTATCACGCCAGGAAGAGGTTTGCTTTTTACCGGTAAAAACTGGTTTTTACCAGGACATGGTAAACCGGACAGGACACCTAACGATACTCAAACTCTTAGTCCTTAAACTATACTTTAAAACTATTGACAAAAATTCTATTTTCATGTAGTTGGTATATATACAGGGTGTCCGAAAAGTCTGGAAACTGCCGAATAACTCGAGAAATACATCTGAGATTGAAAAACGTAAATATACGTGTTAAATATTTTTAAATAAGCTACTCTGTGATACCAAACTTGACCTTCGAAACCGACCCCCTGGGGGTCAGAGGGGGTCCAACTTTGAAATCTTAAATTATAACCCCCATTTTTTATTGCAGATTCGGATTCTACAGACAAAAATACGTAACTTTTGTATTTCATGTTTATTTCAAATCTTCGTTTATCACGGTGTAATCGAACATATTAAATCGATACATATTCCCGCTTTTCCAACGGGATCTTCCCTAATCGAAACTGATTGGGCAGAATTTGATGTCAAATTCCTCGTCTTTTGTAGGAATAGCGTTTCCTGAAAATCACCCGTGGCGATTATTTCAATAGTGCTACACTGTTAAAAATTTGACCCATTTGCTGCAGCATCACTCCACAGCTATTATAGAATATCTCTTTTGTGACCAATGAGAATGCTCCATAACACAGTAAAGTAATAGTTTTCTATAAAAGCAGTGGAGTGACTATGCAGCAAAAGGGTCAATTTTTTTACAGTGTACTTTACTGTGTTATGGAACATTCTCATTGGTCATGAAAGAGATATTCTATAAAAGCTGTGGAGTGACGCTACAACAAATGGATCAAATTTTTAACTGTGTAGCACTACCGAAATAATCGGCACGGGTGATTTTCAGGAAACGCTATTATTGCAAAAGACGAGGAATTTGATATCATAAATTCTCCCCAATTAGTTTCGATTAGGGAAAATCCCGTGGGAAAAGCCGAAATATGTATCGATTTAATATGCTCAATTACACCGTGATAAATGAGGATTCGAAATAAACATCAAATACAAAAGTTACATATTTTTGTCCGTAGAATCCGAATCTGCAATAAAAAATGGGGTTTATAATTTAAGATTTCAAAGTTGGACCCCCTCTGACCCCCAGGGGGTCGGTTACGAAGGTCAAATTTGGTATCACTGAGTAGCTTATTTAAAAATATTTAACACGTATATTTACGTTTTTCAATCTCATATGTATTTTTCTAGTTATTCGACCGTTTCCAGATTTTTCGGACACCCTGTATACACAGTAGACTCCCTCAAATCGGCAAAGCTTGGGACCAGAGGTTGTGCAGATTTTTGTCATTGTTTTGTTTACATTTTTTAAGCAGTAATTTGAGTGCAATCAGAACTATAATGAATGCTTACAATATAATAAAATAATTAAATAAGTAATAAAATAAAATAAAAATTTAAAATGATTAAAGCAATAATAGCAAAAGTCAAATTAATAATCAATAGTGTATGATTAAAAATTCATTATAAAGATACAATGTACGTTTTCCAAAATTATTCAACAAAACTTGCCTCATAAAAGAACATTATTAATTCACATCAAAATCATAAAACAAGGATTTTTTTTTTCAAGTTTAGCCAGGCTTAATAACCAAAAAATCTTGATTAAAGCATAAATATATTTGGTAAAAAGATTGTGATTATCAGTGATATCCAAAATATCTTGAATTTTTTCTAAAAAAAATTATTCTTCCTTCATGAAAAAAAAAAAAAACACGAATAGAGTATTAAGAAAATTACAAATTAAAAAATATATGGAATTGATACAAAACTAAAAAAATCAATTTTTGCTTCAATATCCGAACTGAAAGTTTCATTGTATACATCCATAAAATATGTGCGGATTTCTGGCTTGCAGATTTGAGGGAGTCTACTGTATATACATATTATATATATACAGTTTCACAAAGCAAAATTACATTTCAATTGTACTCTTTTCCACATATATTCATTTCCAAAGAGTTTCTTTAAACAAAAAGACACAAAAGGCAAAATTTGGTGAACAGCGTTAAATAATAAAGATAAATCCCAAATTCCTACATTTAATGTTAAGTCTTCCCTCCTTGTAGCTTTTCACTCATAGAGCAAATTTTTTCAAACTTTTCATACATGCACAGTAAATTAAGAAATAGACTTGGTGTACAGAAAGCTATAAAGCTTGTATTTTGTTTTAGAATGCTAAGAGGCTCTAAGGACATAGATTGGTAAAATGCACTAATATTTGTACAGACTAATGGGGCAGTTAAAACTTTTAAGCGTTTGTTTAAAAAAAAAAAGAAAAAAGGGGGGGGATTAAAATTTTTAATGTATACTTGTAATTTTTTCTTTAGTTTAAATAAAAATTAGTAAACTAATTTCCATCAAGATAAATACAATAAATATTTAAATGTGCATTCTCATAATAGTTATTTTTAGGCTTAGTGATGATAAATGTATAATAAGTTTTAAAATTTTGAATTCTTGTAGATGGAAAACAGATGAAAATTTCCTGGACTTTTTATTTTCATTAAGAACCGCTATTTTCATATAATATTTTTATACTCATTCTTAATAGATGCACTCAAAAATTTATACCTAATTGGTAGGCCTGGGCCTTAAATCGATTTCTCTCTTAAATCAATTTAAAGCCTACATCGGAAATCGCGATTTAGTCAGTTTCTTAAATCGCTACATCGGAAATCACAATTTAGCCATTGCCATACATCGCGATTTAGCCATTGCCTTACATCGCGATTTAGTCAGTCTTAAATCGTGATTTAGCCATTGGTTTTATATAGTTTTCAAATAATGATTCAGAGACATCAGAAAATTGAGTTATCTACTTTGGTGTATATTCTGCTTGCATGTCAAACTAGTGTTAAATCGATTTAGCGATTTAAGCAAACTTTGCAAACCTCAATGCTTTCCAATTTAGGAAAAAGGTGATGTAAGAAAAAGATGATTTAGAGAAAACAGAGCAAATTGGTGTTAAATCGATTTAGAGGATCCGATTTAAACATACATCACAAACCTCAGTGTTTTCGATTTAAGAAAAAGACTAAGAAAAACATTGCAAGCTGGTGTTAAATTGATTTAGTAGGATTTGATTTAAAATTAGCAACAGTCACTAAAAATGTAAAAGTGGCAATTAAAAAATCTCGTTTGCCACCCTTGTCATCATTCGCCAAGTAGCGGTTAAAAAAATCTATTTTCCGTCGCCCAGTGAAATGCAGTTTTTTTTTCGTAGAAGTATGCATCTCTACATTGATCACATCTAATTAGAAAAGTGTTTCCTTCTTTTTCCTACTGGATGTAAACAGATTTCAATGACATAGCTGTATTTTCAATATTTTGGTTTTTTGCAGAGATCTTTTACTGTGTTCAGTTTGGTATTTTTTCGACAAATGCAGTTTCATTTTGCAAAAATGTACGCATCAGCATTGATTCCACACACATTTCAAGTAATTTGTTGGCTATCGATCGCCATCCTAGTCGTCACTCGCCAATTGGCGATTTAATAGATCTATTTTCAATCGCCAAGTGAAATGCAATTTTTTTTTCATGGAAATATGCATCTCTACATTAATTACATCTAATTAGAAAAGTGGTTATTTCTTTTTCCTACTGGATGCAAACAGATTTCAATGACATGACTGTATTTTCAATATTTCGTTTTCTTTGCCGCATTTTTTTATCTATTTCAGTTGCATGTTTTTTTCAAGAAATACAGTTTTATTTTGCAAAATATATTCATCAGATTTGATTCCATATGCATTTCAAGAAATTTATTGGTCATCGATCGTCACACTAGTCATCACTCGCCAAATGGCGATTTAAAATGATAATTATTGATCGCCAAGTGAAATACAGTTTTTTTCATTAAAATATGCATATCTATATTAATTACATCTAATTAGAGAACTGGTTAATTCTTTTTTATATTGGATGCAAGCAGATTTCGATGACGTTTTTGTATTGTCAATATTGCGGAGATTTTTTGCCATGTGTTTTTAGTATATTCAGTTTGATTATTTTTTCAAGAAATATAGCTTTATTCTGGAAAATATATTTATCAGCTTTGATTCTACGTGCATTTCAAATAACTTATTCCTTTTTTCACACTGGATGCAAATGGATTTCAAGGGCATTTCAGTACCTTTAATTTTCGACTTCTGTTGCATGCTCAGTTCTTTGATTATTTTTTTCCCAAGATAATACTGTTTAATGATGCGAAATACACTCACCAGTATAGATGCCAACTGTATTACGTTGGTAGTATAAATTTGGCGCCTCCTAAATTCCCGCGTCGGGGCGACTGCTCTTTTCGTCCCTCCTGCCCTTCTGCACGGCGCTACCCTCTCAGAAATGTATGCTGTATCTCAGCCCCCTCTGAAATGATAAGTCTAGATACGCTACTGCTAGCATAGATGTCAACTGCATGTGATGTGTGTAGTGTATTACTAACACATTTATTAAGGGGATCCCTCCTCCGGATATTCTGTGTTTGTAATGGTGGAAATGCGCAATTTCTTCCCCCCCCCCCCTCCCCCACGGAGCCACAGAAATACCTCCCGGAGAAAAATGTCTGAATTCAACACTGCGTTTATTAATTAAAATCCAAAAAACAATGTTTTTTTTAAATTAATTTACTATTTATGCCTAGCGGGCGGAGGGGGGGGGGCAATTTTAAAGTTAAAATTCAAATTTGCAGGTCTGAGCCTTAAATCGTTTTAACGCTTATATCGGAAATCCGATTTAACTATTAGTCTTGAATAGATACATCGAACGTCGCGATGTAGCGAAACGATGTAGCCTTGATTTAACGCTTACATCGAAAATCCGATTTAACTATTGGTTTTCAATAGATACATCGGACGTCACGATTTAACCAGTTCTTCAATCTCGATGTAGCGAAACGATGTAGCCTTGCCTTTCCGATTTAGGAAAAAGGCCATGTAAGAAAAATATGATTTAGGGAAAACAGAGCAAGTTTGTGTTAAATCGATTTAGCAGGGTCAGAACAGGACCGTAGCTAGAAGTGAATAATAGGTGTGTGTGTGTGTGGGGGGGGGCTCAAGAAAATGTAGGGGGTGCTTATTTGTTTTATCTTTCTCTGACACAGAAAGAAAAATTAGTGCATATTCACATTGTAGATACTATGTTTCTCATTAAACTGTTGTAATAACTTCATTTTATGCTAAAAAAGTACAGGATGATGAAAATTTTGAGTCAAAGAAATTTTCACTAATTTTCTCTTTAATTTTTTGAGAAAAATTAAATATGTTACTTTCATATGTACAAATAGGATGAGGGAGTGCTGAAACACTTATTTTAGATACAATTTAGTAATTCTGCAAAACTGAAAGGGTCTCAAAACTAAATTAGATTTTTGAACAGAATTTCATTCGGATTTTCAGAACAGAAATTCATTGAGTGACCTTGGATCCCTTGACCTTTTCAGGGGGGGGGTCAAAATATTTTAGGGGGCTGAGCCGCCCATAGCGCCCCTTATGTGTTAAATCGATGTAGCAGGATTTGATTTAATACAGATAAAAATTAGCGGCCGACACTTGCCATGCGGTAATTAAAGATATAAAATTGGGGATAATTTTTTTTTTCAATCGCCAAGTGAAATGCAGATCTTTTCATGGGAATACGCATCTCTACATTGATTACATTTTATTAGAAAAGTGGTTATTTCTTTTCCCTACTGGATGCAAACAAATTTCAATAATTTAGCTGAATTTTCAATCCCGGGAGCAGAATCGGCGCAACGCTGCGGCAAACTATTTTTTAACCTTTAAAAATTTAGCAAAAATTAAAAAAATTCTGTCCTAAATCCAAAATTTTGGACATAAAATACATCGCGAATTTCGATAGTCTTCGAGAAAAAATCCATTTCATCATAGATCGCGAAAAACATGCGAATTTCGTTCAACGATCGCGAAAAAACGGTAAATTTCGTCAAAAAAAATCACAAAAAAAGGCAAATTTCTTCAAAAGATCACGAAAAAGCGGCAAGTTTCTTCAAAACATTGCAAAAAAAGGCAAACTTCTTCAAAAGATCACGAAAAAACGACAGTTTTTGTCAAAAAATCAAGAAAAAAACAACAAATGTTATGAATAAATTACAAAAAAGGGCTAATTTCAACAAAAAATCACGAAAAACGGCAAATTTCTTTAAAAAATCACGAAAAAACGGCCAATTTCTGCAAAAGATCGCGTAAAAACAGCAATTTTCGTAAAAGATCACGGAATAACGGCGAATCTTCAAAAAATCGCGAAAAACGGCAAATTTCTTCAAAAAATTATGAGAAAACGGAAATTTTCTTCATAATAACACGAAAAAAAGACAAATTTCTTCAAAAGATCGCGAAAAAACGGCAGTTTTCGTTAAAAAAATCCAAAAAACTGCAAATTTCGTTAAAAAAAAATCACGAAAAAACGACAAATTTCTTCAAAAGGTTGCGAAAAAACGGCAAATTTCTTCAAGAGATCGCGAAAAAACAGCAAATTTCTTCAAGAGATCGCGAAAAAAACCAGCAGGTTTTGTCAAAGGGGACCCCCCCCCCTCCTCTTTTGGACAATGTATGAGGTGTTAAAAATTCTGAGAACAAAGACAACTTCTTTTTAAAAATATAATTTTCTTTTGTCTATAACAAATACTTAGGAGGTTTGAGTGCATATAATGTAATGCGAGGGATTGGTCTGTAGACTGTTTTTTAAGTTTTTACTTGTGTTGCAGACTGCAGAATAAAATTTCTGCTGCTGGATTTTCAATATTTCGGTTTTTTGTCATGTTCTTTTAGTGTGGTCAGTTGGAATTATTTTTCCAAGGAATAAAAGTTTTATTTTGGAAAATATATTAATTCATCAGGTTTGATTTCACATGCATTTCAAGTAAATCTATTGGACATCGATCGCCACCTTAGTCGTCACTCACCAAGTAGCGATTAAAAAAATCTATTTTCAATCGGCAAGTGAAATGCAGTTTTTTTCATGGAAACATGCATCTTTACATTGATTACATATAATTAAAAAAGTGGTTATTTCTTTTTCCTACTGGATGCAAACAGATTTCAATGACATAGCTGTATTTTCAATATTTTGGTTTTTTACCGAGTTCTTTTATCGTGTTCAGTTTGATTATTTTTTTAAGAAATACAGTTTTATTTTGGCAAAATATATTTATTAGCTTTGATTCCACATGCATTTCAAGTAATTTGCTGGTCATCTATCGCCATTCTTGCCATCACTCGCCAAGTGACGACTTAAAATAATAATTATTGATCGCCAAGTGAAATACAGTTTTTTTCATCAAAATATGCATATCTACATTGATTACATCTAATTAGAGAACTGGTTAATTCTTTTTTCTATTGGATGCAAGCAGATTTCGATGACATTTTTGTATTTTCAATATTGCGGGGGTTTTTTTTGCCATGTGCTTTTAGTATATTCAGTTTGATTTTTTTTTTTTTTCCAAGAAATATAACTTTATTTTGGAAAATATATTCATCAGCTTTGATTCTACGTGCATTTCAAATAACTTAATTCCTTTTTTCACACTGGATGCAAATGGATTTCAAGGACATTTCAGTATCTTCAATATTCAATTTCTGTTGCATTCTCAGCTCTTGCATTATTTTCCCCCCAAGATATACTATTTAATGATGCAAAATACACTCACCAGTATAGATGCCAACTGTATGTGATGTGTGTAGTGCATTAAAAACACATTTATTTATTAATTAAAATCTAAATAATATTTTATTGCGTTTTATTTGTAAATGATTCACTATTTATGTCTGAGAAAAATAAAAAAAAGTCTTAATGTTAAAATCTAAATTAACTCATTCTTAGTTTATATTTATATGCATTATTTTGATGAAAAATTGTTTTTCATATGTTTGTATAGCATTAGAAAACTTTAGTTTTAATTAACTGTTTAATTAATAAAAAGTATTTTAAGAGGGTTCTGTAATGTTTTAGGTAATTTGTTTTTTACAGCAGAATGAGGAAGCATTTAATGAACTTTTCTGTAGATTTGCGGTTTTCTACTTTTTTTGTCATTATAAAGATATATATATATTTAAGATTATGTTTTTTTACTAATCTTACAGGGGCCAACGATCTAAAAAAAAATCAGCAACTTTGGTAATGTGGCCTTTTAATCTTTCTCTATTCACTATATGAATGTCAACATTTATATTAAACACATTTTTTTTAATCTAAAAGTTAAAAAAAAAAAAAAAAATGCACCCTTTTTCTTAAATCTCTCCCTCCCCCCCCCCCCCCCTCTTTTTTTTTATACTACTATTCTTCTGATGGCAAATGAACAGCTAAATTTATCAGTGAATCTGCTTCTGTCTTACTTTAATAAGTTTTTAACTCAGTGTCTGTAAAACACAAGTGCATGCATGTTATTAGCAATGAAGTGCTATTTGAGTGTGTTATGGGAAGTTGCCCCCAGGCATCCCTACTCAAGTAATTTAGATTGTAGCATTCAAAACAAGTCAGACACAATAAAAAAAATCCTTTTTTATTTTATTTCTTTAAGGATGAGTTTTTAAAAAAAAATTAAAATAGATCACTAATTTAAAAAAAAGGCATTTTTTTTTGTGTGTGTGTGTGTGTGTTTGTAAAATATATATATTTTTAGTTATTTGAACAATTAAATGCTAAATTAATACAAGTGGGGGGGGAAGGGGGCATAAAGCCCGTATTTTGTTATTAAAAATTAAATGATAGGTTTCGTATTATAGAGGGTAAAATTAGTGCTAAATCGCAATGTTAGATGGATGATAAATCGATTTAAGAAATCTCTACATCACCCAGTCATAATGTTTTCACTTCAAATTAAATTACATACTCCTCCTATTAAAAAAATCGATTTATTGAAATTATTATAAAAGATGTTTATCAATGTATCTATTTAAGTCTTATGTCTATAATAAGATGGGATTCAATTTTTTTTGTGTTTATTATGTAAATAACTGTTTTCAAAAAATTTAGAAAAATAACTGTATACTATATAGCACAAGAAAGGATAAAGGGGGGGGGGGGTTAATAAATACTGTATTTTGTCTCTATAAATAAAAAAAACGGGTTTTCATAGTCTATAGGTAAAATCGCGATTTAACCCTAAATCGCGATGTAGGATGGGTGATAAATCGATTTAAGATTGGACAGTGAAAATTTTTATATGGAATTATAGCATTTAATGCCTAGAAAAGTTTTAGCCTTTTTGAAAATGAAAATTTTATTGATAAATTTTCATAAAATTGACAAAAACAGTTAAACTAATAAGTTTTTTCACAGGTGGTAAAAACCATGATAAAAACATGTTTTTCCAAAGACTGTAAAAACCATGATAAATACCGGTAAAAACCATCAGACGGTAAATACCATCCAACCCTGTCAGGAAGTGGCTAATAAAATCCTAGGTTATCAAATACAAATATATATATGCATTTTATGTGAGTAGAAATAAACGAATGCAATGATCCATTATTACCAAAAGTTAAATGGTACCTATATCAAAAATTAACACCACTTCTGAAGTATTGGAGGCTTAACTTGTATGATAAAAGAAAAATATTATATAGAAAATGTTGCCTTCATCTAGTAATATAATTTAGTCTGCCTTGTCACAACTTGTGTCGACATATAGCACATTTTAATCTGAATCCTTTAAGGTTTATGTATGTTATCAAAGACAGGAATTAATTCGTATTTTTTAATTAATCTAATTATGAAAAATCACGGGCTACTGACATTCAGCTGTAACTAGACCTTTGGCAGACCAAAATATAAAATATGCAACCATATCATTTTGCATATAAGTCATCGAAGAAAACTATGCCACTAGGAAAGTTTTGTGTCGCTTTAAAATCTATGTATGATTATAAAGAATGCGTGTGTAGCAATCCAACGCTAAACACAAAATTTCAAGTTAACATATTTAAAAATTTCACTTTTCCAAAAAATTTGCATGTTAACAGTTTTTAAATTAGTAAATGAGTTTAATTATTTGTATCACATCTATTTTTCATTTTCTCTAAAGCTTTCAAAAACTACATAATTATAATGCAAGTTGTAAATTTAAAATAACCAGATACCAGCAACAGATTATCGATATAGACAAACTTTTCAAAAATATGATTAATTTTATAAATGTACAGTTTATACCAAGTTCTTCAAAATTTATAAAAATTAAAAAAACTTTTGCACATTGAATTTTTCAACTCCTGTTCTTATAGTACTATTAATATGCTTTTAACGTTATTTGCCTATGAATCAATGAAAACAGTTCAGATCAGAACTTTAGAAAACTCAACTTTATTTTCTATACTTGTTATTTGGAGGCTAATCTCACCAATAACAGGACTTTTTCTGAAATAGTTATTTTTTTTTCACATGTGTGATTTAAAAAAAATGTTTTGAAGTTGAAATAAAATGCTATGGTATTTATTATGTAGTTTAAAAGGTAATGAGTGAAAGGCACATATTTTAATTGTATGCAATACAGTGGACTTTCATTAAGATGGATTTCTTGTTATGTAAAAAACAAAATTTCCAGTTGAGGTCTATAGAAAGTGCATGTAACAGACAATGTTTATACATACAGTTAAAAAGTTCATTAAGATTTACAAATATCCATCAAAACAACGAAATCACAAAATATTTTCTATTTAATTTTTAGATGTAAAGAGTAGTAATCTAACCTTTGACATCACAATGCTTAGTGATACAGGTGTACATAAATATTTTTTACTGTAATGTAAAACATTAGATTTATGATCTCTTGTTAATGAACAAAAAAGTTTGCACTACATTATTCATCTTAACAAGAGTTCGCTTCAGGGCTGCGGAGTCTAACCCATTTTTAAGTAAAAGAGCGAGTTGCTAAAAAACAAGCCGACTCCAACTCTTTTTGTTAGACATTTGAAGTAAAATTAAACCAATTATATGTAATTTTAAATCCATAAAAGGAATTATTGCTATTTTTGGATTATATTGAACTACCCAAGTTAAAGATCCCAATATAAAATTAATGCTAATGGGCATGGTGTCAGAGTATATATTCCATTGAATTTTTATGATTTCTAATAGATAAAAAGGGGGAAAAAATGGGCGTACCAATGGATTTTGGAAGGTTCAAAGAACTTTTTAAGCCTTTACAACAAAAATCAGTTTTTATCAAAAAATTTCATTCATATCTTCCCTTAAGAAAATTCACAAACTGAAGTTGAAGAACACTGAAATACACATACTAGATCTAAATCAGAAAATGCAGTAAATGAGGATTCATTTCTTTTTCTTTTCACATAAAAAATAGTTACTTTAATCACCAGGATTTTATGCAACAACCCAATATTTAAATAATTTTTTAAGCAGTTAAATGTAGATTAATAAAAAATATTGGGAAAAAAAATCTGAAAAATGACAGTGCAAAACTTCGTAGTAGTCTACTGGTCTTTATAAAATTTTAAGATAAGTTTTAGGCCCTTTAAAAGGACCCTTCACAAAATTGTTGATTCCTAGAATTTTTCCACCTTCAAGTTGAATTTTTGACAAATTTAATCGTTTGAAAATAAAATCTGGCGTGTAAATAAACAGCTGAATTCACCAAAGAACATATTACTTAGCTATTTTATATGTGAAGGATGGAATTTTAATGCATCGATAATTTAAAATTCACAAAATTATGATTAGAATTTTCACAAATATAAATAAAACTTCACAATTTTACAAAAACAGGACCCTGTGAGATAAGTCTGGACAATCTCCTGCAAGTGTATTTTTACGACAAGATGAAAGTCATAAACAACACAAAAGTATAGTATCAAAATTTGCTAAAATTCACTATTAGAGTTTTCTATACCTATGACGCCTTTCTTCTAAAGTTAATCCTCTATTTCCGTCTTTCTTCTCTGCACTCGTTTTCTTCTTCAACTCTTGTTGTTTCTTAATGTGTTTTTCTCGGGCAAGTTCTCGCTGGTTTCCACCTAAAATTATTTTTATAAAATCACAAAATGAGTATACTTCATTACTCGTAGATTATATATTTTATGCCTTGAAGTACAAGAAAAGCTGAAACTATGCTATTTTAGATAGGCCTAAACAGGTATGAATAAAGCCATATAGCATTTTTTTTAAATTTCATGTTGAAAATTAAACTACGAAACGTTGAATTAAAGTTTATAAAAATATGAAGAGGTATTTATACAGGTTAGTAAACTATCACTCTAATTAAATAGCTAATTTACTCTCCTCCTCTTCCTCCCTCCCTTTGTTACCATTTTACAAGATGAAGAAAACATGAAAACATTAAAAGTTGAAACACAATTAAATATTTTATAGATGAAGATGGATTTTAAAGCATACTCACGTGCCATGTTGGAACTCTAAAACAGTTTTAAAATGTTAAAGAGAACCAATATAGACGAAGGACCAAGAATAACAAGAAACCCAAAACCAACAAATAAGCACCTTCGCAAGGAAAAATAAATAAATAGGACAAATAGCAAGCTTCGTGAGCACACGACGCCACTCAGCAGAAATGCTTCGTAGTCATTTTTTATTTTATGAATATTTTTTGCGAGTTTGAAAATTTATTTATTTAGTCTGTATCTACCAATTTTATATTATTTACTAACTCCTATAAACATTTTTTACATAATCCAATAACAGAAAATAGTGTGAAGAATCGATGAAACCACAGACGTGATAATAACTTTAACTTTCACTCACTGTTTATGTTTATGATTCGTGTATGCTAGAAAGTGTACATACGTGTGCGAGTGTTAAATATCTTCAATTTACTGTTGGTTAAATTTTATTTCGATTGCTTTAAATGCAGTCATGATAGAAGAAATTGATAACGATTCCGCTGAAAATAATATCCTATATGAATTGCTGATTTACGCTGAATGGCAGCAAGAACCCGAAATCTTGGTAAATGTCACATCAAGTGGTGTTGTGTAACTAAAGAAAGTGTAAAACTTAAACGTTTTTTATTAACTTCAAAAGTTCGCGTTGCGTTTTAAATATTTAGTTTATAATTTTGATCTCTAAAGCAATTCATCCATAGCGCATTGAAAATAATAAGTCCATTATTCGTCCAAATATCTATTAAAAAAAGTACTAAAAAGTATTGCAATACAGATCTTGGTTTACCAACAAAATTATGTATTCTCTTATAAAATTATCATATTAAGTATTAAGGGAAAGTGGAGTGGTGTGGGACACTTTTTACAAAAGTAAGAAAAACATCATTTGTTTGACGCAAAACAAAATTTTCAGTTTATAGAGTACAAGGTAAAATTCAGTTTAATCTCTCTAAAAAATGTAGGAACATAACATGCAAAAGCTATTTTATAGTTAAAGAAATTGTAAGTTTCAAAATGTGTTCCTCCCTCCCCACTAACAGCAAAGTAAGGGATATCAATAAAAAAAAACTATAAGGCACAAATAATCTAGTGTCGGCTAGATATACAATCAAACAAAGATTGTAGATTGATAATATATGTGCCACAATATAAAATGGTGCGAATGCAGTTTACTCTCCTTCTTGGCGCGATTTTCAAAAATGGCCAAATTGGCGCATTCTTGCATCTTGTCTCCCGGAGCAACTTGCTCTAAGAGACACTATGCAAAAACGCACTTTCCAAGATAACGGCAATTAAAATAAACAAAAAGCACATAAAATACAAATCTAAAGACAAAAAAAAAGGAGAATTTTTACTTACCCGGAGCCGCTGTTTTGCTCCGGATATTCTATTTTGCTCCGGATTGACTGGTCAATCATATACTTTATCCCGCAAACTTTCAACAGCGTAAAGTATCCATTTGAATACTTTACTTCCTCATTCAAATAATCAACAACATTCTTTCTGAAATCAACTTCCATAGTAGTTACTGAATGGTATCTAAATAAATATAAAAAGAGAAAAATAAACTCACTCGTTGAATGCAAGACGCAACTCCCAAAAAATGCTACTGGAAGCAATTTCTCTCAGTTCTCCTCTTTCGTCCAATGAGAAAGAGGCCCCAAAAAGGAGTGTCCAATCAGGAAACGACTTAGAAATCGGCAGAATACGTTAACCGGAGAGCTCCTTAGGGTTGCCATATTGAAGATCCGAGAGGAGAAAATGAAAATACAGGGTTGCCATATTGAAACATTTATCGCTAAAAAAAAAAAGGCGCCTTGGCGAAGGAGAGTAAACTGCATTTCACCCTATAAAATTTCAGTATCTTCATAATTGAAATGAAAATTTTGTGTTAGTCATAGATGATATTAAAATATCATCAATTTATTTACATTTTGAAATAAATGAGTATATTATCAATGTTATTGCTAGTATTAGGGATGCACCGAATATTTGGTATCTATTTGATATTCGGCCTATTCAGCCATGTTACCGAATTTTCGGTTAGGTCAAATATCAAACTATTCGGTTCGGCCAAATATCAAAGTATTCGGCTAAATCTTATATATTCAATGAAACCTTTTAAAACACGTTTTTTAAAACTTTTCACAATTTCAACTTTTAACTGTCAATTTATAAATATATCAGGGCTCGAAAATTCGAAAAATTGTAAGGATCTCAGCTGGGAACCTACATGAAAAGTATAGGTTCCCTGATGAAAAGTATAGGCTCCCGGAAAAATTTATGTGTAAGTATTTTGACGAAATTTGCCGATTTTTCTCAAAATCTGCCATTTTATCGCGATTTTTTTGACGAAATCAGCTGTTTTTTCGCGATTTTTTGAAGAAATCTGATGTTTTTTTCGTGATCTTTTGACAAAATCTGCAGTTTTATCACGATGTTTTAACGAAATCTGCCGATTTATCTCGATATTTTAATAAAACGTCGTTTTACAATATTTTTCAACGATATCTGCCGTTTTTTCACTATTTTTTGACGAAATTTTCCGTTTTTTCGTGATTTTTTTTAATGAAATTTGCATATTTTCCCGCAATTTTTTGATGAAATCTGTTATTTTTTGATATTTTTTGACAAAATTTGCCATTCTTTTCGCAAATCCTTTGACGAAATTAGTCGTTTTTTGCGACTTTTTAACGAAATTTGCCCTTTTTCCACGAAATATTACTTTTCCCGTAACATTTTGACGAAATTGCACATTCCATGTTGTAAGACCAATTTTATTTTGCGCACGGTTTCCGATTTTTTTGCGTAATTTAAGTGTTATAACGCGTCCACGCCATCGCTGGCCGTCACGGCAATTTGTTAGGTTCCCGGCCGGGAACCTAAGTGAAAAATATATGATCCCAGAAATTATTTTTGGGTTCCCCGGGATCCCGGGAACGCTATTTTTCGAGCCCTGTATATTTAAAATAATTAAAAAGAAAGTCATATTTAAATAAAACAGAATGTTTTTACATTATTTATTTGTTGTTTATAAAGTATAACTTAAGAAAATTAACCATGAGGATTAAAATGGTGATTTATTAGGATTCTCCTTAAGAATAAATGATGTGCAAATGCAAGTTCCTAAATTTTGTTTAGTAAATATTCTGTTTCTTGCTTTTCCCAAATAAAAGACCTTAAACAAGAAAGAAAAACTTTTGAGAATAGTAATAGCTGTCAAGGCAATTTTTGTTCATGAAACCATAATCAACTTGTTGACTCATAAATACATTGTATTTCATCTCACTTTAGATCAAACTTATGTTTCCGTTTGTTGCATTAACAATAAATAAGATACCGCTCTGTATTTTCAACTTGCATGCTTTGATTTCTGTAAAATATGATATGATGGGAAGGGTGGAAAATTCCATCATTGATATGAAAAGAACCATGAGCTAGATCTTCCTTTATTCAGAATTAAGTTGAACGTATTTGTACCTTATATTGAAAAAAAATCTGCTTTGAGTTATTGAAAAAGGACAATTAAGAGACTGTAAAGTTTTACTTCATCCATGTTTTCATTATTCTCTTTGATTTTAATATGTTTGTTTTAATTCGTAGAAGAAACCATGAAATTTAAAATTTTATTAATTCAAAAAGTCTCATAATTGTGCTTTTTCAGGCAGATTTTTTTTCAATACTAAATTTTCTTATAAAACACCCTTGTTTATCAAAATGTAAGTTTCTTTTATTAAATATTATATAAAATTGTTTTTAAAAGTAACATTCTAATACCTTTAAACTTTGAAATATAAAAAGTATTTGGAAAGCCGAATATTCGATTTTCAGCCGAATAGTTAACTATTCGGTTGGCCGAATATTCGGTATTCGGCCCAACAATTACTATTCGGCCAGCCGAATATTCGGCCAGCCGAATATTCGGTATTCGGTCACCTGTTGGCCGAATATTTGGCATTCCGTATTCGGCCAAAATCACTATTCGGTGCATCCCTAGTTAGTATATTATCCTCTAAAAATATTTGCACTAGTGATGGGCGATTTCGATTTTTTAAATCGATTTAATCGATACTACAGCCAACTCGATTTAATCGATACTTTAAAATTTTTAATCGATTTCTCTGAAGGTAATATAATTTTCATTTTCCTTCAAAAGTCGAAGATAAAATAGACGGATGTGCCAATTCCAAAATTTCAGTGTATTAGTTTCTAAGATAGAAGAATTAAAGAAACCTCAGAACCTCCCCCCCCCCCCCCCCCCTGCAAAATAGCGTTTTTGGTTGAGTGATGTACACCAAAAATTGATCAGGATCATTTTTTATTAAGTACCAGCTGAATCTGAATTTTGATGAAAATCCATGAAAGCGCGAGATACAGCTATTGCGAAATCATAAAAAATGCAGCATATCAGCGCCACCTGTTGGGCAATTTACACCAAGAACTAAATAACACTAATCTGTCAGAGATTTACTGAATCTGAATTTTGATGAAAATTCGTTCTTGAGATAGCGCTATTGCGTTAATCATGAATAATGCAGTACAGCAGCGCCATCTCTTAAGCGATTTCCACCAAAATGTAATTAGCATAAAATAATATCAAGGACTAATTCAATCTAAATTTTTATGAAAGTCCGTGCATTAGTTCTTGAGATAAAGCTAAAATGGAAACAGGGGCGTGCGAAAAGAGAACTGCGCCCGGTTCAAAGTTCCAATTTACCCCCCCCCCCCCATTAACTTTTTCTTGTGATAGGCTAGTAGTGATGTTAGTAGTAAAAATTTGGCGCCCCCTAAATTTCCGTGCTCGGAACGACCGCTTCCTTTCGCCCCCCCCCCCCCCCTTTCATATGGCGCTGAGTGGAAATTGTGAAAAATTCAGCATAGCAGCGGCATCTGAGAAGCTATATACATCAAAATGCAAAAAACATCAATTCAAGTCAAGGACTAACTGGATCTAAAATGTGATGAAAATCCGTTCATTCGTTATTCAGATATAGCTGTTGCGCAAATCGCAAAAAATGCAGCATAACAGCGCCACCTGTTAGGCTATATGCACCAAAAATTAATTAGATTCAGTTTATATCAAGGTCAAACTAAATCTAAAGTTTTGTGGAATCCGTGCATTTGTTCTTGAGATAGAACGGTCAGAAATTTTTGTCGTATACAGACTCACAGAGTGACAGACACACCCACAGACAGATATTTCTTAAAAACCATGAAATCGTGTTAAAGACCTTCTAAAATATATTAATCCATCAAAAACGGAAAGTCAATTTTTTTCACGAATCTAATACTCTCTTCTTGTAAAGTTACAAAAGAAAGTAAAAATGTAAAATCGATTCTGCCCGTAAGATCTGATCTTTAGATTCGATTCGATCTTTAGATTCGATGTCGATCTTTAGATCGATGTCGATCTTTAGATTCGATTTCGATTTTTAGATTCGATGTCGATCTTAGATTCGATGTCGATCTTTAGATTCGATGTCGATCTTTAGATTCGATTTTGATCTTTAGATTCGATTTCGATTTTTTTTTCTTTTTTTCTAGGCTAAATTAGTGTTGAATGCAGGTATTTTTCTGCGACTCCGGAAGAAGGCATCATGTTTTACAGCTCTGTAAGAGAGGGGGAATCGCAATTTGTGCATTAAAAGCATAAAATCTCATAACTTCTGGGGGGGGGGGGGGGTAATCCCTGCGGGGCAACCCATTTAATTCGATACTAGGTTAAATCGTTATATTTTTGTTTAGAAGTCCAGTTATTTGAAATATTAGTTTATTATGTTTTATTTTTCACGCTCGTCTCTTCTAATCCCCCTTCCACGTCAGTTTTAACTTACAGGGGCGGTTCGAAATATGCATACAGTTTAAAAAATGTCCAATTCTCGTCTATTTTATTTTAGATCCACATTTTAAATCCTTGACAAAAAATAAATAAAGGTCGCCCTTTCGCCTGTTTGGGGTTTATCTGCGCCCCGTCGGAGGCATATTTTTTTGTTTTTTCAAAAGAAACAAAAAAAAATTTGAGGGGGGGGGGGGGGGGCTTGCACCCTCCCCAAATATACACCTTAAAATTTCGCTCATTTAATTTTCTACCATTTTAACTTAAAAGTTTAAGCTACATGGCACCCCAGAGCTGTGGACCTTCCCCCCCCCCCCTTGTCGATCACTCACCCTAATTTTGCTTATTTCTTCACTTCATTTCAATCTTTAAAAGGCTATAAATTTGCTTCTATAGGAGTTACAGTGATGAGAAAAATTCTAGTATAGCTAACCATTTCTCGCCGTTTTTTTTTTTTTTTTTTTTTGCTTTTTCAGTTTCCCGGTTTTCCCTATAGGAACTTTTTTTTGGGGGGGGGGGGGGCAGAGGGGTTTTTCTTCATATAATATATCTATTGAAAGCTTATGCTTCATACATTACAAATCTAGCAAAAGAATTTTTCTCCATCATTTCAGGTTCACGTTACGGACCATAATGTGTTAAAATTTTAATTTTTCAAACTTCTTCAAAAAAAAAAAAAAATTGATACATATTAGCGAAACTGGGGATCGAACCCGCAATCGTTTGATTGCACACGTAATCCCTAAGCTTATTGGCCACCGAGTACTCAGCAGCGCTATTATTTCTTTAGATTATCATCTTTAAATTCATAATATCTTTGAATGGAATGTCCGATTTGAATAATTCAAAAAGTAATCTACAGATATTGTAACAGGCATTAATACAAAATGATTTATTTGGATAAGGATTAAGGTATCGATAGTATGGACTAATTTTGGTTGATGTATTTATCGCGTTTTAAAATGTAAGAAAGTAGTTATAGTGAGTTAACTACAAGAGCTGGACATATGGTATCGCGCGGTTTTTTTTATGGACATTAATATGTTCTTTAATATTATAGAACCTTTTTTTATTCATTTAAAAGTATTTCCTGGCGATTCAAAATTATATATCTTAACGATTCAAAAATACACACGTAATTGTTCAAGGTTTCACTTCTATCGGCACTCTCAGAGTGCACTATTTTTTTTTTCCCATGTTCGTCCGTTCTACCCTTCCCCCCTCTTCCTCACCAATCTTAAATTACAGGTTCGTTCAAATTATGACTGCGATTTTTAAAAATTCTAATCCTCGTTCTATTTTGTTATAAATCCATATTTTGAAACCTCAACAAAAGATACATTTGGGCCGGGGTCGCCCTTCTGTCCGTTTGGGATTCACCTTGCCCCCCTGGGTGGGGGGCATATTTTTTGTTTCTTCCACACCATCTCATGTAACATATCGTTATAAAGCTTTTATCTCCTCGTTTTTTTCAGTTACTACCTCTCTCTCCACCTAGTTACATGCTCTTGGCACTTTTTATAGTTTCAAAGAGTGCATGTTCCCCACAGGCCACCCCATGAATTCAACACTAAGTTAAACACTATATTTTTGTTTAGAAGCTCAGTTATTTTGGTTATTAGTTAAATATGTTTTTTTTTTTTTCAAGTTCGTCCGTTCTAATCCCTTGCCCCCCCCCCCCCCCCTTCCTCGGCAATCTTTACTAAATGAGCCGTTCAAAGTATGCATGCAATTTTTAAAATGTCCAATTCTCGTTCTATTTTATTATAAATCCTCATTTTGAAACTTCGACAAAAGATACATTTGGGCTATGGTCGCCTTTCTGTCAAGAGTGGGGGTTACCTGCCCCCTTGAGAATGGGGCATATTTTATGTTCTTCCAAACTATCTCGTGTAACATTTGGTTGGCATTAGAAAAAAAAAAGTTTTTTTTTTTTGTCTATACTTCTTGTTCCCCATCCTAGTTACACGCTCTTGGCACTCTTTATACTCGGTTTAATGCCAAGTTACTCAGTGTTGTTATTAGTTGAGTTATATGTCTCAAATTTGTCAAAGTTTTTGTGTAAGTGAAAACCATAAGTGACAATCATTTTAAAATTTAAAATTCTTAATATCCGACTCTAAAATCTGCAATAGCTTAATATTATGCCTCCCTAAATGGGGATGGGGGGGGGGGGGGCGGGAGGCGGTAATCACGGTCCTGCTGATTGTCTAAGTTTTGGAATTAGTAATTTGGATCTTCTCTGTGTGAACCTAAATATCGAAATATCGATTCTAGAACTGAGAAATCGATTCTTATTATGATCGATGTTGTTTTATACGATATCGATTTCAATCGATTCTCAAAATTTCCAGAATCGCCCATCACTAGTTTGCACATCAGCAATTTATATTTATCTTATTTTAAGAAAAAGAGAAAGAAAGAAAGAATTGGACATGTTTTATTCCTCCTGTTACTGGCATGATGTCCCATGCCTCCCTGCTTCTTTGTTTTATGTAAAACTTCTTTTATAAACAAAAATGCTGTTTTTAGGCATAGTTTAAATTATTGATAATTTACAGTATAATGTTCCATAAGTAGGGAAACCATTACATAGCTATGCATCAAGCCATTAATATACAGATAGCAAAAAATATATATAGGGAGAGTGTTTAACTTGGGACAATTTTCACATTTTAATTTTTTACTTCAATGATTATAATCCAATTTAAAATTTGAAGGCAGCATTTCAACACACGAATATTTATCTCTATAATATATTTTTAGAAACTCTGGCAGTTTGAAAATAAAAAATTGCCATTCATTTAAAGTAAGGAAGGCAAACTGTCCCAAGGTACAACAGGATGTTGTAGCTTGGGACATACTGCATAATTTAGGCAATAAATATATAACTAATTAATATTTTTGTACAATAACTTATACAATATTTTGTTGAATAAAATTGCAATTTTATAGAAAAAACTTTTTGTTTAAGGAATTAGGAAATAAAACTCAAGTTTTTATCATTGACAAGAACATCAACTAACTTTAGATACATACAACTGTAGAAGAAAACAAAAAAGTCCCTGATAATGTTGCAAAGAAGTAATCTATTTTCTTGATTTCTTATTTCTAACACATCTGTGGTATGATCATAATCAATATTGTCACCATCTTTAGTACTAGATAAAATGAGTTTATCATTAAGAGATATAAAACTACTATTTTGTTCTGGAGGTGATCTTTTCATTTTTTTGCTACACACAATTTTGCGAGATTTTCCTTTTCTTCTACACACATTGCTTTTACAAGCTGCAACTATAAAAAATGACAATATCATTGCCGGGGGTTTGACGTTTTGAGAATGTCAAGATAAACTTGTTAGGCATTTATCTGATAACACATGTTTGTTGCTTTAAATTTAGCTGTTTCATTCAACATTTCAGTTGAAAAGGGTTTTGTTTTTAAAATGCATTTCCAACAATTCCTGCTACAACATATATTGTGATTGGCTGCCCAGGATGTGATATCATTTATTCATTACCATAAAATCAATGCTGGGTTTTTGCCGGCAGAAAAGGATTTCTGCCGTGGCAGTGGCAAAAAGTGGTTTTAACTGGCAGAAACTGGCACAAACTCATTTTTTGACATAATCTGAGATTTTTTTTAGTGATATTAAAATGCTAATATATAATTTATTCAGGATTAATAATAAATAAAATATTGTGAATAGTTTTAATTAAAAAAATATATTAATTATTATTAGAATTTAATAGTTTTGAATCTTTCAAGAAGAATGATCCATATTATTTGCAGATAATTGAAAATCATGAAAATGATATTAAGGACATAGTAGTTGTTAAAATTGTAAATAAATATCATGATTTATAAAAAGTTAAATACTTGTTACAAATGTTAAAATCTATTGCTGTTGCTTTAAATAAAACTAAAAAACATGAATGTTCGATTGCAGCTGCTCATAAAATTTATTTGACTTTACTCAATAATGGAAATATTATGGAAACACACAAATGCAAGATTCAAATCTCATTTAATGCAGTGCTAGCTTTTTCAATTCATCTTAAGTATATGGGATCAAAATTGACATTTGAGCATAAAGAAAGAGAAAGAAAATTGCTTTTTGATATTCATCTAAATTTTGTGCCATATATAATAGCCTTTGCTTACAAAATAAACTCCTTTCTCAGAAACATATATGATATGTTATGATGTTATGTACTTATATGATCCTTTTGAAACTTTTTGCTACTTTAAATAACATTCATAATCTTTATTTTAACTAAATTCTTTATACATTAAATACATATGTGAATTATGAATCACTGCAGGTTAAAGTTCTTAGTTTCTGCCACTTATAGGCAGAAACTAGTTTCTGCCATGTTGGTTTTTACCGGTTATAACTGCCAGTTTAAACCACCCCGGCAGAAACTTGCCTGTCCTGCATAAAATTTGTAGTATGTTTTCTGCACCTCAAAGCCAGTATAGCCAAATGGCCGTAGTTTAGAGGAAGAATAGATGGGAATTGTAAACAAAATAATTTCAACTTCTCGGCATTTCTCTATTGTAAAAATGGAAATATGGATGTTATGCTATCCATGATTAACAATATAGTACACTACATAAATGTACCTTTAAAATTGATTCAAAATCCAGAAAAATACATCAGAACATGTGCTCTGTAGAGCAGTGAATCACATGGAAAGAAAAGAGTTTATTGGAAGTTACCAGATTCATATTTGCAATGTTCAGTCATTATAAAAATATATCCAAAATAAAGTTGAGTTGTTTTCTTTACTGTATGTCGCATGGAATTTTTTGTTTAAAAAAAAAAAGTAATAAAAATATGCTTACTTATGCAAATTATTACAAACCACACATTTATTACTATGTCCCAAGGTACAACATAGTTTACTGTCCCAAGGTACAATCATCACATGGTTTAAATAAAATCAAAATGATGGTAAATCTAGAAGCACTATCATTATTTTCTTATAGCCAAAACATTTAAAAATCTTCTCTTTTATAAAAAAAAAAAATAAGTTGCAATTGACTTCTTGTAAAAGTACATATTTAAAAAATGAAAATTGAATGGTGGAAAAAATTTACTTTGGACTAGTGAAAATTTCTTTTTTTTCTCCAAGTCCTTTATTTATTGCTTCTGATGTTGTCTATTACTATGATGAGATCAGCTGGTTATAGATCACTATTAGACATAAACAAAAGTTCATTATTGCTAATAGTTTTTTAGAAATTGTCAATGTCACAAGGTACAACACTCTCCCCTTTGAGTCTTGAAATAATCTTTTCCTTTATGCTTTATAAAATTGTAAGCTTATACAGATCAACAATGCATATAATTGATGAAATGTTTAGAATAATATATAAAGAGAAAAATATACTGTCCCATTTCTCTCACTGTCCCACTCTCCCCTATTTATTTTTACAGGTAATATAAAATGTATCATTTAAAGAAATAATGTTGCATGAATTTGCTAATTTTTAAAATAAAAAACAAAATATATGGTCTTAGTTAGGGCTAGATTATTTATTCATTTTTTTAAATATTGTAATAACAATACCTAAATCTTGAATCTGTTAATGTATCCCTGCAAATGAAGTGATATTGAGAATTTTCAAATCAAATGACATTTAGAAATTAATATCGATCTGCTTCTACAAGCGGCTCAATATTTAAAAAAAAAAAATCTGACCACGATTATTGCTTTAAAGAAACAGCAATGATGCTGCCAAACTTGAAAAATCCTGAATTCCCGGGATTCAGGACTTCTTAAATTCTGGGTCCCTTTTTTACTAAAGCAAGTCCCCACTAATAATAATTCATATCCTTAGATGCAAATATTAAACTTGTTCATTTGCAAAAGAAACATGAAATGCAATAATTATTGTTTTAATAATAATAAATAATGAAAACAAATCTTTTTTTTCTTTAACTATTAAGAGAAGTTTTCTTTGCTTTTTTAAAAAAATAAATGTGCTATACATAAATTTAATTATAAAATTATTTAGGCTTATTTGAATGGAGAAGATAACAAGTATCACTATTGTTCGCATCTGTTTAAAAAAGGGACAAGACTAATTTATTGAAAAAGGCAATTTTGCTGAAAAAAAAGCTTTTGTTGAGTTAAAGGATACATTTTGTTTAATAAATGAGTGCTTTTAGTAGTCACATTCACTCAGAAATATTTTGGAGCAGTCAAAAATAGATTGTAAAGCAGGACAATCTGTATTTGGAGTAGCAAAAAAGAACAATTATGAAGCAGGAAAAAAATTTTTTGAACAGAAAAATTCACACCCGTCATTAACTTTTTCTTTTCGCACCCCTTTGACTAAAATTGTCTTTTTAGTGATCTTTTGGCGAAAGTTGCCGATTTTTCACGATCTTTTGGGAAAATCTGTGGTTTTTTGGCAGGGATTTTTTGTGTTTTTTCGATGAAGTTTGCCGTTTTTTGCAATTTTTTTTATAAAGTTTGTCATTTTTTTTTTCATGCTTTTTTGACGAAATCTATCATTTTATCACAATTTTTGAGACAAAATTTGTCATTTTTTCAGGATTTTGCGACAAAATAATCCATTTTTTCTCAAATTTTTTGAAGAAATCTGCTGGAAATTATTTGTTATTTCGCAATTTTTTAACAAAATTATCGTTTTTTCGTGATTTTTTGACAAAATTACGTATCCTATGTGACATATTAAAGCTATTTTTTGTGCCCCATTGCTAATCTTTTGCCTAATTTATGCACTTTAGCATGTCCACTGCATCAGTGAAGCAGGTCATAACAATTCTTCTTTAGATGGCAAATCTAAACAAAAATCATTTGAAGAATTCAAACTACGTTATTACCATAACAAGCTAGAATGAAAGATATGAGCTGATATCGTAGGAAAAATGCAAATATTAAGGAAAATTGTTCCAATTGATGAAAATAATAAACATTTATCTACAGTTAGATTACTTAATAAAGCATCATCATGCATAAATCTTTTGAGAAAGAAGTATAAAAATATCTATTTTGAAATGCAAAAGTTAGAAATTGAAGTAGAATGCCTGCAAGAAGAAATTAACAAATGTGCAGTTTGGAAATGCAAAATTCAAAAGATTTCTTCAAAACAAGGAGCCATATCTCTTTGCAAATGAGAACATCATATTTTCAGAAATTTTTTTAAATAGACTGATTTTTTTTAATTTTCTGGAAATTCCCAACAGAATCCCTCATAGTTGCTGGGCAATGCCTGGCTGCAATTAGAAAAAAGCGCTGTAGAGCAGGAATTTTTTTAAAAGGATTCTCATCTGTATAATTCTGTGACACTTCACCACAATTAAACTTTATGATTTTTCTTCCTTGATTGATATGACAAATTTCATGACCAATTAACTAATTTCTTAATATTTCTAAAAAAATTTTGTAGATTGATGTTTGAATTTTATGACATTTTCCTGCAATTGATCATCTATTATTGTGACTTTCTCTTTGCCAACTGTTGACAAATTTTGCAATATTTTCTTTCTACCGATTAGTAAATTTTGAGATGTTTTCTGATGGTCAAAAGACGAAAATCATGTCAGTTTTTTTTTTCAACAATAGGGCTGAATTTTTTTTTTTTTTTTGTTTTCCTTTTTCCTCGACAACAGTTTTATTATTTTTTAAATACAACTAACTGGCTTCCAAATTTCTTGATTTTTTTCACATGACCCATAATTTTTTCTTTTTCCTTGACCACATAATTTCATTATCCCCCCCCCCCATAGAAATTGAAGATTTTTGCACAACTGATTGACAAAATTCAAGATCTTTCCTCTCAATCAAGTAATGAAGCATACAATTTTTTCCCTGTGACTAATAGACATATATTGTGATTTTTTTTTCCTGTTGCTACTAGAAAAAGAATAGTCGAATGGCTGTGCATTAAAAAAAAAGCAGTAAGATTCTAGAGTCAACTCTATAATAATGCCTTTAAAAATGCAAAAAGTAAAATGACGAAGGTGCAAAGTCCCCCGACCACTTTTTAAACCTGTAGGAAACTGAATTTTCGTATATCCTTTACACTAATTATCAGGGTTGTTTGATTTAAATCAGCCTGATTTAAATCATGATTTGAATCACGATTTAAATCAGATGATTTAAAAAAAATCCTTGATTTAAATCAGTTTTTTTGAACATTGATATTTACAGGCTGAATAAGGATCAAATTAACCATTCAGATTAAAGTAAAAGTTAAAATCATTCCTTTCAGATTAAAAATTACATTTTAGTGACATTAAAGGAAACTTTTATAAACTGAAAATTGTATTTTATAATGAATTTTTATTTAAAGAAAACAATGCAACAAAGATTTCTTCATTAGACTGGAAAACACATTTTTACTCAGGGGTTCGAACTCAATTGGGCCCATCGGCCTAATCGTTTGGAGTTTTCCATGATTTCCTTATGTAAATGTGGGTTAGGTTTCTTTAGAAAGCCCCCCCCCCCCCCCTCAGAGGGTTTTCTTATGCCCTGTATCTTTCGTGTTGACAATTGGCTGTCATAAGTATAACCAATCATTTTGATGCAGATATTTGTGTGTCAAATGGAGAGCGGACTGTAAAAAAGCGATAGAATAGCTCTTTACAGCAACAGCTACTTCTTCTGTGTGACACATTTTTTTTTATCATATATACTAGATATAGAATACAAAACATACATCTCAACTTAGAAATAATTTAGAAAATGATAAAGATTAATGATAAATCCTATATAAAATCTTAAATGCGCTAAATAACTAAATATGTATATAAATGGTAATTACAAAATAAAAACAAGATTTTGTAAAATATTGAATTGTTTGTAATCTAATATTAAGCTATAATGTTATATTAATGATTTACATTATTTATTTATAAATATTCACCACTGTTAAACTGTTTATAATAAGTATTTTGTCATAGCTTTAAAATTATACAATTTTTCTTGCACGATGCATATAAAAATAAATGCATATACATTTAGCATTCTATGTTGAATTTGTTATCTTATTATATATTTATGTGTTATTTGGAGTAATCCATGAAGTAAAATTTTAAAAACTTTTAAATTAAATAGAAATTTATACACATAGGTACGACTAACAATTTAATATTAGAATATGTTTCAAATTTTAAATAATTCCTCTGAGTTTTTTTTTTTTTTTTTTTTTTTTTCAACAAATTTAAATTTTTGTTATTTTGAATTTTTATCTAGAAGTTGAAATAAAGTCAGTAAAAATATGTAAATTTAAACAAAAAAAAAAAAAAAAAAATACATACACAATACAGAAATAATATTATCCTATAACATTATTTTTAAAAAAATCTAATTTAAATTAAAAAAATCCAATTTTTTTTACCTTTTTTAAAAAAAAAAAATCATGATTTTTAACAACCATGCTAATTACATTACAACAAATAACATATTTTAAAAAAAATGCAAGATTTCCTTAGCACTGTTAGAGTCGGTTCTTAATCTTCAAGCAGACAAAAACCAAGAGTTTAATTATTACATATGCACATACATTAAGTTTGTGAGTCTCAGTTCTTGTAATGATGATTCCCCCATTAATAATAAATGCAGTCAACACACTAGAAATGGTGCTTAATTGTGTAAACATCAATGGTGCTTTTAAACTTAGTTTAAATTATAGATAAGTATAATATTTTATAAATAGGAATGCTCTTGCATCTATACTACATAAACAAATCATTAATATACAGCAAGTGTAAAAAGTATATGAATCAAATGTACTTTTGGTTCTTAATCCTTCTCTTTATACAAATTGTAAGCTTATGCAGGAGCAGGCCAACAACAGAAGATTGGGCTAACACTGCTTCATCTAGCGTGTGATTAATGAAATATTTAGAATGATACATAATGAGAAAAACCTACCTGTCCAATTCCATCCACTCCTCTCTTACAAAAAATTTTGTATAAAATTTGGTTGTTTAAAACTAATACACATATAATCTCTTTTGCAGTATAAAGGTGGATCAGATAAATCAGAAGATAATGTCAGTGCAGGTAAAAAATTAAATTTAGTTTTGCTTCTGTGTTTAATATGCTATGTATTGATTTAATATTTTGTGTTTTAAAAAAATAATTATTCTTAATGTATTAATATTTTATTATTTAGTGGGTTATGTTAAAAAGTGGTTAGGACTCTTAACTCCAGATCCAAGCCCTCCAATTTTGATTCGTCAGCTCACAAATTTACAGATGCCATGGTCATTAGCTATTGGAGGGTAAGTAAACATTTTGAATTCTCACTGAAATAAGTTTATAGACAGAATTAGTCTGTGATATTTTAAATGAATTTTGCTTAGAACTTTTTTGGAATCTACTTTAATGTTTTAAAATAGCAAATAAAGCCTTTGTGCACAAATGTTTAAAGATAGAAAACCAACGAATATAAATGCACAAATAAAGTATGAGAAGGTAGCAAATAGCTATTTCGAATCTACTAACGAGATTCTTCATCAGTGCAAAACTCAGCGAGCTAAAAGTAGCAAAACTGAGCAAAGAGACAGAGAGACGCAGGCTTATATACCCGCTATGGGAACAATCCCGCCTAAAGAAAAGCAACCAATGAGAAGAAAGCAGCCAAAACCAACAGAGTGGACAAGTAGCGACACCTTTTTTAAAAAAAAAAAAAAAAAAAAAAAAAAAAAAAGATTAAAGATTTCCAAATACTTGGAAAATAAGGAGTACTAGATAAGTCATTGACTAAGGAGTGAGAATTTTTTATGATGTGGTAAGCTTCCCAAAAATCAAGATCAAGAATAGAAGGACATTTATGGATGATGGTGGCTGAAGAAAAGTTAAGGAGCTTAATCAGGAGCTTAAACGTTCCTCTATTGCTCAACATTGTTGGTCTTCTCAACATAAGTTTAACTTTTCTTCAGCCACCATCATCCATAAATGTCCTTCTATTCTTGATCTTGATTTTTGGGAAGCTTACCACATCATAAAAAATTCTCACTCCTTAGTCAATGACTTATCTCGTACTCCTTATTTTCCAATTATTTGGAAATCTTTAATTTAATCCTTTTTTTTTTTTTTTTAAAAAGGTGTCGCTACTTGTCCACTCTGTTGGTTTTGGCTGCTTTCTTCTCATTGGTTGCTTTTCTTTAGGCGGGATTGTTCCCATAGCGGGTATATAAGCCTGCGTCTCTCTGTCTCTTTGCTCAGTTTTGCTACTTTTAGCTCGCTGAGTTTTGCACTGATGAAGAATCTCGTTAGTAGATTCGAAATAGCTATTTGCTACCTTCTCATACTTTATTTGTGCATTTATATTCGTTGGTTTTCTATCTTTAAATACTTTAATGTTACTTGCATTTTATCTTGATGAACTCGAATACAACTGACCCAAGCACCAATTATACTAATTATAATTAGAGGTGTAAATTATCTGGAAAAATTGATTTTTCATAATTGTTTCTCCCAAATAAATTATGCTTTTTTAGTTAATATTAAATAATAAAAAAATTTTATATGCAGTAGACTCCCTCAAATCCGGAAACCAGAAATCCGCAACTCTCTAAAATCCGCACATATTTTATGGATGTAAACAATGTGTTCATTTTGGATAATGGGACAAAATTTGATTTTTTTAGTTTTGTATCAATTCTATATATTTTTTAATTTGTAATTTTCTTAGTAATACTCTATTCATGTTTTTGCATAAAGGAAGAATAATTTTTTTTTTTTTTTTTTTTGGAAATAATTCAAGATATTTCTGATACCACTTGTAATCACAATCTTCTTACCAAATATATTTATGCATTAATCAAGATTTTTTAGTTATTAAGCCTGGTTAAACTTGAAAAAGAAAATCCTAATTTTATGATTTTGATGTGAATTAGTAATGTACCTTTATGAGGCAAGTTTTGCTAAATAATTTTGGAAAAATACATTTAATCTTTATAATGAATATTTAATCATACTGTTGATTATTAACTTGACCTTTTCTATTACTACTTTAATCATTTAAAAATTATCTAAATTTTTATTATTTTAGTTTATTACTTATTTTATTATATAGTAAGCGTTCATTATAGTTCCAATTGCACTATCAATTGCACTCAAATTACTGTTTAAAAAATGTAAACAAAGCAATAACCAGAAATCTGCAAAATTCTAAAATCCGCACAACCTCTGGTCCCAAGCTGTGCGGATTTGAGAGAGTCTACTGTATTTGTATTAAAAGGAAATAATTTTCACTTTAGATGATTATATTATTAAAAAAAAAAAGCAAAGCCTGCTTAGTTTTTTTTTTTTTTTTTTTTTTTTTTTTTTTCTAGTCTAAGAATTTTTATAGTAACATTCAGGCTTTATTTAACGCTGTTGTTTGTTTATCATGCCTCTGTTGAAATGATTTTTCAGTTACACTTTTAATTACCAATTGACCTAATGTAAAAACCTGAGCCAATATCTCTGCAGTTTGGAATGAAATGAATTATACATCCCATTTACATAAATATTGCTTTTAAGTAAATAATACTAGTTTAAAGAAACAAATTATTGTAGTTTCGTCATTATTATGAATATCAGTATTCAAATCTTCCATTGTTCAAAAAATGTGTATGTTTACAATATTACATCTCTTTTCTTACAATTATAATTTTATTTCCTTTAAAAAATATTTTTAGTTTTGGTATAGCCTTCCATTATTAACTCAAAAAAGTTTTGATTTAGTGTCATAATCTAAATTCAAACAAAACTAAGTTTTAGTTTGGCTTACTCAGGTCTGCAACTAAAAAACAGCATAGGATTTATTGACTGTTAGATTTTTACTCACTGAAACCAGGAAAATATTTTTTTAAAAGTATAATTAAACGTAAAATTTCTCTTTTTATCCTGAAATCTGGTATCACATTCTTGCATAAGAAACCATATTTAATGTTTCCATATGGTAATTTCATATTTCTAAGAAAGGAACTCAAAAGCTGTGAAAACAGAACACTACAACCTGGGAGCAGAATCGGCACAACGCTGCAACGCACGTCGCAGACTCTTGGGAATGTCTGCAGACTATTTTTCAACTGTTAAAAATTTAGCAAAAATTTTAAAAATTCGGACATAAAATGTATTGCGAATTTTGACAAATAGTCTTCAAAAAGAAATTAATTTCGTCATAGATTGTGAAAAAAATGCGAATTTCATCCGAAGATCGCAAAAAAAACCGGCAAAGTTCGTTCAAAAATCGCAAAAAAGGCAAATTTCTTCAAAAAATCAAGAAAAATCAGCAAATTTTCTCAATAAATTGCGGGGAAAATGACAAAATTCATCAAAAAATCATGAAAATACAGTAAATTTCTTCTAGAGATCGCAAAAAATGGCAAATTTCTTCTACAGACTGCAAAAAACGGCAAATTTCTTCAAAAAATTGCAAAAATGGAACATTTTTTTCTAAAAATCATGAAAAAAAGGAAATTTCTTCAAAAAATCATGAAAAAATGGCAGTTTTCGTGAAAAGATCACGAGAAAACGGCAGTTTTCTTTAAAAAATCACAAAACAATGGTGAATTTCTTCAAAAAATCGTGACAAAACAGCAAGTTTTATCAAAAAATCACTAAAAAATGAACATTTCTTCAAAAGATCGAGAAAAAACATAAAATTTCTTCAAGAGATCGCGAAAAAACTGCAAATTTCTTCAATAGATCGCAACAAAACAGCAGTTTTCGTCAAAAAATCGCTAAAAAGCAGCAGCTTTCATCAAAAGATCGCTAAAAAGCAGCAGCTTTCGTCAAAAGGTCATGATAAATTGGCAAATTTCTTCAAAAGATTTCTAAGAAACGGTAAATTTATTCAAATGATCGCGAAAAAAAAAGCAATTTTTATCAAAAGATCAGAAAAAACGTCAAATATATTAATAATATATTTGACGTTTATTAAATATATATAATAAACGTCAAATCTATTTTCTTTTAGGCTTTAGATATTAATAAAATAAATGTAACAATTTCTGATATTCATTGATGATGTTGAGTGATGAGGATGGTTGAACACTATAAGCTTCATTGCAACTTGTTGCAACAGGATTTTTTAAAAGGATATTAAAGAATATAAAATATATGACGGAATGAAATTTTCGCCTTGCTTTTAACATAAAATGTATAATATGAACTTTAAAATGTTCAGGTTTCCTTAAAAGGCGATTAAAATAATCAACTATAGATATTAATAGTTAATTTTATTTAAAAACATATTGGTACTTTCAAACCTTTAATCAGGCTCTTCCTCAGAGAATATTTTGAAAATAAGAAATTTTCGGTACTGAAAATTTTAAACTTCTAAACATCACGCACATTTTCAATTTTTACACCATAGTATAGGGAAAAAAGTGTACTTTTAAATTCAATTTGTTTGAAAGCTGTATCTCAATTTGTTTTTTAGTTATAAATTTTTTTTGTAGTTTTTAATACTTTTTTGTAATTGTGACAACATAAATTTGTCAGATAAGTCTCAGATATATCTATTCTTGTCCAAGAACAACCATTTTCTAAATGATTAGAAGGATAAAAATATTTTTAAAGTATATATAAAAAATATATTTAAAAATTTTTGAATTTTTGACCCCAATCGTTCATGGACCCCCTACCAGCAACCCGTGTGCCAAATTTCATAGCAATGTGCCCTGTGGTTTCCAAGTTTTTGAGGTTACTTAGGGCGTGTTCAGCGCAACTTACCAAAGTGATCAATGTTACTGATTGATTGTAGGGCAGTACGAAAGCGAATTGTAGTACAGTATAGGATCCGTTATCCAGAATGCTTGGGACCCAGGGCATTCTGGATAAGGGGTTTTTCCGTAATTCGGAACACTTTATCGTAAGTATAAAAAATGCATGAAATAATTTCATAAATAATGAAATAAATAGGTAAATATAAATACTAATACATGTAAATACTTAATTTATTGATTAATTTACAAAAAAGGAAAAAATAATTATAATAAATGAAAAAATATACATATATATGAAATTTAATCTTGAGATTTAAAAAAAAAAAAAACTTTTGATTGTGATTTAGCAAATATTTCTATGATAGTCTTTTCTTATAGCACATCTCTTGTACTAATGGTTCTTGTATTTTGTACAAAGACATGATTTGCTGCTCGTGGAAGTAGCTCCTCTGTTGCATGCCTGAAATTAATTGTTCGGTATAAAATACTAATTTTTCATTTGATACCTTTTCAGTTACTTCATTCTGCTGGTTGTCCTTATCATCACTTTCATCAAATATATTGTTTGTCATCATTTCACAAATCTCACTGTCAGTCTCGTGATTAGTGACAGGAATATTTTCATCGGCTTCTAAACAATCTTCCACTGCTTCTTGATTAAGCAATTTAGCTTCTGGACAATTAAAGCCTTTGGCATATGCCAACAGATCAGCAATAATTTGCTTCTCTTTCAAAATCTTGAAGCCTTCAAACTCAGGCTCATTTTTGACATAAAAAAATAATGCAGATGGTCACAGATTGTACCATCCATGGATAAGTGTATCCTTATCCTCATACTGCCATGCTTTAGCAGCACTCCACAAAGCATCTTTGATTGTAAAGCTTCTATAGAAATTTTTTTATCTTAATTCCTTTGTTGCAATCTGAGGGCATTTTTTTAAGAAGTCATTTTTGTAGTGAGTTTTTAAAGATCTCAGAATCCCTTGATCCAATGGTTGGATAAGTGATGTTATGTACAATTTGGAGACAAAAACACCGCAAACACGTTATCCATTTCTAAGAATTCTGCTTCAGGATGGGACGTTTTTTCTATGATCTTTTGAAGAAATTTGCCTTTTATAAAGATTTTTTGACGAAAGTTGCCATTTTTCGCGATTTTTTGATGAAATTTGCCGTTTTTCGCGAATCTTATGTCAAAATTTGCCGTTTTATCGCGATTTTTTGCACTATATCTGTTTTTTTTTTTTTTGCAATCTTTTGGGGGTAATCTGTCTTCTTGGGGATTTTGTTACGAAATTACTCATTTTCTCGCGAATCTTTTGACAAAGTTTGCCAAAAATGAGTCGTTATTTCGTGATTTTTAACGAAATTTGCCATTTTTTCATGATTTTTTGACGAAATCTGCCGTTTATCGGCATTTTTGACAAATTTTGCTGTTTTTTTTTTCGTGATCTTTTGTTGAAATTTGCCGTTTTTTGCGAATCTTTTGTCAAAATTTGCCGTTTTATTGTGATTTTTTGCACTATATCTGTTATTTTTTTTTTTTTGCAATCTTTTGGGGGTTATCTGCCTTCTTTGGGGATTTTGTGACGAAATTACTCATTCTCTCGCGAATCTTTTGACAAAACTTGCCGAAAATTAGTCGTTATTTCGTGATTTTTAACGAAATTTGCCGTTTTCCCATGATTTTTTGACGAAATCTGCCGTTTATCGGGATTTTTTGACAAAATTTGCTGGGTTTTTTCGTGATCTTTTGAAGAAATTTGCCTTTAATCGCGATTTTTTGACGAAAGTTGCCATTTTTCGCCATCTTTTGTTGAAATTTGCCGTTTTTCGCGAATCTTTTGTCAAAATTTGTTGTTTTATCGCGATTTTTGGATTATATTTGTTATTTTTTCGCGATCTTTTGGGGGAAATCTGTCTTTTTTGGGGAATTTTGGATCAAAATTGTCCATTTTCTCGCGAATCTTTCGA
The DNA here is from genome assembly GCA_964019185.1 of Maratus speculifer. Lineage (NCBI taxonomy): Eukaryota > Metazoa > Arthropoda > Arachnida > Araneae > Salticidae > Maratus > Maratus speculifer. Next base: position 50,973,542 of record OZ025295.1, on the reverse strand, counting down.
CAAAATTTGCCGAAAATTAGTCGTTATTTCGTTATTTTTAACGAAATTTGCCGTTTTTTCTCGATCCTTTGACGAAATTACGCGTCCCAGGGGACGCGTAAGGGCTATTTTTTTGCGTCCCGTCGCCGATTTTTTGCAGAATTTACGCGCTATAGCACGTCCGCGGCATCGCTGAAAAAAAAAAAAAAAGGTTACCGATTTGCATTCCGGTTTTCGGAGCGTTCCGGATACCGAAACGCCGGATAACGGATCCTATACTGTACCAATTAAAACTATCCTTTTGAATTGTAGCTAAAGTCACACTTCGCTGTGATTTTCACTTCGTACTTGTCTGCAATCGGTCGTAATATTGGTTACTTCAGTAAGTCACTGGCAAGTTGTGCTGAACATGCTCATAGTTACGTGCACAGATTTGAATAGTATAGATTGTAATAGTGGCAACATAAATTTGTCATATAAGTCTCAGATATATCTATTCTTGTCCAAGAACAACCATTTTCCAAATGATTAAAAAGACAAAATTTTTTTTAAGTGTATATAAAAAAATCTATTTAAAATTTTTTAATTTTTGACCTCAATCATTCATGGACTCCCTACCAGCAATCGATGTGCCAAATTTTGTAGCATTGTGCCCTGTGGTTTCTGAGTTTTTGAGGTTACATAGTTATGCGCACAGATTTTAATAGTATAGATTAATTACTGTAAAGTTTGAAAAATCAATACATTAACATTTGTTTGTATTTTACTATTTTATGTTTTTTATTTCCAATACATTTCAAAATTCCATAAATAAATTCATCTTTTTTTCTTTGGATGGGAACAAATAATGACAATTTCATTGCTTTATCTATTTTTTAGTTTCCTGACAGAATAGGACATGGGAGTTTGACCATCATTGAAATTCGTCTTCAGAGTTAAATTCATTGCTCCAAAAGGCACAAAGGGATTTAAATACTTAAAAGTCACCAGAATAAAAAATATATCGATAAGCTTAATTTAGAAGTTTGATAAATAATATATTCTCCGGAATTATTTTTCTAAGAAAACCTTCTTCAAGTGACCTGAAAAAAATCAAAATTTGTTTAATTTTCTTCAAAGAAATGGGTTGCTCATGGAGGGAGTTCTACTGGGATGGTCTCTAATGGAGGTAAAATTAATATTGAGCCATGAAAAAGCCACTTTCCATGAAAAAAATGGTCACACAGGGAGGTTTGACTGTATATTGAACTATTTTATTTAATTTTTGCTTTATGGATATTAAAAATAAATAAATAAAATAACATGTTATCTATTTACTTATTTTTCAGAAATGGTGCTGTTATTGCTGTACTACAAGATAACTTTTTAGAGATAAGGTAAGTTGAACTTTGATTTTAGCAGGAATGTGAAATTGGTCAATATAATGATCAAATGATAAAATGAATTTTTAAAAGATAGATTCCAACTCTGAGTTTGTGCCATCACTTTACTAAACACAAAAACAAAATTTTGAATTTTCATGATTAGAAACCCTGTCTTTTGCCATTAATAATAAATGTAACTAATAAATAAAAAATATTTGTGAATAAAATATTATGGGGTTATTCCATGCCAAATCAACCAGTGACTCAATCTGACCCTTTCAGATTTGGACGAAACTCTCAGGAATCATTATGCCTGATGATATAAATGAGAATGTATGATAATATATATATATATATATTTTTTTTTTCACATCAAAATTTCATACAGTTAATTATTTAATTTTTGAAAAATCATTCTTTTTTGGCATGCTTACATGTTTTTAATTTCGAATTTCTCAAGTTGTATCAAATGTAGAAAATTTTATGACCACTCATTTTAAAGACGAATTTATAAGGTTTCATTTGATATGCAATAACATTGCTAATCAGTTTAAATTAAAAAGTATGTTTACATGAAAGATTTATTTCAAATTTTGACTTTCAAATACATTCAAATTGGAATTAAATGATTAAATATTAATAACAGGAAAAAAAGTGAAAATTACACCATAAAAATTATGTTTGCATGTGAATGTTAAAAGAGAAGGAAAATTTTAAATAACAAAACCACAGATATGCCTTAAAATTCATAAATTTAGGAAATTATGTCATACAGGCCAAAGTGGCTAAATAATAATATTGCCAAACAGTTTAAATTTAAAAATATATTCACATGAGATTTATTTCAAATTTCGAGTTGATATTTTTAATTATCGTTGCCAACCCTAAATCAAAACAAGTAATATTATTTTTCTAAGAATAAAAATATTTTCAGAAGAATATTGACAGTATAAAACAAAAATTTGGTGAAAACTATGTCAGACTCAAAACGTTATATTTCAAATCATTTTCTCATAGCATTGTTAAAAAATACTGTAAAATAAATAATCTTTTGACTTCAATAATTTTATTTTAGCTAATTTTCAAATGTTTAACTAATCTTATTTAATTAAGCATGAAAACAACAACTAACAGCAGTTGATTTGGCCTTCAAATTTCTCAGTAAAGGAGAAACCAATTTACAGTAAGACAGCCTAAGATTAGATTAACCATAAGGTGATACTTCAGCACTAAACTAAAATATGTCAGACAAAAGACAGATTATTATTTTATGTTGGACATAAAATTAATATCAATGTAACTTGAATTGATTAAAAAATGTGTTGCATTAGAATATGCTCATAATTATACTGTATTTATTTATTTTTATTATTATTATTATTTGCTTCTTTCTTTAGGCTTGCATGAAAAGGAACCATTGTAATTGATTCATCTCTTTCATATTTTTATTATAATGTCTAAGCTTATTTAATGGTTGTTTTATTATTTTGCATTTAATTTATATTTATAATACCTATATTGCCCTGTTGGCTTTTCCTTGAGTGTTTGCTTGGTATATCAGCCTTTGCCTCAGTAAGAACTTTGTATAATAAAATTCACTCTTACTAAATCTTATATACATTTTTCATATTGACTCATCAAATCCGACATACAGTAAATGTAAGCATTGCAACTTATGTGGGTGTTGAAAAACTCGTCACTGGTCAATAAAATTCAACTTGCATTTTTGCTGAATTAACATGTTTTTGCTTAGTTGCCATCTTGTATGAGTTGGCTATACAATGCGTGGATTTTGTATTAAGTGTACAGTTGCATAGATGCAGGGGTGCAGAATATGTCCGATCCGGCGATCTAGGATCGGGGGAAATTTTGCCCATCCAGGGAAATTTTGCACAAAAATATACAATTGATTTTGATTTTAACAATGAATTACATAATTACTCAGGATAGAAAATTTCCCACTACAATTAGAAAGATCTGTATGGTGACCTTTACAAAATTGATCTCAGAACAATATATACTCGCACATATATTAAGAAAATTTGGAGGAGGGATATATACCTATGGTAATACAGAATTTATGTAAGTCTATAACATCGTAAAAGTTTGGGGAAATTTTTATATGGATTGGAGGAAATGTTGGTAGTAAAAACATTTTCTGCACCCCTGCATAGATGAATTGCTCAGTTTTGAGCAAAAATTATTAATTAAAGCTGTAATATGATATATGTGTTATGTTTCTTTTTCCTTTTTTTTTTTTAGTAAAAAACATTTTTAAATGCAAGAAGCAAGTGACAGCAATTTAACTAGCAATTCTTCTTTTAAGAATGAGCATGCACCCGTTGAACACAACATTGTATATCCTGCAAATCTTTTTCAAAATTATTCTTTAGCTTCTTCTGAACACAGATCTGTACATGCTCATTGTAATCAGATGCCTTTTAGAGAAAGTGAGAAGAATGGAGTAAATGTTATCTGTAGTCAGTGTGAAGGCACATGTGTGTGATGAACTTTTTTGATACTTCAGCTTGTGTACTTTGATGAATCTGTACAATTTTATTTTTCAGTTAGTTTTTTCCATTGCTGTTACACAATGAAAAATCTAAACTGAAGCTATATAATAAAGTTTTTACAGAAGCATTACACAAGAGAATTTTTCTGTATAATAGAATCTCGTAAAGGAGAACTTTATGCTTACTGCATCATGTGTAATGCAGATTTTAAAATGATGGAAGTAGAAGTGAGTGTTATCTTACACACACACACACACACACACACATATATATATACATACACACACAAACAATATATATATATAACACAGAATTCAATTAGTAGTGACTTGTTAAATGGTAGTTTTACCTTAAAAGCTGCAAATCCCTTAAAAAGCTATGAATAGATTTAATTTTATTCAAATGTCAGGAAATATTTTAATGCATGCTGCAATTATATGAGGTATAAATTTCTTTAGAATGTTTTGTGGAAGCATGCTAAAGTTGCAAACTTACAGAAAATTTCTAACTTTTTTTTTTTTTTTTTTATGTGCAGTGTTTTGTAAATAAATTTCCTGCAATGTGTTTTCAAAAGGAAGATGAATCTGAAGATGAAGTTAAAGACGAACTTCAGTCTGAATTTTATTATTTATAGATGGATGACATTCCTGTTGAAGCAGTTAAAAAAAGAGAGGACTCATCAAAGTATTCTATTCAGAGCAATCTGTCAGTAGCAATTGGTTCTTTTAAAAATGAAAGGATAGTTAATTTTATGTTGTATGTTTCAGCATTATCACACATCAGTGCTGAGTTTGAATGGGATTTTCTATTAATAAGGATTGTTTATTGGATAATATGAAAGAAGGAACTGTGTTGCAACAATTATTATGATACCACGCAATAACATTGGAGCTTGCAATTAAAATAATAAGACTTTGTAAAAAAAAAATCTCCATGAAATCAAAACTATACAGCTCAATTTTTTTTCTATCATTTTGTCAATACTTTTGCCTTCTGCATGTACTTCTTTCAGTTAGGACCACCTGTCGCATTCTTTGTAAGCTTTACCCTTCAGTTCATTAGTGACTGAAGGAGTTGTAAGAGAACAAAGTAACTTTGTTCTCTTACATACATGTGGTTACTTTGGCTGATGATGAGCTGTCAAAATTCTCAGCACAAAACATGTCCTTTCTATTGTTTTGATTTTATGTTAATTTTAAAGTTTTATTATATTTATTGTTACTTATTGACAATTTTCAGTGCTGTTTCCACTAAGCTTACAATTGCTTCATTTCTTAAAATGTTTCTTAATTGTGAAATTTTTCTATTTCAGTTAAAGGAAATTTTTGCATATTATTTTAGCTTAAACCGATAATACATCTTTTAAGGATTTTCCTAAACTTTTCAACACAGAATTATCTATAGTTTGTGTAAAAAGAATTGTCCAATTTAGGAATATTTACAGCACAGTCTGAATTTTAAAGTGTGTTACTGCAGGCCTATAAAAAGAGTGTAATTATACTTTTTTAAAATGCAGAATTGGGTAAATTTTATTTTTTATGCTATTTAAACTATCAATTATAGTCTATCAATTAAACAAAAAGTAAATTATATTTAGATATCACATCAATATGCAGCACTTAATCACAAATGCTATATTTTACATTTGCTTATATATATGTTGATTTCCTTGCATAACCATTGAAATAGTTTAGTGAATAATTTTTGTCGATAAAAAATAATTTTTTTGCAATCTGGTTATGTAAATTTGTGTCGTAACAAACAGTCAGTCCTAGTCATTAGTAATGAACATTAGAAAAAAATTGAACTTTTTTTTTTTCTTAATTTCTGTTGTCACCATGTCAGAGGTGTCTGGTATTCAAGGTAAGATTAAGTAAATAATATTTTAATTGATGATTGAAAAAGTGTTCTCTAAGTAGGGAATCCATTACATTAAAACACTTAAGAAATTACATGATACTGGCTGTGACCTACTGGTTTTATTTTTATTTATTATTATTATTATTTTGAAAAATATAATAGCTTTTGTTGTAGAGCTGTGTTAAATTTGATTAACATCACTTGTGAATTGATTAAATAGTAAAATCTGTTCAACTGTATTTGTTTTATGTAAGCCTTAAGTAATTTTGATTACTCTTTTCATTAATTATCTTTTTTTTTTTTACTTCTAGAACATCAAGAGATGAATATGGTGCTGTAATTGGTCGAACTCCAAGTATGTACTTTGTAATAGTTTTATTGAAAGTTTTACTTTGCTCATACAGTGTAGTCCCACTATTCTGAAAATCTGCCTGTTCCAGACAAAGTTAAGAAAAAATACTGATATTTTTAACTTAAAAATAGGAAAAATTAAAAAATATATGTGAAAAAATGCACATTTATTGTTATACGAAGAAGTTAAGTAGACTTGCATAGATCCTAAGCTTGATAAAATTGCCTGAAACCAAAGTGTATGAAAGCTTGTTACTTACAATATATGCAGCTCCATTTATCCAATTTTGTAGAATTGTCTTCAATCGCTGCTAAATACAAAAAATAACTATTTACACACATTTAAGAAGTCAAGTCAGCTGATGAAAAACATAAATTGACTTGAGGATGCAATGTCCGCCATCGCTGCATGAATATAAAATCATTTTGTGTTGATGAATAGTGATAATGTTGAATTTTTATTAAAATTTTAAATAAGTAACTTGTTTTTTGTCATCGTTGACTCAAATTTATGTGTGGAGAAAAAGTTCATTTATTGCTATTATACTACAGTTGTAGTTTTTATTTAAAGAGTGTAATATATAAACAATGAACATTAAATTAAGTTATTGGAAATAACAGAATTTTTCCATATTGTTCATTTAGGCATCTTTCACCTTTGAAATCTGTGAAGCATTATTATAATATTCTAAATGTGTTAGAAAATATTTTGTAATTTATGTTGTACATATCATTTTTCATTCTTGTTATTTTAGTAAATAAAGATTCAAATCCTCAATGGAGGAGAATACTTTGGTCACCTGATTGTACAATGCTGGCTTTTGCTCACAGTGATGGAAAATTGGACTTCTATGATTTAATTGGAGCACACATGTTTAGTATTGCTATTGTATGAACATTGTTTTTAATCTTGCATTTATATTAATATTTTGTTTAAACCAAAGCAGGGTTCCCAGTATCATGGAAAATGAGGGAAATTTCAAAATATACAGGGAAAGTCAGGAAATTTACAAATTTTTTCAAAAAAGTCATAGAAAAGTCTTAGAGGGAAAAATTACACAAAATTCATCAAATAGTCTTGGGAAAAAATCGCAATTCATCAAACAGTTAGGAAAAAAATAATCAAAAATTTCAAAGTATAATTACAGAAAAAGATTGCTAATTTTGACAAAAGATAACGAAAATAAGTAGCAAATTTCGCTGTATGCTTGTTTGGTCAGAGAATTTTTTGAGATTTGGTCAGGGAATTTTTTGAGATTTTGTCCTATAAAGTCAGGAAATTTCCCAGAAATGTTTTGCTGGGAACCCTGCAAAGTTTGGATTGTTGTAATTTACAAGCTCATAAAAAAAATTACTTGAAAATAATGCATATGTTATTTGTTTATTTACAAACTAGATAATAAATGTTTGCATTAAAAACTTACTTGTACAAGAATTTAAATATGGTTATAGAAATTAGAAACATACTGATAAAAAAAATATTAGAAATTATGTATAGAAAATTCTGAATTTTGTAAATTAGAAATCTTTTTATCCAATAATAATAATAATGTAATCTAATGAAACAAAATCTTAAAAATTGTAACAAAATTAAAATTTAACTTATGTAGTGCTTTTATATTAATGTATTATTTTTTTCTAGATTTATATTTTCTTTAAGTATGCTAAGTATTGGCAGGATAGGTTAGGTATAGAATATACATTGAACTGTGTCATAAAACTTCTGTATCTTCAAAATTACTCAAATGAAGATATAGATTAACATGTTCACTGTAGGAGAATAATTTACACAAGAGTATTTAAAAAAAATAAACTGTCAGTAATAGTATGATTTTCTCAACTCATGTTTAAAAAAGGGTATTTTGAACTTCATTAAAATGCATGATTGCATTTGATAACAATATATCAACATTCCAATTGTTTTAAATCTTGTTTACATAAAAACTTCTAAAATAGCAAAATCACATATAGGCTTTTGTTACTAATTGTGTGCGTATCATAAGCATCAATATATAGACTGACACATTTTTTGAGATGTTTTACAAATTTTTACAACTGATTTTTGTGATCCCATGTAATATTTGTCCCAGGATTGAGCAGGTTCAGTAGTGATTGTACTAACAAAGGGATCACCAAATGTAATGCACATAGATTTTGACGATTTTAAAGTTTGTTGTAGGAATCATACCTTTAATTATTCTGTGAAAGGTTTTACTCAAGTAGGCTTTAGTTTTCGAGAAATTGGAGGTTAAAGTTCAGCATATATTTTAAATACCTAGTAATTTGTGGTGGTTTCAAACGAAGTCTGTACCCATTTTTTCTTTTTTTAATTAACATTATATTTTCGACATGCTACAAGTTTTACATCAAATTAAAAATTTAGCAACTTTGAATTTTTTTTATGTTTTCTAAGAAATATCATTTACAATTTTAAATTTTTTATGAAAATTTAATTTTTTGTAATTTTTAAACTAATATTTATATTGATAAGGAGTAAACTGATTTATAGCTATTTCCATCTTTTTAAAACTTGCTATTATTGTTTGCATTTATGTATGTATAACTATTTATCACAGGTATGAAATAATGCATATTTTTTCTTATATTTTATATATGAAGGTACAAAGTCTAACCCCTTTTTAAAAACTTAAACCTAAATTTAAAATTAAAATTCAAAATTTTAATATTTAAAATTCCGACTAATATTCTTTTAACCCTAATCCTGATGCTTGAAAGCCTTTTATTTCTTATAAATTTATTCTCCAACAATACGTCTTATTAGTTTCCCTTTCAGGTATCTTTATGGACACTCTTTAAGATTAAAAAACTGATTTAAGTGCAATTCTCGGTTTTTGTGTTCAGAGCTAACAGCCCAGATTGACGTACTTATGTAACGTCACAAATCCCAGATTCTATTTAACTTATTAAATGTGATCATCTCCCATTTTTGTAGTGTTGCACCCTGTCAGAAATAATTTTAAATAGCCAGAGGCAACAAATTTGTGTGACTTTCCACCCTTAGGACTTCCTAAAAAAAATCTATGTCACTCCTCCAATCAGTTTCATGATATATTAGTCAATCCAGCTCAGACTTGATTTCAAAGGATATCTTGTACGAAAAGAGATAATAAACCGGGTCTCAAGAACTTTTCTTGTTCTTTTGTATCCAGACTCCACACGCTACATACTGATAAAAAATATTGAACGAACAATATGAAGGCATTCCAAGCCAAAAAGTCCCACTCGGTTGACAAAACTCTGCTAATTTCAGATAATGTGATGCTGGGAAGCTAGCAGTGTGCAATCATTTCCTATAGATGCAGATGTGCACACTTTGTTATGTATATAAATAATTGACTGGGAAAATAATTTACGAGTTTTAATTCATTTGTTCTAAATATAATGAATGTAATATGCTAACTAATGAATTTTTTAAAAATGTATTTCGAACATTGCCTTTATTAATTTAGTAACTATGCAATTAAATGGATAATACATATTGTTATAATATGCAAATCATAAAATAGCATTAAAAAATAACTGTAAAAATAGTTTATTTCCATATATATATATTTGTCCATTCTGTTTTTCTTTTTATTCTTTCATTTTTTTTCTTATTTATTTATATCTGTGATTTCAATTTCATTATATATATATATATATCAGTGCATATTTCTATTATAGATCAGCACTTAAAATAAAAAAATGTAAATAATAATAAATTCGATAAAAATATTCTAAATATAAATTAGTTTAATTTTCATCAATAGAAATATTAACTTAAAAATTGCAGAAAAATATAAATTTTCATAAAAATTTTAAAAATGTAAATGTAATTTATTGGAAGAAACTCCAAAGCTGCCTAATTCCTAAATCAGTGGAATATTTATAGCATGTTAAAATATAATAAAGAGAAACCTCTGCATAAGGGTTACTCTGAATGAAAGACACTTCTATTTAAGGGACAAAAGTTCTGGTCCAGCCTCTGAATAAGGAATACTTGAAAGTGAGATTTCCTCTCCTATTCCCTTAAAATGCATACAGAAAATATTTTCTTCAGCACATTATTGCACAAACTGATTCTTCTGAAAATTGTGACTACCGTGCAAAATCAAATAATGTGTTACAAGCAGTACACTGCATGTTGTCATCTGTTAAGTCTATATCTGAAAATTGAGTAGAATCGAAGTATTGTTTTAAAAGGGCCTGTTTTTGTATTTCAGATAATAAAGTAGTGTGTGGTAAAAATGAAAATACAAATTTTTGAAAATTTATTTCAAATGAAAATGATGCAGCGATTTTGATACTGAGGTATGCAAATGCAACACAATTCACAAGCAGTTATTTATTTACCCACAATTAGGGTGAAGACATGAATGCATTTATTCCCATTCAAAGTATAATGTTGAAGCTTGTGTGGATGACTCTGAAAGTGAAGAAGAAAATGGTATTGAAAATTGAATTGGATAGAGAAATGTATTGAAAATTGTGAAAAAAAAAAAGAACTTTACAGATGCTTTAAAATATGCAAAGCAGTTGAACATTTTTTTCGTAAGTATGGCTGATAATGAAGGACTAAAATTTACAAGTATTGTAAATGAACTCTTAGAAAAGAAAGTTTGTAGTGAAAATTTCAAATCTGCGAACCAATCACTTTATGCGATTTATTTTTTGCATGTACACAAATTTTTACATAAAAAATATAATCCAGTAGTGCTTAAAATCACCTAATGATTTAGTAATTAATTGAAAACTGGAATTATTTAATTCTCTATTCTTTTTGTGTCTGATTAAAGTAATTTGTAGCTTTGGGTACATTTAAACTTCACCTTTAAGGATTTGTTATTTTTTATGTTCTTTCTGAACGATTAATTAAAAAAGAATATAAACTCTGAATAAGGAACACCTCTATTTGAGGGACAAATGTTGTGGTCCCGTGTCTCTTATTTGGAGGATTCACTGTATTAATTTTTAAAATTAAGAAAATCAAGTACAAACTGGGTTCAAACCTGTCATCCGCAGTTCAGTGTACTTGCATGTTACCTCTATGCTACCAAGTAGGCATTGTGAACAAGCAACAAAATAATAAATATTTGAAAAATATACTGAATTTTGACCCTCAAGTTCTCAAAACTAAAACCCACTTGGAGTAAACTTTTCACAGAAATAATTATGGTATGATGTCTACAGCATATTTTAAAATTGCCAAAAACTATGCACATCATGTTTGATGGTTCCTTTAATAAAAAATGTATTTTTCCTTCTAATAGAAATAAAGGTTAGAATCAGACAATTATAAATAAATAAAATAATATTAAACAGTAGACTCTTGCAAGGCTTTCACACTGCAGTTTTTGAGATTATTTGGTGATACTTTTTCCATTAATTTTTAATCAAACAAAATGTGAGTGCACTGTGTCAAAATCCTATTCAGAAACCTTTCATATCTCATTTTGTCAATTATTTGGCATTCATAACCAATGCAAATTCATCTTCTACCAATGTATTTTAGTTATACATATATTGTTTTTTTTTTCTCTATTGTTACAAAAAAAAAAAAAAACAATTTTTGTTATCACTAAGTTGCATACCTTATGAAAATTTCTTTGTGAAAATGTAAATTCATGCAATTTAGTGAATATGCCTAAAATTAGCAAATATATAGTCTCAAATTTTAGATATGCATAATACTCTACAGTATACAATTAAACCCTGTTAATAACAAACTTCAAGGGACCAAAGTTTTTGTTTGTTATATCCCAACCGTTAAAAAATGTTAGAGTTTACAAGATATGCGTATTATTAGCTGATACTTATATATTCAGTAATGATAAAATAAGTTTTAAAAAAAACATAAAGTCTGTTAGATATGATCATTAATGAATTAAATTGACTAAAATTGATTACATTAAACTGACACAATACTAAATGAATTAACTAACAAGTAAGAAAAATCATGCGTTAAGCATAGATTATGAAGCACTTTCCAACACTTAATGAAATCTTTAACAAAACTTTGTTATTTCGGGAAATAATAGTGTATAGCCAAATACACCCAAATATGTATTCCAGTACATTAGAACAGCCCTGTATTTCATATGTCAGTTCATATAATGGGAAAATTTAGCTTAGCAAGAAAATACCCAGTAGCTTGAAATTTTTTTTTCAGCAATTCATACTATTAGATGGAAACATACTTGAATACTTTTGTTCAGCCCTGTAGTTTACATTGTACCTTTATTACACGTCAGCATTAGGCTAAAAGTTATTGTAAACTAAAACACTTTTAAAACAACTGAAATCACATTCTCATAAATCATCATTCATAGGCGTCCATGTACCGAATTCTTTGCGTGGCCCTGTATATCCTTTTATCTATATTCTGCAAACATTTCTCAGTAAATTGAATGAAGCTCAGCATAAAAATGCATAGCTTATTTAAGAACCACGTTTAAATAATTTACGCTCATATTCAGTAACGTTGGTGAGCTCTTTATGGGTAGCCCTGTATATCAACTATAACATTTATACACACCATATAATGTGCATATATTTAGAAAATATAAACGCGCATATCATAATTAAAATGCATTTCATCCCTCCATCAGCCATCATCGGACACATATACGGTACTTCGGAAAAAATATACTATTTGAAATCTTTTGTATGGCCCTGTAAATGCTATGTACTTCATATTATGCAAGACAGTAGCGTATAATTTATATTAAGCTTCAGTGACATACATCAATTTTATTATACATGAAAAAGCTTAATATATTTAAAATATGTAATGGGAAACTTTTGATTCGCCCTGTAGATAAACTAATCATGGTAGAAACTTCATTTTCGGTAGGACTTGTGCTAGGGTAAACGTCAATAACGTCCTAAAATTTCATAGCAATCCGAGTATATTAACGATTTTTCCCCATAGGCCGTAATATAATGGGAAACTTTTGATTCGCCCTGTAGATAAACTAATCATGGTAGAAACTTCATTTTTGATAGGACTTGTGCTAGGGTAAACGTCAATAACGTCCTAAAATTTCATGGCAATCGGAGCATATTAACGATTTTTCCCCATAGGCCGTAATGTAATGGGAAACTTTTGGTTCTCTCTGTAGATAAACTAATCATGGTAGATACTTCATTTTCAGTAGGGTTGGTGCTAGGGTAAACCTCAATAACGTCCTAAAATTTCATGGCAATCCGAGTATATTAACGATTTTTCCCCATAGGCCGTAATGTAATGAGAAACTTTTGATTCGCCCTGTAGATAAACTAATCATGGTAGAAACTTCATTTTCGGTAGGACTTGTGCTAGGGTAAACGTCAATAACGTCCTAAAATTTCATAGCAATCCGAGTATATTAACGATTTTTCCCCATAGGCCGTAATATAATGGGAAACTTTTGATTCGCCCTGTAGATAAACTAATCATGGTAGAAACTTCATTTTTGATAGGACTTGTGCTAGGGTAAACGTCAATAACGTCCTAAAATTTCATGGCAATCGGAGCATATTAACGATTTTTCCCCATAGGCCGTAATGTAATGGGAAACTTTTGGTTCTCTCTGTAGATAAACTAATCATGGTAGATACTTCATTTTCAGTAGGGTTGGTGCTAGGGTAAACCTCAATAACGTCCTAAAATTTCATGGCAATCCGAGTATATTAACGATTTTTCCCCATAGGCCGTAATGTAATGAGAAACTTTTGATTCGCCCTGTAGATAAACTAATCATGGTAGATACTTCATTTTCAATAGGGTTCGTGCTAGGGTAAACATCAATAACGTATAAAAATTTCATAGCAATCCGAGTATATTTACGGGAGTTAGAGCGCGGACAGACGGCCAGACAAACCGAATGCATAAGCACTTTTCAACTTTGTTGGAAAGTGCTAAAAATGAAGACAAATAGAAATACAATACAGCGCCTATTATCCAAACAATTCGAGACCGATCCTAGTTCATATAAATGTTAGGATAAACGAGCAGACAATTTAAGGAATGATACTGACTATATTAAAATATTTACACTTTATCCAGGATTAGGGCTACTGACACTAATTATTGGCACGTTAAAAATTGGTTTATTTTTATTTTATTTTATTTTTATTTATTTATTTTTGTTTATTTTTTTATCATTTAATTTTTTTTTTATTATCTTCTGAACTCCAGAGATTAAAATTTAAGGTAAAAAGCTTCTCACTATTGCTTGCTTTAAAGAAGACATTCTTTTATATGCTGACATATCTCGAATTATTCTTAAATGCCTTACTAAACACTATGATAGGAGAAATAGAAAATAACTGATGGGTGGGCTTGATCACACCTGCAGAATATCTACCATAAAAGAGAAAGAATGCAGTTCTTAATACTCTTTAATAAAAAGACTTACCGTTAATTTGCACCATGTTTCACCAGCCGGCTTGCATTTTCTTATAACACTACAATCGAAATCCTGTTTTCACAAAAGTGGAAAAGTAAAAAGAGAAAAAAAATCATGGTCGACTGGAAAAAATATTTGTTATAGCCGATTCTAAAGATTTCGGAGGTTTGCTATAAAAGGATAAAATAGGATAAGGATAGGATGGGATGCAATAAGAAAATGACGGGACTAAAATTTTTGTTCGTTATATCCAGAAATTCATTATAAACCGGACTCGCTATAATGAGGTTCAACTGTAATGTATGCCAGAATATGAAGTCAAGTATACGTATGTTTTTATTTCAATACCTCTTAAACAATAACGTTTTACCATTTGTAAATATTAATTTATAAATTTCATCTTATTGTAATTCTCAAATTTATATTGCTTGTAATATATATATTTTTTAATTTTTAAGTTCATGTTATTTCAGAATGGTTCTACTGTATCAAATGGAAGAGTAGACTTTAGTTATGCAGTTGCTGGTATGGCTTTTTCTGATGTCCGTGTTAAGAACACACAGTGGTAATTACAAATTCTTATGTCTTTTAGTATTTTCGTTAATTGCTTCTCCCAAAGATATTTATTGTAAAATCTTTGATATATATATATATATATATATATATATATGTGACATTTTAAAGTTAGGAGCCAGAAACATCATCGCCAGGGTCCCCGTTCTTTGCACAGAAGTCATGGCCAGCGAGGGAAAAAATAAAAAATAAATAAATGTAGAATATCCAATAAATCACTCATTGGTGGCTGTAAGTTTATTTATTCAACTGTAGTCATTATAGAGGAGAAAACTCCTTTTTGCAAACGATCTTCTACCGAAATGTCCAAAAAATATTCCATCATTTACTTCAACCAGCCGTACTCATCGACGAAAGAACTCCAGAATCTCTCTCCCCTTCTCATCTCGAGACTTCCACCTTTAAAACTAAAAAGAAAATTCTAGAACTTTCTGCAATCTCAAACCATGATCCTTTTATGTAAACAGAATTCTTGTCCAGATACGAGACTATTTTACACAGACGATAAATTTATTTTAAAAAAAATATTATTTAACCAATTTATAATCGACTCATAATTTCTTAGGCAGACGATTTTTATAAATGATTCATTTTAAGAGAAAAAGAAAAGAAATGAATTTATTAATGCACACATCAAAGGTTGACGGCGAAAAAAAAAATAAATAGATAAAATAAAATAATGATATTTTTTGAAAGGTATGGTTTCGGAATAAATTTAATAAGATTTTCTTAAAAAGGGTTGATAAAAACATAGAAGAAATCAGTTTTATTTGGAATATTAAGAAATAAAGTTTTAATTAAGAATATTTTTAATTTAGAGCCGTCTTTTTAAATTTACGCATACGGGAATAATGTTTTTTAAGGCAAATTAAGAATTTATATCGTCTGCATACAGATTAACAGATTACATCTAGAAATAAGATTTTAATTTAATAATTTGAAGTAAGTACGGAACATTATTATAAGAAAATTAAGGTAGTATAAAGGTTAGTTTTGGCGAAAAAATTTTAAATTTGTAATATTATCCCCCCTCCCCGAAAATTTGTATGAAATTGATAGTTAAATAAAACTACAAGTTCAGACAACAGAAATATAATAATTTAGAAAAGTCAAATTTTGGAATAAAACTGTCGAACCCAGGAAGCCAAGAGATGGAAGAAAAGAAAATTAACGCAATATAAAAAATATTAGCGATTAAAATAAAATAGTTAAGAGGAAATTAATCTGAATTAAATTTAGGTAGGAGCATTTCCCTGAAAGAGATACAATACTGTTACAATATCACTTACTATTTGTAAGTGCATAGGAGATAATACATACAATAACAGTAAATAAGTTATAAATATAAATAAGCAAGAGATAAAAATATAATAAAAACAATAACAATTCGTTCTCATGGAAGTTTAAATAATTACAATAACTTAATGCATAGGTTATTTTAAATAAAGTTCTTCAAATGAAAAAAGTCTTTCCATTGTGTATAAAAGTCTTTTCTAATGTTCACTGAATACAGTCTCTTTAATTAAAGATCTCCAAATCTAGTTTAATTTTTGTTTTTTATGTTATGTTGGATCCAACATCTTTTAACAGTCAATCAAATTTTTCTTTCAATAATATATCAATTTTTTTAATAATAAATAGCATCACTCTCAATATCAATAATAAATAATATAGAAAAATTTAAATAATATTAACAACAACAATAATAAGTAGTAGTATAATAAGACTCCATATCCTAATTTTTCTCAATAAGAGTATAATTAATACTAAACTTTCTTATAGAAATCATAATAATAATAATAACAATAAAACAAGAGTATAATCAAAAGAAAATATCACTATTTGTTTATTATTGATAGGGAAAATATTGGTTGAGGATAAAAATAATTGCATAGCAACTAAATAATTTTCTTATCTTCTAATAGCATAAGAAAGTATTTTTTGCTAGCCGAAAGTATTAAAAAAAAAAAAAAATCATAATAATTCCAAAATCCAAATAAAATTAAATCTAACTATTTAGAAAATGGACTCTCAACCAGTATTTCCTTACAATAATTCCTCTCTGATACTCTTTTACAAAATTGTCAAATTTGGTTATAAGTTTTCAAATGCCAAATGTAGAATAATGTTTTATCTACACATGGTTTATAAACTTTAATAATAAAAACAAATAGGAATAAAAGGTGTCATTCTTAATTGAGAAATGGAAATAAAAATACTTTGCTTTAAAAAAAAAAAAAAAAAAAAAAAAAAAAAAAACTTTTAATATGTGTAGTTTTCACAATCACTGAAAATCACATATTATGTTATAGGTTTGAGTAGAGTCATCAAATTTTATAACTGTTATCGCATAATATCTGCTGAATAAATAGAGTAATACTAATGTCAAATAATGAGTAAATCTAGTTAGACTTAAATACACTTAAAATTAATTTATCAACATCAGTTTGAAATCCTTTACAATCAAAGTGTACACCTTATGCCTGCATAAGGAGCCCAATTTAATCCCAAAAACTCCCCAAAACAAGTAATATTCTTGTTTGCAAATGTCAAAAATTTGAGCTAAATGGTTTAAATGTTCTTCTAAAGAGGAAGAGAAAATTATAATATCATCAAAATAGTGGCACGCAAAGTCGATTTTATATTTATTAAGGATCCTTCGAATGGTTCTATTGAATATGGGAGGACCCGTTTTTATGCCAAAAGGGAGCACGAGCCACTCAAAAAGTCCAAAATTGGTTGTAAATGCTAATTTTTCTGTATCGGATGGATGTATTGGTATGTGCCAGTAGCCAGAGGCTAAATCCAAAGTTGAAAAATACTGAGCACTACTCAATTTATCTAAAATTCCATCGATACGGAGCAAGGGTTCTGCATCGTTTTTAATTATTGCATTTAATTTTCTATAGTCTATACATAATCGCGTTTTTTTACCTTCCTCCCTTTTCATAACTAGTGTAACAGGGGCAGAATAGGGGCTATTGCTTTCCTTTATCAGTCCGGCTGCTAACATTGATTGAATTTGGTTTTTTATTTCTATTTCTTCTAGGGGAGATGTTCGGTAGGGCCTCAAAGATATAGGTAGGTCAGATTTTAATATAACGCATTGTGGTTCAATATTTATCCTACCCACATCATATTTATGCTTTGCAAAAATATCACTATAAATATGAACTAATTCCCTTAAATTTACATCTTGAATTAAATTTATTTCCCCAGTTAAATCTGAATCCGAATTATCGCGAAAATTTTGAAGAGTCATGGAACCTCTATAATCAGGATGCACATTAATTTCGTGATCATATTCAACACAGTCTTCATTTTTCATAATATTTCCACAAGTAGATTGTAACTCTATATCATGATTACTTACATTCAGTGTTTCATTATCATAATTATCTATTGCTACAGTATTACCAGTATTTAATTTCATATTTTTTTTATATTCTGAGGTTACAATTTCATTAGATTGATCCCTGTTTTGTTGTACTTGGTCCATATTTACTGTATTGAAATGAAGGGATCTCTCATTATGTATGGATATACTGTTAGTTATAATTTTCCTTCCCTGCCTTACAATACAATTTTTACATTCTATGGTTAATTTAAATTTAGAACATTCTTTTAACCCCAAAATAGCATAATCCAAATTTGTATTGCATACTAAAAAATTAACATATTTTTTAATTTTACCCACTTTTAGAAGAACACTGCATTTTTTATTTATATGTAAAAATCCTTTTGCCTGACCAATGGTAACTGAGGGTATAGTCTCAATTTTAGCATTAAGTTTTTTAACAAATTTAAGTGGCAATATTGCAATAGTTGAGCCAGTATCTACAACACATGGTAAATTATAATTATTTGTACATCCATACACAATTAATTGCCAAACATTATGAGAATTATTTTGTGAGATATTTGGAAGAGTATCAGAGGATGGCAACTCATTCCTAAAAATACATTCTCTTTCCCAATGAAAAGCATTACTCACACCCCTATTTGTGCATATCCTACAAGGTCTTGAAGGGTATGAATTTTGAATATAATTATTTTGACAAACTCTAGGTCTTTGAAACTGAGATTGCCTTTGGGGCATCCAATTCCTAGGTGTATTATTGGGCCTAACTGGCTGAATCCAGGGCCTAGTTGGTTGAAAAGGTTGAAAATTTTGTCTAGCTGAGGGTTGATTTATTACTTGGTTTGAAACTAGTGGGGTGGAAACTTCCACGAATTGTTTGACAACCCGGTACCATTCTATGGTACTACTAGGAGGATTTATAATAATACTGTTTTTGAATTCTGGTTTTAAACCATCAGTTAAACCTTGTAATAGTATATTTTCACTAAGATGTAATTTCCTACCAGTTTCCACTTTTTTATGAAAATAAGTTTCTAAATTGTCTAAATTATCTAATTTCAGATTTGAAAAATCAGAAAAACTCGGGAAGTCTAATTCAATGAGTCTTTCTATCAAAATTTTCTTAATTTGTTCATAATCTGTACAATTTAAGCAGTCATTGATATAAATTTTTTGCGCTTCACCTTTCAAATATTGCGCAATAAAATTAAATTTCCATTCTAGATTTTTCTGTTCCCTATCACATGTTTTATCAAAATAAGTTAACCAAGACAAAATGTTCATTCCAGAACTCGGGTCAAACGGTACGAACTTAGGATCTTCCATAATTTTTTTATTCTTACTCATTAGAATAAATGAAGCACTTCTATTTTCTTTATTAAATCCTAATCGTAAAATCATTCGCAATAAATTTCAAATTTAATGATTTCTATCAATTACATATTTTTTCAAAATTACTATATTTACCTGCTAACTTTAACCAGAAATTTTATCTAATAAAACAGAAATTGTAAATATCATAGATATACCTTAAATTGGGATCAACTTTTAATTCTATTATTTTATAGATCATAAACAGATTCAAAAATTTTAATTATAGGTAATTTCTTACTTAAAATCACAAAATTTACTGAAAAAATTAATCATATTTATCAGTCAAAATTCTAGCAACAGCCTTGCACAGTTCCATATTTCTTACTGAATATAAATAAATTATAAGAATCCGGGAACCAAAGCTCACTGTAACCAGAAATTCTAACAAATAAGATGAAAAACATAAATGTTAACTTAATTTTCAGCTCAAATGTCTAGTTGTAGGAACATTATCATGAAAATACTGCATTCTGAGAATAGTTCTTGATAACAAACAAATATCAATAAAATAGAAAATGTACTTTTTTTAAAAATAACTTTAGCTTCTAAATTCTTTTATACTTCATAATTATTACAAACTTGCCTTTAATCGTGCATAAAAATATCATAATTGTCTTAATAATTAACAGTAATTGTCTAAGAATATCATACTCTTCAATTTAATCCTTAAGAACAAAAATGTTTAAATCTACAACACATAATAATGATAATAATAATACTCATAAATAGGCAAGTAAATAAAATTCACAGACAAATAATCAAATAAATAAACCTGACAAACAGAGAATAATTAATTTAAATAAATACATAAAAAGTATACAAATAA